>PVKA01000600.1:0-164326 GCA_004027165.1 Ctenomys sociabilis | reverse complement strand
CACAGCCAGACATTATGCTGATCCTTCTGTTTATTAACATTTATGATTTCTACCATGGAGAGTTGAAATGAGAGAATTAGGAGTATATACAATTGGGTCCTGGTTTTCAATCCCAGCTCTGCCAGTTACTGTTGGTTGTCACTTTTTTTCTCTTTTGAGGTACTGGGGATTGAACCTTTGCCTTGAGCTGTGTTTCCCAGATCTTATGTTTTATTTTGAGACAGAGTGTTGCTGAATCTCTGACTTGTCCAAGCTGGGCTGGAATTGCACTCTTCCTGCCTCAGCCTTCCAGAGTTCTGGGATTACAAGTGTGCCCACCATGCCCAGTTTAACTGTGACTTTGTGTTTGAGATGATGTATTGCTCTGTTGATGAAGCTGGCTCATCTTTGTTGTCTCTAGGACTAGAGCTCAAACCACTTTGTCTAGCCATCAGCTGTGACTTTCAGTGAGCTGTGTAGTCTCTGACAATTAAACCACACCCAGCCTACCAGGAACTTTCCATCGCACTGTATGAGCACAGGCTGTGTTCTTTGCTGATGTTTGCTTAGTCTCGGTGTCTTGCACTTTGTGTGTGGTATTCACTTCACATTTTGTATGAGCCCATTTTTCTCCTTGTTTATGGTCTTTGTTCCCCTGTTCCCCATTGCTGTAGCACAATTCCAGTTATAGAGATGCTAAGGCCTAGTAATTGAAGAGGTTTGTTTCATTTATGTCTAGCCTTTCAGGAGCAGCTTTGGTCCATATAGAAGTGCAGCTAAGGCTGCTGTGGAGCCTGGCCCAAGGATCCTCATCCACTCTTCGACCTGCAGCAGCCCCAGGATTGTGTCCCCTGGGGGCCCAGATGCCCAGACTGCAGAGCACAGCCAGCCTGCACTGTCCCCTAGTGATTCTTTTGCAGCCCCTAGGTTAGGAGCTCTCTGCTTTGTTTTTTTTTCCTGGGGTTTTAAAATGTTTTTGGTTGAGGCTCTTGTGCTCTTGATCTTCATGAGCTGTGTATATATTTAAAAGCTACTCATATTTTGCCATTCTGAATATTTTCTCAAACTTCCCCTTGGCCTTTTAAATGAGCCCACAGCCATATGCTCCCCTCAGGCTTACAAGTGAGCCTATCACCATGTGACTCTCAGTCAGTACCCTCTGCCCAGCGGCTGGAGTGTACCTCTGTATCATGTCTTTCTAGGTCTTCTTGGTTCAATTAAAATTATAATTTTATTTTACTTTTAATTAACCAGGAGTTCTTTCACTCAGTAGATGTTTGAACTAATGTAAGCAAGATTTTTATGCTTCGGACAGTTACAGAGATTTCTGGGGTTAACACCCCAAAGATAAGAGGCAAGGAAAGCAAGCAGTTGTTTAGAGTGAAGTCGGCTTACCCTTTGGCTCCCTGCTGTGCCTCATAGTCAAGGCTTAGGTTTTTCCATCATGTGAAGTGCATGCTGTGATTTTTGTCTTTTTTGAGATAGGGTTTCACTGTCTAGTTCAGGCTGCCCTGAACTCTCAGCCTCCTAGGTGCTGGGATTACAGGTGTGCGCCATGCCCAGCTCAAGTACTGTGGTTTTAAAGAGGCAGTTTCTCTATTGCCCTATTCACTGTAGAGCCTGGGATTCCAGGGGGGGTCCTAGAATGGAAATTAAAATCGAAGCATTCAGCACAAGGCTACCAGGGAGTGTCCCTTCCCCAGACCCTAGCACTGGAAATTGAACCCAGGGCTTTCAAATTTTTTTGATTTTTAAATTTGAGACAGACCTTACTAAGGCATTGTGTTGCTCAAGTTTGGCTTGTACTTGCGGCCCTCCTGTCTCAGCCCCCAGAGTGCTGAGCTCTACACCAGGCATAAAAAGGCTTAACTGAAAAGTCTGAAAAAAAAGCTGCTTTGACAATGGTGAGCTGATGGGTTTCTCCTAACTGAGGAAAGATAATCAAAGGCTTCAGGTGGAGAAACTGAAGATGGCCAAGCCAGACAAAGTGGCTTGAACTGCCCATTGCTCTTGGTGGGGAGACGCCAGCAGTGCTGTGGAGCACAGGGTCTGGAGGGGCCCTAGAGAGAGCTAGATGTGGCTCAGACTGGGGAGTGAATGCTGTCAGTCACTGAAACTCTTCAGTGAAATTGAAAAGAAAGCAGTCCTCCCAAAATCATTTCTGGAGCCAAGGATTATACTGCTTCCAAAACCAGGGAAAGACACAACTAAAAAAGGAGAACTACAGGCCAGTCTCCCTCATGAATATAGATGCAAAATTCCTCGATAAAATCCGAGCAAATAGAATATAGCAAATCATCAAGAGGATCATACACCATGACCAGGTAGGATGCATCCCAGGGATGCAAGGATGGTTCAATATTCGAAAATCTATAAATGGAATACACTATATTAATAGACTAAAATCTAAAAACCACATGATCATCTCAATTGATGCAGAAAAAGCTTTTGAGAAAGTCCAACACTCTTTCATGTTCAAAACCCTACAGATAGATGGCCTCTACTTCAATTTGATAAAAAGCCATGTATGACAACCCAACAGCTAATATGATTCTAAACAGGGAAAAACTAAAATCTTTGACTCTTAGATCAGGTACAAGACAATGTTGTCCTCTATCATCCCTCCTATTCAATATAGTTTTGGAATCATTATCTACAGCCATTAGAAAAGAGGGAGAAGTAAAAGGAATAAGAATAGGTAAAGAAGAAGTTAAATTATCACTGTTTGCAGATGACATGGTACTTTACTTAGAAGTCCCAAAAAATTCCACCAAGAAGCTACTAGAATTGATACATTCAGTAGCATAGCAGGATACAAAGTCAGTACTCAAAAGTCAATAGCATTCCTCTACACAGATAACAAACACACTGAGAGGGAATCAGTGGAAACAATACCTTCTATATAGCACTACAAAAAGTGAAATACCTTGGAATTCACTTAACCAAGGAAGTCAAAAATCTTTTCACAGAAAATTTCAATACCCTAAGAAAAGAGATCATAGAGGATTTCAGATTTCCTCCTTCTGGATAGGAAGAACCAACATAGTGAAGATGGCCATACTCCCAAAATTGTTGTACAGATTTAATGCAGTGCCTATCAGACTGCCACCAACATACCTTGCAGACGTAGAGAAATCATTGCTAAGTTTATTTGGAACCAGAAAAGACCTAGAAAAGGCAATCCTGGCCAACAAAGACAAGGCAAGAGGCATCACAATTCCTGACTTGAAATTATACTACAAAGCTACTGTGATAAAATCAACATGGTATTGACAATGAAATAGACCTGAGGGTCAATAGAATAGATTAGAAGATGCATAGGCCTCTGTGAACACACTCAGCCACCTGATCTTCGACCAAGGGGCCGAACATGCTTACTGGAAGAAAGGTAGTCTCTTTAGCAATTGGTGCTGGAAAAACTGGCTTTCTATGTGCCAAAAACTAAACTTGACCCACATCTGTCACTGTGCACTAAGCTAAAGTCAAAATGGATTAAAGATCTAAACATTAAAACAGAAGCACTCAATCTGGAAGAGAAAGTAGGAGGAACCTTTGGAGACTTAGAGGTAGGCTAAGAGTTCATGAGCGAACATGTATTCGCATAGGAAACACTTGAAAGAATTAACAACTGTGACCAACTGTTCTTGAGAAGTTTCTGTATGTCATAAGAAATTATCAACAAAGTGAAAAGACAACCCACAAATTTCAAAAATATCCTAACTCATAAGCACTCAGACAAAGATGAGCTCTGTAGAATATATAAAGAACTAATATTTATTAGGGCCCTCACATTTAAAGACCCAGTCCAGAAATGGGCATCTGAGATAAATACACACTTCTCAGAGGACGAAATTAAAGAAGCAAATAGATATATGAAAAAATGCTCCACATTGCTAGCCATCCATGAAATGCAAGTTAATACCACACTGAGATACCATCTCACTCCAGAAAGAATGGCTATCATAAAGAAATTAACCAACAGCAAATGTTGGAGAGGATGTGGGGAAAAGGGAATACTTTTCCACTGCTGGTGGGAATGTAGACTGGTACAACCATTGTGGAGGTCAGTGTGGAGACTCCTGAAAAGAGTAGGACTGGAAATCCCATTCAAGCTGGCCATCCCTATACTGGGAATTTTCCTGGAGGAACTGAAAACATTGTGTCGTAGTGATATATGTGTACCTATGTTTATAGCAGCACAATTTGTGATAGCCAAATCTTGGAAATAACCAAGATGCCCATTACATAAGGAATGGTTGAAAAAGATTTGATATTTCTATACAATGGAATATTACTCGGCTGTAAGGAATGATAGACTTGAAGCATTTATATTGAAGTGGATACCAGTTGACATATACTCATAAGTGAAATAAAACAGACACACATGTACAAATATCGTATGGCCTCCCTAGTATGAGAAATCAAAAGAAGAAATACAAATAGAAATGTATAACAAGTAAAAAGAATTTAGTTAGATTGGATAAACTGAACTGCATATATTGCAGGGTACTAATCAGCTTCTCTTTTGGATGGTTAATAACCTAAGTTCACAGATCAATAATTGGAGAAATGTAAGGGCTGCAAGGTCAGCCAACATTTTGGCCCTAGCCTTTCAAGGTCAGTGAAGACTCAGGACATAGGAGAACCTGTACTGTAACATTATGGAACTCACTTGGGCCCCAACTTTTCTGATCAAGGGGATTATGGAGCAACAGAGGAAGGTGATCGATGATCTATAGTGTGCCTGGGGAGAGTCACTTAGAGAGAACACTTTCTCTCAGGCCGTTACAGAGAGAAAACTGGTCAAACAATGGCCGTGACTCATCCACATGGCTGACACTGACAAAGGATCTACAGAGTGAGGTACAGGGGTACAGGATAAACCCTGAGGGAACTTGACTGACGTTATCAAATAGAAAAGCTACACTTTTTGTTATATAGTTCTTGCTTTATCTCAGTCTTATCCATCCAGCAGAAAAGTATAAAAATGAGGTATATAAAATAAAGTGATAATAAGCTGAACTGTAAATGGCTATAGTCAACAACTTCTTCAGATAACCCACTATTATTGTGGACTGCTAGACTGTGTTTGATTATTTTGTTGAGTTCAGGCCCCTATAATAATTAAATGACAATAGAATTCCCATCTTTGATAGGACTAAACCAAAACAAAGGGGATAGAAAGGAAGAACCATTCTGTATTTGTATAAACAGTATAGTTAGGATAAATATGCAGTACTTCTGTATAATTCTATGAGAAGCAAGATATTATTTGTTTAGCAGATAAGTGAAGTCTTCTAAGGAACCAGCCCAGATTCTAGACAGCATGGAAAATAGAAAGTAGCTTTGTTTTCCAGGCTACACAAATTCTGTCTTTTTTTTTTTTTTTTAACAGAATTATCTAGGGAAAGGAAGCAATCGTGTTAGCAAATGTTAGTGTTCATTTGGCACCACTTCTGTAATCATTGTGGCAATAAAAATCTAATTTTGACACTAGAGTTAGCTATTTAGTTATAATGATTCAAATTTGTCTAATTGCATGTGAATTATGATCAATTTGACATTGTTGCTTAGTTTGTGGCTTAGAGTTTGTTAGTTCTGTTACTCCTTGAACACAACTCAGCAATAGAAAACTTTATTAAAAGTGGTGATAGTGCTCAGGTTCCTGGATTTGGATTACAGTGTGTTCCAGTGTCCTAGTTGGAATTAAGGATTTCATAGGGAACCAGCCTTTACCTTTAGTCCTTGTATGACCTCACCCCTGCCAATCTGAAGCCTGGAGAATTAGTCTGAACACATAGTGGAAAGCTGTCCTCTACAGCTGGCAAGTGCTTCTTCTAGAAGGTGTCAGGAAAGGGTGGGGAAATCTCTGCAGTTAGAGGTCTGGGTGTGCAGGGTCATGTGCAGTTTTGATAGCATAGATAGGGCACATTGTCAAGGAGAGGATGGTGGAGATGCTAGGAGATATGAGGAGTGGGAGTGCGGTCTTCCTAGGTGTTAGCCAGCTTCCTATTGCTGTGACAAAATACCTGAGAAAAGTCACTAATAGGAGGAAAGGCTTATTTTGGCTCACAGTGGTAGAGGTTTTGGTCCCAGTTTGCTGGCCCCTTGTCTCTGGGCCTGTGGAAAGCTGCACATCATAGCAGAAAGATGTGAGGGAACATAGCTGCTCAGGTTATGGAAGCCAAAAGGAGTGTTATGTCTGCAAAGGAAGGGCAAGGACAGATGAACCTTTAGAGGCGTGCCCCAGTAACTGCAGCTCCCAGCTTGGCCCACCTCCTCATGCCTCACTGAGTGATCAGGTCAGCATAGGTCTCTGCTCAGTGCAGCAGCCCAGGAGTAGAAGCCTCCTGG
Source organism: Ctenomys sociabilis (assembly GCA_004027165.1). Classification (NCBI taxonomy): domain Eukaryota; kingdom Metazoa; phylum Chordata; class Mammalia; order Rodentia; family Ctenomyidae; genus Ctenomys; species Ctenomys sociabilis. Next base: position 157,993 of record PVKA01000600.1, on the reverse strand, counting down.
GACTCAGTATTGTGTTGCTTTGACCAATATGGGATGTCCATTTTTCCAGAAAACTGAGGTACAGTTTGAAGAAATAGACCAAGAATGCAGTCCACTTCTATAATAGAGATGTGAGCTAGTAAACCAGGAATTATTTAATTTTTTTTTTTTTTTTTTTGGACATCAAGTTTTTATCGAGTTCCTGTTATTTGCTAAATATTGTTGCAGGTACTTGGGTCACAGAGATCAAAGCCCTGCATTCTGCTGGTGACCCTAGGCAAATTTTGTACCTCTCTGCCTGTTGTCAACTGTCCAATCAGCTGAATAAGCAGGATGGGCTCAGATGTGGATAGTGTGGTGTACTGCAGAAGTGTCAGGCAACCAGCCCAACCCTCCTCACAGACAGCACAGAGGGCTGCAAGTTGAGGAGAGGGCAGAGGGAGCAGGTGACCTGAGGTAGTGCTGTTGGCAGGGCCCACATGAGCTATAGGAGCTGCTGCTTTCACTGCTGCTGCTTGGTGGCAGCCTTGTTGTCAGGGTCCTTGGCTTCCTCTGTAGCTGCCAGTGCTGTTGACGTTGTTTTCTGTCTCAGTTACTTTTTACTCATTGCTGGGACAAAATACTTGATACCCAAAATTAAGAAAGGAAAAGTTTATTGAGCTCACAGTTAGTGGAGGTTTCAGACCATTCTCAACTGGTTCCAGGGAAGAATAGGAGAAAGTAGAAGGCAGCAGTTCATGGCTGTGGAAAACAGTGAAGTAAAGAGAGGAGATGCAGCTGCAGCTTCTTGCAAGCCTCTCTCACTTGCTTCCATGCTGATTGCAGACTAGAGCTCCTCTCAGGAAGTAGCGCACAGAATCCTTCCTCAGCTCCCTTTTACATCCATCCTTTTTGTGCTGCATCACTCTAGAGAAGGCCCTCCATGCCCTAAAGCTTGGAGTCTTGCAGACATACAGCCATGCTTCCAGCTTCTCAAGTTGACACAGTGTATCAACCACCACACCTCCTTGGCTTCCTTGACTGTCTCCACAAGTATTTTGGGAGAGACCTTGCCTTGCAACTTGGCCAAAATGTATTCAAAGCCCTTCCTAGTCTTGGTTGCATTTACTTTTGAATTGGGCAAACCCAAATTCCATCAGCCAGGCTTGGTTGATGCTCCAGGTGAAGGTATTCATTCCTCCTGGAATTTAACTTGAGGGAATAGTTGGATAAATCTGCAAAAGCATTTTATACTTTTATTAAAGTCAAACTGGATTAAAGATCTAAACATTAAAACAGAAACATTCAATCTCCTGGAAGAGAAAGTAGGAGGAACTCTTGAAGACATAGGGGTAGGTAAACAGTTCATGAACAAACCTATATTCTCACGGAAAGCACTTGAAAGAGTCAACAACTGGGATCAAGTCTTCTTAAGGAGCTTCTATGTGTCAAATGAAATTGTCAACAGAGTGAAAAGGAAACCCACAAATTTTGAAAAAATCCTAACTAATAAGCAATCAGACAGAGGTCTACTGTCTAGAATATATAAAGAACTAAGATATAACAGGGCCCTCATATTTAAAGACCCAATCCAGAAATGGCCATCTGAGATGAATACACACTTCTCAGAGGACGAAATTAAAGAAGCGAATAAATATATGAAAAAATGCTCCACATCACTAGTATCAGTGAAATGCAAATAAAAACACTGAGATACCATCTAACTCCAGAAAGAATGGCTATCGTAAGGAAATTAGCCAACAGCAAATGTTAGAGAGGATGTGGGGAAAAGGGAACACTTCTCCACTGCTGGTGGGAATGTAGACTGGTACAACCATTGTGGAGGTCAGTGTGGAGACTCCTCAAAAGAGTAGGAATAGAAATCCCATTTAAGCCGGCTATCCCCCTACTGGAATTTTTCCCAGAGGAACTGAAAACATTGTATCATAGTGATATATGTGTACCTATGTTTATAGCAGCACAATGTGTGATAGCAAAATCTTGGAAACAACCAAGATGTCCATCACATGAGGAATGGTTGAAAACGATGTGGTATTTCTATATAATGGAGTATTACTCAGCTGTTAATGATAAGTTTGAAGCATTTATACTGAAGTGGATGCCACTTGAATATATACTCATAAGTGAAATAAACCAGACACACATGTGTAAATATCGTATAGTCTTTCTATATAAGAAGCGAAAAGCAGAAATAGAAATGGAAAAGTACAACAACAACTAAAATCAATTGAGTCCGATAAGCCAAAGTGAATGGCAAATGCTGCAGGATACTAATCAGCTTTTCTTCTGGATGGTTAACAACCTAAGTTCACAGATCAAAGTTGGAGAAATAGAAGAGCCACAAGGCCAGCCAACATTTTGGCCCTAGCCTTTCAAGGTCAGCAAAGACTCAGGACATAGGAGAACCTGTACTGCAACATTATGAAACTCAGTTGAGCTCCAAATTTTCTGAACAAGGAGATTATGGAGCCACAGAGGAAAGAGACTGATGATCTATACTGTGCCTGGGGAGAGTCACATGGAGAGAAAACGTTCTCTCAAGCTCTCACAGAAAGCAAACTGGTCAGGCATTGGCTGTGACTCATCCACATGGTTGACACAAACAAAGGATCTACAGAATAAAGTACAGGATTGCAAGATAAACCCTGTAGGGGACTTCACTGACCTCATAAGAAACATAAAGTACATGTGTTGGTATATAAGTCTTGCTCTATCTAGGTCTTAACCATCCAACAGAAAAGTATAAAAATGTAGTATACATTGCGGGGCCATAATATTAGGTTGAGCTGTAAATGGCTATGGTCGACAACTTCTTCGGATAACTCATTATTGTTGTGGAATGTTGGACTGTGTAGGACTGTGTCATCGAGTTCAAGCACCTAAGTTCGTTGAATGACAATGGAGTGCCCATCTCGGACAGGTGTAGACAAAGGAAGGGGTATAGAAAGGAAGAATCATGATGTGTGTGTATGGTCAGTACAGTTGGGATAGATAATGCTGTGCTTCTACGTAATTCTATGAGAGGCAAGATTTGCACTAATGGTGGTTGGACAGGACATTATGTCAGCTTCTAATACTATGGACAACCACTAGGAAAATATCAAGATAGAAAGTATTAATTATTGAATCTTTGATGTAATTCAGGTATAAAGAATAAGATATGCAAAGAGCTACACTCTTTATTTACTGATAAGAGACATACGGTGTAATAATGTCTGTAAGTATAATATCACGTATGTACCTTCTATGATACCAAAACATTATGAAAAGTTTGCAGTGTTATTAATTTATCAAGTCCATCTTGTCAAGGCATCTTAAAACTATCTCATTTATATTTGTACTTCAATAAAACAAAAATTAAAAAAATAGAGTAAATAAAAAAAGAAACAAAAGCATTTTATACTTTTATACAGCCAGTTCATTGTTTATCACAGCCATTCATTGTCAATTGGCTGTGGTTGCATAGAACTATAATCCCAGCTACTTGGGAGATTGAGATAGGAGAATTAGACATTGAAGGGCAGTCTGGAGTCTGGGCAAGTTAGGAAGATGCTGAGTCAGAGTAAAAAGGATGGGGAGGTAGCGAATGGTTGGGCACTAGTCTAGCACTCAAGGCTATGGGTTTAATGCCCAGTTTACACTCTCCCCCCAAAACAAGATTCATGTGTTTACCGCACGAAAAAGTGGCAAATCATCTACACATCAACTGTGGAATAGTGAATGATTATACACCCATGCCTCATACATGAGCTTTCCTGCCGCCTTGATGGGCAAGTCCTCTAGAGTGCTCTTTAAATTACATGTCCAAGGACCCCACATGTACCAAGATATTTGCCAGCAGGCCTAGGGCCTTTAGTGAAGCAAGGTGGGGGAGCATGGGAAAGCGTGGTGTGATTTTCCCTGGGCCTTCGCCAGGCCCTGAAAAATGCTTTGCCTGGCAGGTGTCCCCGGCCAGCAGTCACCCCTGTGGAGCCTGTTTGCAGGCCTCTGGGTGAGTGCCCATTGCCCACAGACCTGGAGAGCCTCACGGAGGGGAAGCTGCATACTGGGAAGCCATTCAGATAGCAGAATCAGTTTGAGTGTGGAGACTGTGTAGTATCTATTAAAAGTTACAATGTAGGGCTGGGAAGATAGCTCAGAGGTCTAAAGCGCCTGCTTAGGCAAGCTCTCCGGGACCGCAGTTCGATCCCCAGCACCACATGCCGTAGCGAGACACTGTAATAAATAAATAAATAAAGCCTTGATCTTTAAAATAAATAAATAAATAAAAGTTACAATGTAGTGTCTTTTTATGCAATAAAAGTTGTATGTAGTGTAGAGTCTATTAGAAGTTAAAAATCTTGGAAATCTCCCAAAGTGTATGCCACGTGAAGAGCATGGTGCAAGTATGGGCACATAACACAAAGCCTCCGCAGTTTCTTGAGGGTAGCAAATCCTACAACAGCCTTATGCAGTATTTGAAACAACCATAGAAATTCCAATATCCTTTTTCGATATTAATAACTAGACTAAATGATAGTGATAGTAAGGCTATAAAAACATGGGAACAACGCCTTTGATTATTTTTGACCTAATGCCTAATTGATGTTTGTGAACCCTTTTGCAAGTGCTTGTGGAGTGAGTGTCCACTCAGACAGACTGTATACTGGGCTACCATATAGGTAACAATGAATTCCAAAGTCTACGCAGAAATGAAATTGCCCGTAGCAATGCAACAGCTAAAAGCATCCAAGTATTTGGAAAATAAACAGTATATTTCTACACAACAGCCAAGGAAAAAAAAAAGAGAAAAATAAAATATTTTGTCTGAATGATTGATACACACACACACACACTATAATTGTGGGATACCAGCAAATAGTGCTTCAAAGCTTGTATGAAAGAAGATTTAAAATTAAGGAACTGCATTTTTACTTTAAGAAACTAGAAGAGCTAAAGAAATGCAAAGTAAAGGAGTAGGGAAGAGTCCAAAAAGAAGCAGAATGAACAGAATAAAAAAAATGATACAGTGGCAACCAATAAAATAGGAACTAGAATAATAGAGAAGAAAAGCTAAAGGTTAATCTCTAAAAATTAGTAACATTAAGTCCTAACAAAACTCTTAAAAACACACACACACACACACACACACACACACACACACACACAAATCTGCCTTCCTCCAGGCAGTATCTACTGCAGTACACTCAGTAACTATCTGTAATACTTTATAAGATTTCTCGACCCACTTGCAATTCAAAACATATTGTACTATATGTAATGATTCTGTTTTAAGAAATCAGATGAACAAACTAACTGCCACTGTGGAAGTTTTTTGTCAGTTCATAATGATGGATTGTCTCATCATCCTGCTCTGGTGAAAAATAAAGATATTTTACAAAGTGGTCTAATGTGAATATTTATAAGTAGTTTTGTTAATAATTGCCCTGATGGGGTCAGGGAGATAGCGCAATAGAATAAGCACTTCCTTGGCAAGTGCGAGGGCCTGAGTTCAATCTCTGGTTCCACAAAAAAAAAAAAAAAAATTCCCCGAATTAGAAACTCCCATAAATTTCTGTGTAATAAAATCAGATACATTGTACACCCTCATAAATGAATTATTGCACATTCATATAATACAATACTCAGCAATAAAAAGGAATTAATAATGTGCATTTACATGTAGACATTTTAAAAGCATCATTATAACTGAATAAATTGAAAGATAATACAGGTATGTACAATGAGAAAGAAATGTGAATAGATCTATCTTGATCATAGGAAATTATCACGATTGTATGCATTTGAACATCAGATAGAATTGAAATACACAGTAATAAACATTGGAATGAAATCAAGTCAATAAAATGAAGTTAACTCTTTGAGTTATACAGAAGAATAATTAAAAACTTGACTATTTTAGAGTTTGATTATTTAAGGATATATATTTAAGGATGTATATAATAGACCTGGGGTACCAGTTAACACACTCAGTGTGAGGCAGCGTTGAGAAAGTCTGTTTGAGTGTAAGATTGATTTTGCCATCAAAGCACAGAAACATGGGCCCATTGTACCCATATTTTAGTGTTTAGAATATTTCTAGAGATGAATTTTTAAAATTTTTAAACAGAATACAAAATGATAAAAAAAAATAGAAACAACACAGAATTTCCCGAAACAAAATGATAGAAATTTGACAATGGCTATTTTATTACATAATGTTAACTTTCAATTAGTTATTTAGATTAGCAGATAAGAAGAAAAAAATTTAAGCATTAACTGCTTTTTTCAATAGATCAGTAGAAATCAGTGGTTCAGTTATCCAAGCCATCTTGCATGTGTACATAAATATATCTTTTTCCCTTTGTTTGTCCTTTTCCTCATTCTAGTTTTTTCTTCCTATTGAGCAGATTGTTTCCCTTTCACAGTATCCATTGTACCTTTCAGATTCTCGCAGTATCCATTGTACCTTTCAGATTCTTATCCTTTTTACTCTTTCAGGTTCTTACACTAGTGAGACAGTATGATGTTTGCACATGTGGATTGGCATTATTTCACTTACCAGTATGATCTCTAGTTATATCCATTTACCTAAGAAAGCCTCAAGTTTATGAAGCTGAATTATTAATTTATGAATTTTATTATATTAAACAATGAGTACTTAACAGAAAAAATACCACAAAAATAAAGTATTGAATTTTTAACATTTATTGATTATAAAAAAAATCAAACTTTTCAGCATCAACTGTTTTTTGGTGTGCTAAACCCACACAAGAAACCACAAATAATTTCTTATATCAACTATAGTTGACAATATGAGTTGCACTTTACAAAATAAACAAAAGAAAAACCAAACCTTCAGTTATCACATTTAAGGCAGTCTATACACATGACAGTAGCACATTCCATGTACATATGGCTTACATTAACAGTAACCCAGAATGTCAGGTGCTCCGTGCCCAGCTATGAAACTGGGTGTGGTAGTGTCCTGTAATCGCAGCACTGGGGAGGCTGAGACAGGAGGATCAGTATGAGTTCAAGCTGTGTAGCAAGACCCTGTAGCAAATAAATAAATAAAATAAAATAAATAAATAGTGAGTGAGTGAGTGAGTGAGTGAATGATGAAAAAAGAATTTAAACAGTATGTGTATTTTTCTATAGGACATACTTGAAATTTCAGGGGCTTAGCATATTATGTTATTGTACAGTTAACAGGAGAATAAGATCCGTAAAATATCCAATATATAATGAGTGCTTACAGTAGACATCATCATTTTCACATTAGTTGTGTACTTGCTTACAAAACCTGAAAGAACATCAGCAATAAATTCCTTTATGAACTACACTGAAAATACCAATGGAACTGTACCACAAACATAAGCCTTGCTCCATTGTCGCACCGAAGACAGCTTCTCGCAGGATATCTGTGTTTCATTTCCCTGTCTCTTTTACTGGCAGCTAATGTGCTTAGCTTTCCTTTCCTATGTGGAAGTCTTTTGTGCTTCCTTTGTATTGTACAACATGCACTCAGCAGGGAAATCAATAAAGTATCAAATGTATAATGAATGTTTAGATTAGATATCAACATTTTCACATCAGTTGTATACTTGCTTACAGAAATCTAAAAGATGATATCAGAAATACCTATGTGAATTACAATGTAAACAAAAAAATCTACCATGAAAATAATCTTTGCTTTAACTTTCACACTCAAGGCTGTCTTTCCACATGACAAAAGCATGTTCCATGCACAAGCATTGCTTATCCTGATAGCATGCATGTTTTGTTTTCCTGTACTTTCTTGTAGGGCACAGTTGACTTTTTTGTTTTCCTGTTGTCATACTAGATCTTTGTGGTACTGTGTTTGCCTATTCACTTAACAGATCACTAATGTGGATAAATTTTTTGCTTAGTTTCCTGGGGTGAAACTTTTTTTTTTCCACTGCAAATGGTGTCATATGAGCTTCAGTCCCAAACCTCCAAGAAAATTTCCTCATGATGTTTTGTATTTGTTTGTTTCTTTTTTCTTTTCTTTTCTTTCTTTGTTTTTTTTTTTTTTTTTTTTTGCAAACTATCAAACTATTTATACTTCACATTTAGGATTGGGTAAAACAATCATTGCCCAATGCTTTGTGTTTCAAGTGACATCCTAGTTGCTGCATAATTTTTCAACAGCATCTGTCCCACCTTTGGTTTTTCTACGGAAAGGAATATTCAGGCTTTCATTTTGTTGAGGTTTCCATATTTTTCCATCATGATGAAATGTTAAATACAACTTTGTTTTTCTTTGCCGTATACAAGGCCAATGTTACATCTTTCTGAAATCCAGAGATTGTACTATACAATTCTCTGTTTTGAAATTGTAGCATTTCATTTAGAATTTCTATTTTTTTCCAATGTACAGTTCCTGTGTTGGTTATCTTGTACTGTTAGCATACGTAACATCAGTTGGAAACTGGTAAACCAGTTGTCGAATATCACATGTGATTAGTTTGGGAGATAGGAGCAACAAGTGTGTTTACAATATCATTTGGTTTATTACTATACAAATAAAGACCTGTGACTGAGTTCCAGGATAAATGTCTGACTTGGCAGTGTAATGTCTTAACAGCTACAAGGGCATACATTTTTATGGCATATTTTGAACCATCAATTTTAATAAGTTTTACATTCCTGAGATCACCATAAGGAATCCCTGCTAACTATAGCAGACCTATAAATGGTTTCAGGTCACTTAGTGAAGTGTAATGATAAATCCATTTTTGAATATGACAATTGGTACATACAAACTGTTTAACTTGCATTTCAGGCTTTGTATTTCACAGCATCTTATAGCATTTCTTTTATTATAATTTTCAACACTTAAGGTAGTGCTTGCATTCTGTGCAATACATTTTACCCTGCCAAGAGTCTCACTGTATTTTCAGACTTAACATTGGAATGTTCCATTTAGTTCCTTGGCCATTTCACAATATTTGCACTAGCCTAATCAGTACTCACATTGCTGTATAAGGTTGTGAAAATCCTTTTTGCCACTTTTGTAGGATGCACAGAGCTTGCTGTTCATAATACCAAGTGGGTAAAAGTGAGTAAACATGCAGACTGGCTCTTGTGTCCCTCAGGGAAAGGTGCTAAGATGCATAGCTTGCTATTGTTACAAATTTACAGTAGAAAAGTAAGGGATAGACCCTGAATCCTGATTTGTGCAGAGCAGTTTAGTCTCTCAGTTATAGTCTGAGGGCAGGTGACCCTCCTTTTTGATGGGACACTTGCATGTCAGTGTCTTTGGGTCTTTTCCCTTGAACTTTGTGGTGTGCACAATGGTGCTTGGCAAAGGGGACCAATGGCTGTGGTGGCATCATTTTGAGGGTCATATGCTATTTTGTGTTTGCCAAAGATTTTCCTACATCATTATCATGCAACCTTCTGTCTTAGGCCCTGTCTCTGGCTAAGATGCAGTTCCTGACATCCATAGCATAGAGGAGGAGAAGCTTACATGGGCTCATGGTTAGTCTGTGATTGCTGTCTCCAGGCCAGAAGGACACTGGAGTATGGTATAGGAGAGCTGCTCAGGTCTGGTGCTCAGAGTGTTCTCAGTTGACCCTAATTCTTTCTTTTTTTCCAGTAGGTCACTTCTGTAGCTAGTTCACTAGCTTGCTGCACCAACCACGATGTCACGGTCACGACAACCCCCCCTTGTGACAGGCATCTCTCCGAATGAAGGAATCCCATGGACAAAGGTCACCATCCGAGGGGAGAACCTGGGTACTGGCTCCACTGACCTCATAGGTGAGGACGCGTGTGTGGGATTCACTGTGTCAGAGGGGTTTGTGTTGGGCCATTGAGGCAACCAACATTATTTTGATGTAGTGAAGCAGGTAGAAAAATGTTATTATCACTTTAAGACCATCTGGATAAAAATGACTTGTTTAATGTTCTGTGGAAGTCATTATTCTCTCAACTGTTGTCTGTATTATCTTTCAACAAGTCCTTCAGATTTTCCCTCTGCTGGTGTTTGCTTCTGTTTTGATCTTTCCTGTGTACATGGTGAAGATTATAGCTGAGGTCCAAACAAAAGGCAGGTGTGGGTTAGCTGGGGCTGAGAGCAGTCAGTATTATATGATCTGCTCCATTTGTTTGCCTGTGAACACATGTTTGCATGTAGCCATTTCTTAGCCTAGGGTCTCACTGGTACAGGACTGGTACTCTAAGTTGAACTTATTTTTTCTGCATTGTAACTGCTTGGTGATAGGTGGATTTTTCCTCATCTAATGAACCCTTTCAAAAGAGAACATGAGCTGGAGTTCAGCACTGTATTTAATAACTGAGTTTTGCCTTCCAGCTAATTCTTTTGCTAGTGTTAATTCTTTTGCTAGATAATGTAATTATCTCATTTCATATTATTTTCTGTGGTTATGGTGTTTGCTTCTTTAGTAGACGTGCCTCAAATTTGTTCTTGCAAAGATAGTCTTATCTAATCCTGTGTCTTGGTTTTTGGTGTAGTTTAATCCAGATATTCCATTACCCATGTGGAAAATTCTCATAATGCATGGAAATACACCATAGAGGTAGAAAGTATATCTGAAATTTTAATTGACAGTTTTTATGGGTGTCAGAACATGACAGTTACTAGCCTGTGTGAATTATAATTTAGCTTCGGCTTCAGGCAGTGGTGTTCTTATATAACCTTTCATAAACCTTGCTAGTTCAGCTTTCAACCTGCCTCATGTGTTGCCAAGAAACCATTTTTTTAAAAAAAGCAAGCATAGCCTACCAAATAATTTAAGTGTTTTAAACTCAGATGACAGGTATACTAGCCAAAGAAAACACTATAAAAAGTACTTTAGTTGGAATTTTACAGGTTACTTTAAGAGAAAGATGCTATTATGTTTCACTGAAATGCTTTCTTAGCTTTCAATAAGTTAGCAAAAATGTGCTTAAAAATGAAAAAAGATCAGTCTGTGATCTTCTTTTCATTTCATAACCTCCAGGATGATCCATTGAAATTTCTGTTTAAACTCTGTACTGATTATTAATATTTATAGTAAAACTGCAGACTAGATTCTCAGTCAATACAGCCTGGAAAACAAGCTGATGAGATGAGCCAGTTGGTGGAGCATCATTTTTATGTTGCCTCATCCCTTCCTGGGAGCCACTTGTCTTTGGTCATGTGAATGTGGATTTTAGACTTTGTCTAGATAGTAAATATGAAATTTTCTCTCAGTTCAGTTTCATCGTAGCATAGCTGTTATAGTCAGGGTTTGCGAGGTAATAGATTTGTACAGGACACTAACATAGAGTTTTTTTATGATAGTCACCCCAAAAGTCAAATGCAGAATAGTGTGGAGATTTGTCCACACACTAGAGACCCAAAGAATCCAGCTGAGGGCCTGGATCCCATGGCAGTGTTCTGCACACTTCCATCTGGAGGCCTAGAGCTCACAACAATGTCCCATGCAAGTCTGTTTCAATCTGCAGTGGGAAGGCCCGATGGTCAGTGGTGGAAGCTAGAAAGCCTGTATCAGCAGGGATGGAGGGTTCTTGCTGTCGGCTGAGGGATCTGCACTGGAGCCAGGAAGCAATGCTGAAGGTAAAGGCCAGAGCTCCCCCAAAGAGAGTCGCAGCCATCCTCAGCCACAGCAACACTCTGAGCTCTTCTGAAAGCCAGTGTGACAAGCTTCTCTAGGAGAGTCAAATTCTCATGTGGGCCCTCCACACCCAGCACCACACAGACTCGGTTCAGCTAGGTGTTCCAAGTTGACCATTAGTTAATCCACCACAGCTCTCTAGTAAGGAACTTAAATTAGAAGTGAGTTTATGCCCTGCCATTTATTTATTCATTTTTAAAGTGTATTTGGTACAGAGTCTCACTACAATCAGACTCATAGTGATTCTTCTATTCTCAGCCTCCCCAGTACTGGGATTATAGGTGTACACCACCATGCCTGGTGTAGCATGTGGTGCTGGGGATTGAACCCTGATCCTTGTGCTTGTCTAAGCAGGCACTTAGTCTGCTGAGCTATCTTGCAGTTCTTGTTCTGCTATTTATTGTTGAAATAGTCTCCTACTTGAAGTGAGTTAATATTGAAAATCATAAGACATTTTTGATATTACAAAATTTAAAAGTGATAGCAAAGTATTCACAATCTTGAGGGCCCGGGAGATGGCTCAGTAGAATAAGCACTTTCATGGCAAGCACAAGGGCAAGTTCAATCCCTGGTTCTGCCAAAAAGAAAAAAAAAAAAAAAGCATTCACAACCTGTAAATAGGTAGATAACAAATGAAAATATTTCCTTTTCATTTTATTATTTGTTTACTTTTTGAGGCAGGGGATCACTCCATCACCCAGGCTGGTCCCAAACTCAGACTTCTGCTTCAGCTTCCTGCCCCACCCTTGTTCATTGTGAAAGAACACGGACATGTGCATGGATGAGAATGTGTGGGAAGTGGGTACTATGCTGCTCTGGGATAATGGTTCTCAGTTTTCCATCTTGTTTGTAACATTTTCCTTTTTATCTTTGATACTGGAGATGGAACTTGAGATCTTATACTTGCAAGACAGGCTCTTATGCCACTGAGCTAAATTCTGGCCCTCTTTTATAACATTTTTTATGACAAAAACTGACTATAAGGAAAGATATTAAAGGTATTTTCCATTTTGAAAAAAATGTTTGAATTAGACACATGAAAAGTACCAACAAAAGATTCAGTCCTAAAAGAACCTTTAAATGCTATTATTAGTGAAACAAAGTTATATCCATGTACAAATTATTCAATAGGTATTTTAGAGGAACTCATAAAGTTCATTATTTCAAACAATATAAAAAGTCTTAAAAATATACTCTAATTAATGTAGAACTATTACTAGATAGTGCTTTAAGTTATAGTAAACTATATCTATTTTAAAACCAGATCTGTCATTATTTGAAGTGCTTCTGGTATCTGAAAGTAAATTGCTTTCGCTGTTTGACTGCTGAGCAATATGTACTTTTGACAACTGGAAGAAGTTAGCTGCTGGGGTCTGTGCCACACATTTTGTAGTTACTTTTTTCTGTATTCATTAGGTTAGTGTCTGTTCTGTGGCAATGAAAAATGGAAAGGAAATAAGCTGGAAGACAGGTGTCCGGTGGGCTTGTGCTGGTGCAGTGCCAGAGTTGGCCGTAGGCATGAGGGTTGTTCAGCACCTGCCTGCGTGATTGTCCTCTCCTGTCCTGTGGGTGAAGGTGATGGACAGGAGTTGACCTCACCCCTGGGGAGTGTTCATTACTGGTACAGAAGGACATAGAAGAGTAATACAGTGATCTTTTTATTAGGAAAGCACTGAAGCCCTGTTAGCTGCCAGTGTGGGAACTGATTTGCAAGGAAAAGAATGAATAGCAATCTCAGAGAACCTGAGAACACTTCCCTGGGCTTAGCACATTCCACGCTGTCCTGTAATACCACGTGAAAAGGATCACTAAGAAAAGAAACACTGATTCTTTTGAGGAAGAATATAGAATGTTTTAGGGACTAGTACACTTTAAGAACATACTAGTAACTTAAATTTCTAATAATAACAAGAAATACCCCTCTAACACTTCTGACAAGTAATTTAAGATTCTCATAATCTAAGTAATCTGGAATATTTGACATTTGTTTGATCTGTTCTAATCTGTTGATAATTGAAGAAATTTAAATGTAATCTAAAAGAAGTCCTAAATAAAGAGAAAAAGCAGACCGGAGAAAACAGAGATAGCAGTATGTGTGCAAATACCCTTGGGTATGTTCATGGTAAAAACAACAGTGGAACAAGGCAGTGTTGTGCTGGTTGCCTCTTTCACATTAGAGTCGTGAAGCTGTTTAATGCCTCATCATTGTGTCGGCCCTTGTTACACGTGTGCTTTGTCTTTAGGCTTGACCATTTGTGGCCATAACTGCCTCCTGACAGCAGAGTGGATGTCTGCGAGTAAAATAGTGTGTCGCGTGGGACAAGCCAAAGACGACAAGGGGGGCATCATCGTCACCACCAAGTCCGGTGGCAGAGGAACGTCAACGGTCTCTTTCAAGCTGCTCAAACCTGAAAAAATAGGTGAAACCTAATAAATTTACTTTAAATGAGGATATAAAAATTAGATTATCTTTTAAAATTTAAGACTGGTGTGTTAGCATAGAAGAGGCTTGCTCTCCTGTCTCCTTATGTTAGATTTGTTATGAGCGTGTCTGACGGAGCTCGGGTGTTGACTGAAGGCCGCTTTCCTTGCTAGAGGCAGCATTCTGAGGTGACCTGGGGCTTCCCAGCCAAGCATGATGCCTCTTGGTTTCACATTTGGTTTCCCAGGTTTGAATCCTGATCATGAGTTAACATGTTTGTGTGCATTTTGTCAGCACCGACTTTTAAAGTGTTTGACACTGTGGTAGGGTTGGAGTCAAGGTGCCCGAGCCTGCAGATTAGGTGGAGTGGCCTATGTGCCACTCCCTTGCCTTGCCACAAGGTTTTCTCCCAGGGTCCAGGCAGGCCTGGCACTGTGCTCTGCAGCACCCCAGCGCCCCTCCTCATGTACTTCTTGCTGCTGCCTCCTGTTAGCAGTGAGGAAGCTGACCTGAGGAGCAGGACTCAGTCCTGCACATGGCTGTCTCTGCCCGAGTGCCCATTTCTTTGTGGGTAAAAGTGAAGGGATGATGTTGCCACATCCTAGGTGTGCAGAAGTGAGAACATAGATGTAGAGTGTGTAACACAGCTCGCTACATGGTAGTTTAGGGATTTTAGATTATTTTCTTGCTTACTTCTGAGTGTCCTCATCTCGCCTCCTAATGTAAGAGTGATGTCAGCTTGCCCATGTGGCCCTCTAACCTCCTGGCACAAGTACACAGATACAACTCAGGAAAGTTAACATCCTGAGTTGGCAGGGTTAAACCCACACAATATGTCTCTTTACATAGAAAAGTAAAATATTTTACAAAACGCTCCCTCCCTCTCTGCCTACCTGCCTGCCTCCCTCTCTCCCTCCCTTCTTCTCCCCACTCCCCCTTTCCCTTTCCCCTCCCTTTTCAGTGCTGAGGACTGAACCCAAGGTCTCTATGCTAGGCAAGGGTTTCGTCACTGAACTATGCCCTCAGCCCTTTTTAAAATTTTGGGATGTTTCACTAATTTGCCTCCTAAGTGAGCAGTTTTTCTTTGCTTAGAGCATACTTTTGCTATCATCATATTCCATTAATTCCTGTACTTTTAGTATGTGTGCTGTCAAAATGAGCACAAATTCCTTTATTTGTAAGTAAAGGAAGAGTTAAGTTTATGTATTTATTTTTAATTAAGGAATTTAAATGAAAATTCAGAATTTTTGTGTATATGCACTCATACTTAGGTTATGTTATATATAGCATAAATTACTTATAAAATATATTTATACAACATATAAAAACTATACATAGTCCTATTTTTATTATTTATCATTTTTAAAAACTGAACTGAATTAAAGCAGGCATTTGTTTATGGTTTTCTGGAGATTGACACATTTGATAAAATCCAGTGTCATCTGTAGCATAGCGTGCAGCAGATGAGAACTCGTGTGAAAGCTGTGTGTCCTAGAACTTGCGCCCGGACCCGGCCCTGGGTGGTTATTGACAGTGCACTGCTCTGAGCTCCATGGTGTCTGGCCCGGTATAAACCTCAGACAGAGCCGCTGCAGTGCTCTGGCAGCACTGTGGGTGCTGAGCTGGGGGCTCACAGGCTCGCCTCCTCCACAGCCGCCTTCCGGTCACAGCAGCCTGTTGGGAGGCACCTGTGCCTGTGCTGCGTGATGGGTCTCTGCTTGGACTGTGCTGGCTCAGGTCCCTTAGTGGTTGCTAGCATGTCCTGTGCTGAGCTGAATAACAGAGCGTGAGCTCACAGAGCGAGATCCTGTTTCACACAAAATTGAAATTGAAACTGTCCATGTGCTTGATTCTTTCACACACCCATCAGATGTCCCAGAATCACAGGTCATGTCTGCTTCATGGACTGTATGTGCTTTGCAAATGTTCAGCCAATGTAATTTTGTTGAATATACCCAATTGATTTCAGCATGATACAGGAAAAAAAATCTGTTGTTTATCATCTAGAACATTTCCAGCATTGGTAACAGTACTAAAAGGAAAGAGAAATAGAAAGTCGTATGTTACTGTTGCATGACTATTCATGAAAACCTGTTGGTTATTGTGGAAGAAAATGAGAGCCATTTGAGTTTTCAATAACCATTTTAAAAAACATTAGGATTTAATTGAAAGTGAAATATCTTTTAGGTAGCTTATAGAATTTGAAAGAGGAGACTCAAAATATTAAATACAAAATCATAATATAATTACAAATGATTTATCATAATAATATCAAATATATAATTAAAGTATCATCATATTTATCAGTAGCCATGTGTATGATTCTTTTTTTTGGCTGGCTTAGGCTGCCTTATGGGTGGGTCTAGTGTGGCATGTGGAGCTGTGGATCGAACTGTGGTCCTAGGCCTGACTGAGTTTGCCCAAGTAGATGCTTTAAACAAGTGAGCTAATGCACAAGCCCCCAGAAGTCATGAGTAAGAAATTTTTCATTCAACAAATGCATGGCTTGAATATTTCATACCAGGTTTTCTGAGCCATTTTCTAAAGGTTTAAATGACTTGACAGTCTTCTCAAGTAATCAGGTACTGTGGTTCAGATCCATGCCTCAATTTTATGACCAATTTAAACAGTAATATTTCTCAATATAGAAATATTGTGGTATTTATTGTTTGTAAAATACATTTGTTTTTGCAGAACTCTTTTTCGGAGGCTTATCTCCTCTACTAAGTTATATAACAAAAGCATAAACCTAGAACTGTTACTGTTTTCTTTTCATAGAGTCTTAGTTTTAGGGTGGGTACTGGGGTGAACCCAAGGGTGCTCTGCCACTCATCTATACTCCTAGCCAATTTTAAAATTTTAATTTTTAGTTTGTGACAGGGTATTGCAAAGTTGTCCAGCTGTTTTGAACTTTTGATTCTCCTGCCTCAGCCTCCTTGAGTAGGTAGTCTTACCTACTACCTACTTAAGACTTGAAGTCTTGTTATTTTTGATTAAGTCACTAAGCATTGAAACTATCTGAGTGGCAGTTTCTTTCAGTCTCACAGACGGCAGGCATTTTGTACTGAGTCTTTAAAGCTAAAGCACTATGGTAAGATTGGGGAGTATGTATCTTTCTTATATTACAGTGGGCTTTGCATTCTTGCAGGCATTTTGGACCAGTCTGCTGTGTGGGTTGATGAAATGAATTATTATGACATGCGCACCGACAGGAATAAGGGAATCCCTCCTCTGTCCCTCCGTCCTGCGAATCCCCTTGGCATTGAAATTGAAAAGTGAGTACCACTGTGCCTCTCATTCTCTCAGTTCCTCAGTATAGTGTCCTGACTAGGAAAGGAGTCCAACTCGAGCCTGACCTCTCTAAGCAGCCACTGGAGGCAGCTCCGGTGCTAGGAGACAGGTACCCCAGACAGTTAAGACTTCTGGCACTGCTGTCTCCCCCTCTGCTTTTCCTGAGTCTTGAGATTTTGTTAAGTAGCATCTTTTTCTTCCTTTGGCATTGGGAATGGACCCCGGGGCCTTGTGCACTCTGGGCAGCTCTCTCCCTTCAGTCTCTGCCTCCTGTTCCTCCTTGATGCTGTTTATGATGTGAGCATAATATATTCTCTGGAGCTGCTAAGTTTTAAATATTCAGACACATTTGAAGTCAAAATTGAAATTAAAACTGTCCATATGCATGATTCTTTTACAAATACTTTGGAATAATAAGGTGCATGGTCACCTTTTATTTTGTTTATGCTCCTTATCTATAGGTCTTTTTTTTTTTTTTTTTTTTTTTTTTTCAGAACCAGGGATTGAACTCAGGCCCTTGAGCTTGCCAGGGAAGCAACGTATTCCACTGAGCCATCTCCCCAGTTCCTATAGATCTTACCTAACCAAGCCTTATTTAACATCAGTCTTGTGTCTCAAGTTGTTTGCAACTGAATCTGGAGCTTTGTTCTGTTACTTCCTGGAATTGTGCTTGAGTGCCTTTTATAATGATCGCCTTTGTCCTTATATCTTACTGGAGCAGCTCATCTCACGTATCAGTTATGCCTCTTACTTCCTGGATTGTAGGATTCTGATTGTGGCATTACATAGATCCCTCACATGAGGATTCCATGAGTGAGTGCAAGTAGACGCTCAGAACAGAGCAAATGCCTAAGTATTAGTCATTACCAGGATTCTTCAATCTTCCATATACACTGTTCATTGATCTGGCACTTAGGAAAAGAATTTGTTTTATTGGTTTTAGTTCACAGGCTTATTGGTTTTAGTTCATTGGTTGTATAAATAGTATTATGTGAATGCAGGAAGTAACTGCTGGGCATAATAGTCACAGAATTCAAAAAGAAATTGTTACTTAAGCTTTGGTGATGTTTGCTAGCTGTGGAATAATGAAAAATATTAAAGGCTAGGTTTTAAAAATTTAAAATCATAATTCTCATTGAAACATAAAATGAATAGACTACTGTTAACTCTAATCAATTAGTAGAGAAACCAATAGGGTGCTAGAAGCAGTTAAAGCTAAGTCCAGAGAAAGGTATAGCAAATAGTGAGGTTGGCCAAATGGGCAGAAACAGCCTCTCCATGGTGAGAAGCAGAGTGGTCAGCAGCAGTATGCTTGCTCACCACACTCTGTCTGTGACTGTGCACAGAGATCCCGAAGGTGTTGAAGGGCACAGGGACAGGGCAAAGGGGTCCAGAAGTCCCTTTGTCCATCCAAGAGTCTTACGCAATTTTTTTGATGAGTAGAAAGACAGATAAAAGAAAGAGATATCAGGAGATAAAAATATGAAAGACACAAGTAGGAAGAGTATAGGAAGCAAGAGGAGAGGATGCTTTTGGCCAGAAAAATGCTTTTTTGGTTTTGTTTTTTTACTTGTAGTTTTTGAGACAGGATCTCACTATGTAGCCCACGCTGCTCTTGAACTCATCCTGTAGTCCATGCTGGTCATAACGGAGATCATTTGCAGTGATCTTCCTGCCTTAGCCCTTGAGAAATCACTAGCATTTTAGGGATGCTGGGGCTTGAATCCTGGGCCTTACACGTGCTAAGGGTATACTCTCCACTGAGCTGTGCAAGCTAGTTCAGCAGGACAGAGAACTGTTATGTCAGAGAAAAAGAAGGGAAAAGCAAATTGAAATATTGATGTGATTTTTATTTCTCTGGCTCATTTAATATTTTTCAGATAAAAGCTTTGATCTCTTTGAAGCGTATTGCTGCACTTGGGTTAGCATCATACTTTTTGTCTTTTACTTCTGTTTTATTGATGTCACTTGGGAGTTCTTTTGTAACTAGAAGCTATAGAGGTGAAACACAGAGCAGGAAGGCTTAAGTATTGTGTGCAAGTGGGATGGTGTTGTATGCAGGGCTTTGGTGCTTTCTGAGTGCTCCCGGTCGCCCCACTGGATTTCAGGATGGGGCCGACCTTGGGGGCTGCAGGTCCCTGGGGATTACTGTGGCCACAGCGAGCACGTGGGCCTGGACATCAAAGCCTGGGTCACAGGCTGCTGTGCCTGGGGTGTGGCAGAGCTGATCAAAGGGACACAGTGGAGTTTCTCATTGCTTTAGGTGTGAGTCTGAGTTTAGTAAGCATTGTATTACACGTGTGTTGTCATCTGTGTTTCAGGCCACAGGTTTAACAACTGCCTTTTATTGTGTACCTTTTACTGTCAGAACCCTTGATACCCTGAACTTTTAATTGATGTTTTTGTATACATGGTTTTGTGATACTTAAAGATGTTACTAATTGCTCAGAAAAAATAGCTTCATTTGTAGTCAGACCAAGAGTGGCTTGTAAAAGGTGTATATTTCTGATTATGTCTATTGGTACAAATATATATGTTCTGAACATGACTTCAGTCACAATGGAGACAGACTAGACTGGAAATGGGGTGAAAAACAGATTGACAAAGAGTGAGAACCTCCACTGGGTTTTCTTTTTTTTTTTGTTAATGTATTTTAGCACAGGGTCCACAGGGTTGCACTATGTAGATCAGACTCCTAGTGATTCTCCTGTTTTCAGCTTCCCAAGCTCTGGGATTACAGGTGTGTGAGTCGTTGTCTCAGCATGTCCCGGTGGCAGGGTGGGCCGGCCCAGCACACAGCAAGGGAAATGAACCCTCGCTGCTGGCCGCTGTGCTCTGCTTTGGCAGGTGCTTTAATCCTCTGAACTATCTGGCTGGCCCTTGGATTTTGTTTCTTGAAAGTTAACACTCACTGTCTGGCTGGAGGATATTTGACATGCTGCTCTGAAGTGGACTGCACATGTGAGCAGGGCAGAGCAGGGAGGAGTGGAGCAGAGCAGTGGTGCCAAAAGGTATTTTGGGTGTGTCCCTGAGCCCTGTTTGTGAATCATTCCTGGAAGTGGCTGGCTGGAGAGCCCCATATCTGTTTGCTTCCACGTGGGTTTCATTTTTCCATTTTTTTTGTAGTACTCAGGTTGAACTGAGAGAATGATGAACTAGTTCTTCACCTCTTTTTAAAATTTTATTAAAAATAGAATTTTTACAGTATAGTGGCCAGAGTGCCCTGGGGCCCTGGCTAACTGGGTCTGCTAACAGTGGGTCTTGAGTGTCATCTGGGCTTCATTGTGTGAGTTGCTCAAAATGACTTGACATCTGTGTGTTAGAATTTTGATTTCCTGCCCAGGTTGGCTTTGAATTTGTGAGTCACCTACCCCAGCCTCCCAAGTAGCTGAGATTATAGGAATATACCACTGTAGCTAGTTCTGTGCATGGGTTTTATAAATGACACACATCTGATTTTTCTGCTGACCAACTTAGCTTTCCAGCAGAAAGAAGTGACTACTTTTCCCATGGTATTTGAAAGGCTACATATTAAAAAAGTAACAGTTAAATAATTCTTAGTAGGAGTAGAAGTGCCTTGGAAGACTCCCTCTTTGGACATTTGTAGGCTGGCATAAGGTACCTGCCTTCAGATGAAAAATTAAATAGAAACAACCAAAACCAACCCATTTTATATAATGTAGCAGTATAAACTGTTAATATAGATTGAAAGCTAAAAAAAGAATAACAGTCACACACTCAGAGAACACCCATGACCGCTCTCCACTCCTATCTCCAGTTGTCACTTCTGGGAGAATGTCCCCTACACGGTACAGGTTGCTGGGCAGTGACCAGGCTCTCCTGGCAGTAGCAGTGCTGTTCTGCACACCCCAGGAGTCCTGTGGCAGATGGGCCTCACACTGGAAAGCAAGTGCTGCCACATGGTGAGCAACCTGGTTGCTTCCATGTCTCCTACACCTGCATGCTCAGGCCTACCCTAGTAAGGTTTAAATCTGAGTTTGCACTGGCACCCTGTGGAACAGAGGGGAGCCAAGAGTTGTCAGCAGTTAAAGCTGTTTTGACTCCTTGGTGAAACATTTCTTGACTTTGCCTTTGGGCTCTTGCTCCCAGTGTGCAGACGCAGTGTGAAACACTCAGAATGCACCCAGCTTTCCTGACCATGGAGCTGTGGCTTTGTTCTCGTGGAGGCCAACTGCACCCACAGTCAAGGGAGAGAGATAAATGGGCCTGGCTGATCTAAGACAGCTGATCTTATCCAGGGAACGTGTGAGCTGGGATGTGGGCTTCCTTCAGTACAGTGGCCAAAGTGGCCTGGGGCCCTGGCTAACTGGGTCTGCTAAACAGTGGGTCTGAGTGTCTAGATGAGCAGCATCTGGGCTTCATTGTGTGAGTTGCTCAAAATGACCTGACATCTGTGTGTTAGAATTTTGACTTCCTGCAAATAAATTCTTTTTCATGTTTATGATCTCTAGTTTAGGTCTCAGCATATGTAATCAGAGAAAAAAAAAATCACTGAAAACAGTTCATCTTCAGGATGATTATGTGGGCTTGGGGATGTGGACCTAGAGGTCCAGTACTTTTCAGATTCTGCCCAGCCCATTTGAAAGCCCAAGGGAGGGATGTGTGTGTGTGTGCATGCGCGCGTGTGCACATGTATGAAATTTGGTGCTATACTTTCCCACCTGAATATGAGCTCTCTGGGAGCCCTCCTGTTATTCACACTGATACCGAGTGCAGCTTCAGGGTCTCCTACAGTTTCTCCCCACCCTGGCCTGCTGGTGGTACTGTGTGTACAGTGTGAAAGACTGGTGTGCTGAGCTTCAGGCTGCAGGGTACCTGTTGGCCCCTTAGAGGCTCCAGGGCCTCACTGCAGTATGTCAAGCGCATTCCTGCTCTGGGAGAGTACAGGTCTGGTTGGGTGTGAGCATGCAGAAACAACCCCTCTTCTAGAGCCCTCCCTACTGGTTAAGCTTGTATCTTCTCACACAGTAGGGATCAATTTTTATTTATAACAATTTGGTGTATTGCAGATAACATGTTACTAAAGTTTAAGAAGCTGGTAAATTTCAAATACTGAGTGGAGACTGGGAATTTCTGGAGAGCTGTAGCTTTGTATCTTTC
The DNA here is from genome assembly GCA_004027165.1 of Ctenomys sociabilis. NCBI lineage: Eukaryota > Metazoa > Chordata > Mammalia > Rodentia > Ctenomyidae > Ctenomys > Ctenomys sociabilis. The sequence goes on along the minus strand of PVKA01000600.1, from coordinate 135,553 downwards.
AGAACCAGCTACTTAGGCATTTTACTATTTGGGATGTAGCACATTGCATTCCATTAAACATTTTTTGTGTTTTTTAAAGCTGATTGTTGGCAGGGCTTAGCTCTCAGACTTACGGGGACTACAGTGTCTTTGTCAGAGGTCAGGATGTGCAATTGCTGTATTTGTGAGTTTTGTATCTGGTTTTTTTTTTTTTTTTTGGTACTTTTTGTTTTATTTGCTGTTGTTGCATCTGTGTCCTTTCTGGAGATCATTTCTTAATGCCCACAGTCCCTTTCCACCTTTCTGATTGTGCTCCATTCCAGAAGTAAAGTGATATCTCAATAGGACAGCTTGCAAAGGAAATTATTGAGATCTGCTTTTGCTACTTGCATCCCTTGCTCTGTTAGAAAGCATGAAGGAGGAGCGTTCAGGTGGGAAGACTTTCTTGGGAGGTGCCATGCTGGGCTGTGGAGGGGGACATGGAGATCCACAATCTTCTCCACTTGAGCCTGGTGAGTGGAGGTCTCCTGAGAATGCTGGGAACCAATGTTCTCTGCAGCTGTGGAGCGCAAAGTGCACACAGAAAGTAGCTGTAGCCTGGAGGCAGGGCTGGTCCTGTGTCTTGACCAGTGCCTCTATAGGAAGAGTGGGATCAAGGCCATTGGCATTTGTAGCTGGGGGCATGGGCCCTGAGTGCCATGGGCCTTCTGTGGGGAGATGCATGAAATAAGACAGCTGGACAGCTTGTGCCTGAGCAGCAGGAAGCTGTCCTAGTCAACTTTCCTGTCACTGAGACAAGACAATAGGCAGTACCCACAGTTTAAAGGAGGGGAATTTTAATGTGATCAGTGTCAGTCTGTGATCACCTGGCTGCAAGTCAGGGACGCTGTAGTGGGAGAGTGGTGGAGGGCAGAGCTGCCTGATCGTGGTGGCTGAGAAACAGCAGGGGAAATGTTAGAGGGGAATGGGTGACACACTCAGAGATACCTGGGGCAAGCTTTATGAAACCCTCTGCACACCTGACTGAGTGCAGTGAGATATGAATATGGGGGGTGAGCCTGTCCTGTGGGAGGCCTTCCCTCAGCAGGCGTTCCACACTCTTTGCAAATGAAGAGTGTACTTTTGTGCCCTGATGCCTGTGGTGGGTAGTCTTGTTGGTTCTCAAGATGCCTAATGTCTTTAGTAGCCCTACCTCCTCTGACCCCAACCTTACCATGGCTGTTTGGGGCCAAAACAAAAGCTTTTCAGATTTTTATGCTATGCCATTTGCCTTTGATTCTTACTCTAAATCTGAAAGTAACCAGCAGTATCCATGGCTCAGTCTTAATGAAATTTCTTCTACTAGGTTACTCTACTGCCCTTAATTTCAGCCTCCCACAGTGTCTCAGAACATGAGCAAAATATAGACAAACTTTCTGCCAGAGTGTAGCAACATGGACTCTAATCTAAAGGTCAAGGAGAACCTTTTAGTGTTTGCATTCCTCTCAACATGCAAATCCTTTTTTTTTTTTTAAATTGTCTTTTGTTCTTTGGTACGGTGCTCACTATGTAGCTCCAGTTCATAGTGATCCTCCTGTCTCAGCCCCCTCAGCACTGGGATTATAGGTGTGTGCCACGATGCCCACTTTCAGTGGCTGGTGCCTGGTGTTTGAGGGCCAGCATAGCATGTGGTAGCAGGGATCAAATCCAGGTCCTTGCACTTGACAGGTAGGTGCTTAGAACACCAAGCTGTCTCCCCAGCCCATCATTCTGGTCTTTTGAACTCTGACCAGAATTACCATCAGGCCCTGCTTGCAGTATCCTAAGGGTTATTTCATTACCATTTCCAGATCTTCCCAAACTTTTCCAACAAACCGGTTCTAGAGGTTTCTAAACCATGTATGTGGTCAGGGATAGTCACAGTAATGACCCTGTTCCTTTTGGCACCAGCTGTTTTAGTTTTCTTATGCCAAGGCACAAATATGCAACACCCACTACTTAAAAGAGAGGAGAGGTTGAATTTGCTCCTGGTTTCGGTCCATGGCCTGCTGGCTCCAAGGCAGTGACATCATGGTAGAAGCAAGAAGGAACAGAGCTGCTTAGCTCAGGGTGGTTGGGAGGCAGAGAAGGGAGAGTACCAGAGAGGAACAGCGCAGGAATCATGTGTAGTGGAGAGGCGTTGCCTCTGTAGCTCACCGGGATACACTGAGGATCACTCTGCGCTAATCTGGTAGGCACTTTGAAGTCTGATGAAACTGGTAGGCCTGACTGAACAACCATAGAAGGGATGCACTTGGGCCATGGTTACAGGGCTCCTCAGTGCAGTCTTCCTGTGTCCTGTTAAAGCGCCCACAAGACTCCGCAGCTTGAATTGCTCATGGGGAGAATGCACAGGCCACCAATGCTAGTGCTGGGACTCCTTTTCTTACCTCTTCTTGTGTCACACCCAGACCCTGTTGTTTGACAGCGTGAGTAGTGAAGGGATGGTACAGTCTTACCTGCCCCTACCTTGTTATCTGCAGCTTATCAGCTTGCTCTCATCAGGGAAAATGGAAGGAAAATTCTATCTCTGGGTGAAAGTAGAGTGTTGCTCTTAGGTCAGGGCTAAACTTGAGTATTCTTTCTGGACTCATCTCAGCCTAGAGCCTGACCTACACCATATATTTAAGTAGTATTTGAATGGACTAAAAATGTGGACAAGATTAGGGAGTTGCAGACACTGTAGCCTGTTGTTATTACAAGCTCCTCCTAAGACTTACCCACATGGACGCGTAAAGACGAGTGCTGCAGTTAGAGATAATTTCTTGGTATTCCCATGCTTTCTTAGCGTTAGGCTTCGGGGCAGGGCCAGCTAAGTGCTAGGCACATGCTCTGCTGAGCTGCATTCCTAGCCTCAGATGTCTCAAAACAATCTTCACTTAGCTCCTTCATGAAAATATTTCAATAAATTGCAATTTAGGTTTTTAAACTTGACTGTATTGAAATTCGGTTTTTTATTTATTTTGAATGGGGAGTGATTTCATAGTTGGGTAAAATTTATAAAAAGGTAGATTTTATGTTTTTAATTTTTTAAATCTTATTTGTTGATGTATTTTCTGTATTTCAATGAATTTCTGTTCTATACATGTAAAGTTTACATGCTAGAAATTCAACTGTGGTATTGAAAATACACACACACACACACACACACACATATACTCTTGATCATTTATCGTATGTAACCATGAGGGTTTTGTACTTAACATTTTTTTTTCAATAGCTACTCTATGATGTCTGTGGCATTTTTTTTGACAGTGGCAGTTGTAATATATTTAAAATTTTTTTCTCCTTAGAAGTAAATTTTCCCAGAAGGAATTAGAAATGCTGTTCCATGGAATGAGTGCTGATTTTACAAGCGAGAATTTCTCAGCTGCCTGGTACCTCATAGAGAACCACTCAACCACCAGGTTTGTGGCCGTGGGCTGGGAGCAGGAAAGGCCTTCATGCGGTGCTAGGGCCAGTGTGGCACAGTAGTCTGACAGCTGGATCCGGCTCGTGTGTAGTCACAGAGCTTTCAGTTGGTGTGTTCTGTGACCAGTGAGTCTGTGAATGTCTGTTTCCAAAGGACTTTGATTTCCTACCACCATTTTGTTTTTCTGTATGGTCCTTATTTGTGTACCTCATTAAAATTTATACTCTTAGCTGGAAACGTAAACTGATGTGTATGAATGTGAGTCATCTCCCTATTGAAATAACATGGAAATTTTAAGTTCTTGCCATTGCTTTTTCTATTAAAGACCATACTGTGCAAGACCTGGCCTAAAATCAAATAAAAACTAGACACTTGCATATCCAAGTTAAAATGTTCCTTTTGTGTGCCAGGTACATATGTACTCTATAAAGCAGATATGTGACTTCTTGCAAGTTTAATTTAAAAGTTACAGCATTTGGAAAAACAAATAGCTTATAGTTTAAAATTTGTGTTCTGGAAAATTCAATTTGTTAAAATATATCTTAATATAAATTTCATCTACTTATTAAGATGAAACCATTTCTGAAATCTTGCTGTATATAAATTTGACCTGATGTCTGAGATGAGCTCTTTTACTGGTCAAATGATTCTAATTTTATGTAATGTGCATTTCTTTTCCATTACTGAGAATCAGACTGAGGAGTGCTTTTCTATGGAGCTACATCCTCAGGCCTTTTTAGTTTTTATTGAGACAGGTTCTCACGAAGTTGCTCATGCTGGGCTTGAACTTTCTGTCTTCCTACCTCAGCCTCCTGAGTTGTTGAGATCACAGGGCCTTGCCCAATGTGCTTTTCTTACTGTAACTCAGAATGGAGCTCTGTTTTGTGTATAGAGCTGTAATGGTACTCAATAATACAAAGTTTTATTCTAAATTTTTTTAACTCAAATGGAAAAAAGAACTGAAATTTAGAGTCTACCTTTTCATTCTGTGTTTGATACACAAGAGATAAAAATACTAAGACTCTCTCAGATACAGTGTGAGCTGATCTACAGGTCTTAAGTAATTTTTTCCTGAAGGGCAAGAGGGCTGAGAATGGACATGTAAAAGTTGACACCCACTTAGAGTTCCATGGCACAGCTGGGTGTGTGGGCGTCCTGCTATTGAGATCTTGCTCAGCACTATAGGGCTGTGTCTCCCTATCAGGTAGGAGACGCTCAAAGCCCCACACCTGGAAGATCATGTGTAATTATATGCAGGTTCTAAAAGTACTGAGCATGTTTACTACTTAGGGGCCTACTTACTTGAAATTACCATTGGAGATCACAAACTTCTGTATAGCTGTTGTAATTTAAGGATCATAGTAAAAGTTTTAGATCTAGAGAGAATTTGAAAGAATTTTGTTACCTGCCAGTTCCATATTTTCCTAATCTTTATGCCTTTGGTCCTAGGTTTGGCCTTCCCAGTGTGTTACACTTAGTGGATGACCTCCTTTCTTTTCTGCTTATAAGGAGTGACAGACCTTTGGGTTGTGTTTCCTTTCAGTTTTGAGCAGCTTAAGGCGGCAGTGGCCAACCTGAAGCGGCAGGCCAATAAGAAGAGTGAGGGCAGCCTGGCCTGCGTCAAGGGGGGGCTCAGCACGTTCTTTGAAGCACAGGACGCCCTCTCAGGTAAGATGATCCTCTGGCCCACTGCGAGCAACCACAGAAACCTGAGCCTGTGCTTGTCATATGTTTAAAGGGTGCCATGTTGGGCCTTATTTATAAGAGCAAAGATTAAAACCTACCATAAATACTTGTTGCAGAAGATGGTGGAGTTTCTTTGAAGGCCTTATCCTTTAAATATGTGCTTCTAAGGCTTCATGGACCCATCTTATGTGGTGACTAAGGGCTCAACTTCGTCTCTCAGGCCCAGCCTTCAAGGCTGGTAAAAATTAAGTATCATTGAGTGAAACTTAAGAATTCTCAAAATCCTAGACATATGCCTCATTCTGTCACTGAACCCTGTTTGGTGCTGGGCGTGGATCTCTGTGCCCACACCTGCCCCCAGTACGTATGTTCAGTCATCCCCCGATACACAGTCACCCTGCCCCCAGTGCACATGTGCAGTCATCCCTCCAGGACGCAGGCAGTCACCCAGCTCCCACACATAGTTATTTCCCACCTCTACACAGTTACAGTCACCCAGCCCCACACCAAGCACACATACAGTCATCCCCCCCAGTACACATGCACAGTCATCCTCCAGCATGCAGGCGCAGTCATCCACCCCCGTACACAGGTACAGCCACCCCTCCTCCTCACTATCACATGCAGCCCACTGTGCAACACCATCCCATGGTCTGCATCTCTGTGGAGAAGGCACTGCACAGCTTCTGACACTTCATGAAGGGTGGTAGGGAGGTTTTCTAACTATCTTTAATACAAATTTAATCTATCTCTTAAAAAATGTATTAATAAAAGTTGGTCCCTCTTATTTTTTAAAAAATATATTAGCACATTACAAGTAAGTTCCTTTTAGAAGTGAAGGTTCCTATACCCATGTTCCAGTAGGGCTTTGTATCCATAATTAATATTATCTCTTAAGAGACTGCACCATCTTTTGCTCCAGAAGGAAAATTTACTTTAAATTCATTGATATTCTTCATCTTTGTTTTTAAAACTACTTTCCTCAGTAAGTATCTGATGCAGTTCTATCCCTTTAGGTGGAGGGGAGTTGGATGTGAGTGACTAGCAGGCTGCAGCATTGTGGGGCTATTTGACGGGCCCTACCCTGTAGTCCCACATTGGTACCTTTCTGTCTTTATTATTGTCCTTTTTCAGTACCAGCACTTGTTCTTGCCACATGAGCAGGAGAGATATGAGCCTGTAAAAACAACAACAACAAAAACCCAAACATTTGTATTTGCTTTGTAAATTGTGTGGCTTGCCCTCTCTTGATATTAATGTTATAATGGGTTATTAGTACTTACATGCCCATGCCTATGGCTCTATGTTTTGTTTCTAAAACTGGCTTCACTATTGGCAGATTTTAAGTTTTGTTTCACGTATTAAATTTATGTAGTCTAATTTGTTAGGTATTTGCCTTAGGAATATATTGGCAATTTAAAATTAAACCGAGATAATACTGACCAATTGCTAATAAGCGGATGGCTTTATAGCATGTGGATCATCATTATAATAGTAAATTTGAAAACCTTAGGGGGCCAGGGAGAAGGCTCAGTGGAATAAGCGCTTGCCTGGTTGTCCCTGCTGGGGATACCACAGTGGGTCAGGGGCTGTGGGGCTTGGGATGGGCATCAGCACCTGGTGTGTAACACACAGGGCTGATGTGCACCACACACACATGTGTACACACACAATTTTAAAATTTATGTTTTGCTTATTTGGTTTCTTTTACCCTTGAAATCCTTTATTGCACTACGGTCTTGTTTTTTAACATTGCATTATACTTGCATTCTTTAATTTTGACTGTCAGTTTTTCCTTGTATATAAAAACCTGCTGTTTGCTTTGTGAATTTGGTGGCTTGCTCTATTGATGTTAATCTTACAAAGGTTTGACCGTTTTCAGGGCTCATAGAACTCTTTGAGAGCTGTTATATTCATAGTTGTGATTTATTAGAGCTAAAACGAACTGTTACTCAAGAGAAAGGGCATACAGTGAGGCCAGGGAGGTTCCCTTTGTGGAGCTTTTAGTTCACATCTCCCTCAGACCCAGGGAATCGTGGATAACACTGACTCCTAGTGACATTCCCAGAGCCTAGAGAGCATCTCTCAGGTTGAAGTGAATGCCAGACCTTTTTGGGAGGGTCAGGGTTGGGAGGAGGTGATTAAATTCTTCACTGTGTCATAACAGTTTTAGCATTTTATGGTCTCCATTCTGTAAGCATTTACTTGATAGCTTATTTGTAATTTTTTTAAAAAATTGTTTTTTATTGGTGCTGACAAATTAAATTAGGGTGTTATGTGTATTAGGCTGTATCATAGTCCTATCCGTAATTTTTTTTTTAAATAAACTTTGAGAAGTGTTTTATTTTGGCCTATGTCTGGTAAGCAACATGTGGCAGGATTTCTATTTTTGCAATGCCACTGTAAGAACCTTTGCCTTTAATATAGGAATTTATGCCATTTATATTTATCATAACTAAGTTTTTGTCTTGTTTTTTCAACTATTCATTCTTTCCTATGCAAACCATATATTTGGAAATTTGTGAGAAGTATTTTAAAATTCTGTTTAAATTTGTGTTGTGAGTGATAGCAGTTATGCATGTCATTTTTTGTCCTTTTTTTCCTGATTTTAATTTAGTTGTCAACCTAGCTTCTGTCTTTACCTTTTCCCTTTCATTGTTAGATTTATTTTTATATTTTGTGTTTAATTTTATAATAGTTAAGCAACATTTCACTGAATGTATAAAAATATAATTGGTTTTAATGCATATCAGTAGCAGTGTCTTTTGAGTTTTTATTTTTGAGCAATGTGGTTTGTGCTGTGTTTAGCATTTTTGTATGTCTAGAAGTGTCTCTTACTTTTATGCGTGAACAGCTACTGCTTTGTGAGAGAATCATTTTCTGAAGGGATTGACCCTGTGACTTTGGTGTTGAGGAGAAGTCCTGAGCCAACATTCAGTCTTTTATCTGTTGGTTCTTTATTCTATCTGTACCGAAATTCTGTGTCAGCCTGCTTGCCAGTTGCTGTGTGTGCAAGGTAAATGCTTAGAGGAGGGAAGGTTTTTTGACTCACTGTGCCAAGATTGGTTCCATCCATGGCCAGTGGGCTCTTTGGGTTTTGGTGCAATGACTGTACACCACAGCAGGGCCAAGGGGAAACAACATTATCCCCTTAACAGGGCAGGCAGCAGAGAGTGAGCCGGTGACAAAGAGGATGGGAACAACCTATCCCTGCAGAGGCAGTGAGCTGCTCTTCCCATAGTGGCCCACAGCCTTGAGTTCCTACTGTGAATGAAGGATCTGAACTCATTGCACTGTTCTTCCTCCCTCATTTTTGGTTGCTTAAAAGGTATATTGGTTTAGCCTTAAATTTCAGGAAGGGAGGGAGTCAGGAAGCAGAGGGCAGTGGAGGGGACAGAGGAAGGAGGGATGAGAGAAGCAGGTGGGAAGGAGGGTGCTCCTTGAAGATATACTGGGATACAGGCTACTTCTGCCCACTTTACCCAACATGTAGCACCTTTGGTATCAGCACACCTGGTGCCCTCGATTCTGAGAACTTCTTCTGTCAGAAGTCATGTGGTCATGTGTGGCTGGCCTCCAAATGGCCATGTAGAAACATATTGATGCTCTCTTGTGTGCATGGTGCCCAGCACCTCTCCCCCTCCTTCCCTCTCTCTCTTTCGTAGGCTCTCTGACATGTGCCTTTCCTGGCCATTCCCTTCCTGCCTGCTGAACTTGGGGACATTGGTCACTAAGTGCTTGTCAGAAGGAAGGAGTTTCTGAAGATGAGGACTGCAGTCCTGAAAATGCACAGTTAGGGAGACTTGGAGAGGTTCAGGGCTCACTGCCCGCCTGCTGTGCTTTCCCCACCTCTTCACTATGAGAGTAAAAGCTTCCTGCCTGGGCCCTGTGTCCAGCCCAGCCCTGTCAGATTTGTAGCTAGTGGTGGCCTTGGTTCTTTGCTGAGTTTTTATGTATCTCTGCATTTGACTTTTGTTCCATGAATACCAGAAGTATTTTAACCAGAACCTGATGAGCAGTGTATCTGGAGTCATTAACCTCAGTAGGTTCAGGGGCTTTGTTTTGTTTTTTCCCCAGTATCCTGAGAAACCATTTGCAAAACCAAACTTCCATTTTCCATGGCTGCAACTCTGCCATTTCTTCCCAAGCCCTTGATGTCCTTGGCAGCCCTGGACTCTCAGCCACTGCACCATCCACCCCGAGTGGCAGAAGAGGTGGTCACAAAGTCCTGGCTGCTCTGCCCAGCTTCCCTGGCTTCACTGTCTATTGCCATCTGCCCTTGTGCTCCTGGGCTCAAGTCCTGGGTCCATGTCCTCCCAGGCTGCCTGCATGCTCTGTGCTTTGTGGTGGAGGTGAGCTGCTGCCATGCTGCCCCTCCTACCTGCCAGCTTCCGTGCTGCCACACCAGGGTGCAGGAGCTGAATGATTGGGCATATGTTCTGGGTAATGTCTGGATGTAGCCAGGTGTTACTTTCTAGGTCCCACCCACTTAAGCATGCTCTTAGTCCTCTGGGTAGTAGCTGAAGTTGTTGTCTTTCTTCAGTATAACCTAAGAAGGAGATGAATCATATTGCTGAACCCAGCCAAGTGTAATTCTTATATAGAGGCTCCCCAGTGCCCATAAGGTGCCACCAGTTGATGAGGTACCTGAGGTGACTGATGTGGCTGAGGTGTGAACAGAGAGGCGTCTTGTTGCCTCTTGGTTCTGGGCCTCATGTTCCTGGTGGGGGCATTTCTGGGCATGTGAGAGGCACATCATCGGAGGGTGTATGGAGGAGCAGATCACTGGCCTCATGTCCAGGACCCTGAAGAATGAGGAAAGGCAGGGCTTTGAAGCCTTGCCAGGGTGTGCCTCAGTGGCCTAAGCCTTGCAACCCAAGCATGCATGGATTAGGTGGGATCAAACATGGGAGCTTGGTGTTGGGAAGACCATAGTGCAGTGACTGCTCCTCGTGTACCCACTCACCCCTTCAGCATGGCTTGCTTTCAGATGCGCTGGGAGCAGAGTGGTTGTGCTTTCCAAGGTTGGAAAAGAAAAAGAAAAGAAAAAAAGAAATCATAATGATAACTGTATGATAGGGACTGGGTAAAATTTTGTTGTCCATTTGTCCACAAAAACACTGTGCCCGTCTCCAGGCAGGCCTGAGCAGCCGTGCATGCCAAAGGGAGGATACAGACTTGATAGTGCACTGCTGCATGAGTGTCCTCACCTGCCTGGGGCTTTGCTTACTGTGGATTTTTATAGAAATGCATTTTTTTATAGAAATTACAAATGAGATACCTCTGATTCAGTCAGGTTAAATAAAATGATTTCATAATTCCAGAGAATAACCCTAGCTTTTCTCCCACGTGTATTTTTCTACATGCCTTGCTTTTGTTTCCCAAGACTCGGGACAATCAACTGCCTCACATATTTAAGTTTTAATAGATTAGAAACAATAACAAACCTATGATCATGTACCAAGTTGCTTATTGAGTTATCCTATTTAAAACTGTTTTCAGAGAAAATAAAAGGTCAAGTTAAGCAGACACTTGGTTGTTTGGTTTAATTTTCTGGAAAATAGGATTGCCTTTATCAGATCCTGGTGTCTCTGGCCCTCACACTTGGCTGACAGCTTGACAGTGGCTCTCTGTGCTGGAGAGGAGAAAGGAGGGATAGGGGAGGGAGCTGCTTTGTCAGAAGTGGGGGGGCTGCCACCCAGCCTGGGAGCAGGTCACCTGGCTGTGACCCACAGAGCACTGATGACTTAGGCCAGCATTGAAGCACAGACCCTAGGTGGCCCCACAGGCAGGGCTGTGCAACATGCGGTTTCTGGTGCTGGTAGCCTGCATACAGGGCCTGCTTAGAGGAAGGTGCCCTGTGCCAGGCATTGTTCTGCAAGTGGGTTGTCAGAAAACTGCAGCAGCCTTTAAAAAATATGACCAGGTTTGCTCTGGTGAGCATGGAAATCTTTCTAGTTTGGCTTTTAATCCTTAGGCACAGTCTGTCTCCTTCCCATAAGGAAGTTAAGTTTTCCACAGGTTGACGTTAAACTTAAGTTTTGATATGCAGAGACATTCTGTGTTATTGTTCACATGGTTCAAATTTGAAGCATTAAATAAAATATTTTCTCTTCACTCTTCAGTTCAACCAAGACAGTTAAAAATACAGTGGCTGGTTTTCTTACCAACTATCCTTATTGCAAGAATGTATGTCTTCAACAAAAGAACAGCTTGTTCATTTTACAAGTTCAAACAAAATTTGATGTGGCTTTGCAAGAAAAAAATATTTAAAAGAGCAAAACATGGATTAATTAAAAGGACCAGATAAATAGTTGGTAGTGAGGATTGAAGACAGGTTCTTAGTGGATTTGAGCAATGAATTGGCCTACAAACTTACTACCTGGTCAGGAGACATATGTTGAACCATATAGACTTCAGGAAGAAACGAACCACATATGTTCGTTTGTGGGCCAGCATTTGCTTTTTTTATTAATCATAAATCTGCCATCTGTGGCTCATGGGTTAAGGCACTTTAAGTCCCTTTCAAGAACTTTACTGTTTAAATGTTGGAGAATAGCTCATGTGTAATGGTGCACTAGCTGTCAAGCCTTGTAGTTAAGCATCTTGCATTTAGGTTTCCAGTACAGCAAATTGGAAGAAATAAGAGAAATCCTGAATGTTTTAGTAGCTAGTGCTTTGGAGAAAGGAGAACTCTTACCTGCAATGGAATACAATTCCCAGCTGACAGTAAGTTTATTGTTCTCATCTGAAGGATTTGACACAGTCTCATGGGCTGAGTTGCGAGTCCCTGCTGTGTGGGCCTGGAGGATGAAGTCCTTGGCACTAGGCTCCTATTGCTCACATCACCTTTTGGCTGGACTCTGCGACCTTGGTTACCTTGTTTAGTTTTCTTGTATGTACAATGGAAGTGGTATCAGAACGTGCGTCACTAACTTCTGACTTCTCAGCTCTACATATGTGCATTAGATACTGTAGTGTTAGTGCATAGCAGATAGTCATGGTTAGTTTTCTTGTATGTACAATGGAAGTGGTATCAGAATGTGTGTCACTAACTTCTGACTTCTCAGCTCTACATATGTGCATTAGATACTGTAGTGTTAGTGCATAGCAGATAGTCATGGTTAGTTTTCTTGTATGTACAATGGAAGTGGTATCAGAACGTGTGTCACTACCTTCTGACTTCTCAGCTCTACATATGTGCACTAGATACTGTAGTGTTAGTGCATAGCAGATAGTCATGGTTCAGTTAATGTGTGTTGCGCTATTTTTATTAATTTGTATTATATCATAATTTCAAATTGGGATTTATGTCTAGTTCATCATGCAAATAAATCTGATTTACTGTTTAAAACTTCCCTTCTTTGGTGGTTTTTAAATATATATTATAAGTGATTCACTAATATTCTTCATCAGAATTAGTGACTCATAAATCAGTAATGGCAAAAAAGCTTGTGTAATTTATATATGCAGAGTTGATATATTTGTAAATGTTGCTAGATATATATTTAAGAACCCTTAGGAAACTCTTCATGGTGAGTAGAACATAAAATATAATTGACTATGTTATATCCCAAGGCTGAAACTACATTGTTTAAGGTTGATAGACTTCAAATCTTAGGGTTTCTGTGTTTTTAATATTTATTTGTACATGTTTGCAGTACATGACAGTTGCATTTGTCACAGGCAGTGAGTGCACACATGAAACCCTGGGCAGCTGGTGGCTGTGAGAAATGGGGCAGCTGCCAGAGGAACTGATGCCACTAAGGAGACCCAGGGCAGCTTATGATTCACTTGCCCTTTTTTTTCTGTTTTTTCCTATCCAACCCCTCTCACCATCAGTCTTGAGGAGCACCAGATGAAGCTTATGTGTTCTGTGCTCTTTTAATCACACTAAACTCTGATGACTTGGTTGCTAGCTGCGGGGAATGTGGCAGAACACTGATTATGCTCTTTTCCAGTGGTAGAAATAGTATGGCTGCTTTTTATAGCTATTTAAAAAAAGTGTCATTTTGATATAATATCTTTCCACACATTAAGTGGCCTACATTTTAACTGGATTTTTTTTTTTCCTAGCCATCCATCAAAAACTAGAAGCAGATGGAACAGAAAAAGTAGAAGGATCCATGACGCAGAAACTGGAAAATGTTCTCAACAGTAAGTTTTGCCCTTCTGTTGCATATTTATGAACTTTATAACCAGTTCTAACATGGTTTTGAGGCCTGATTTCACAGGACAGGGTGGCGAGTTGCTACCCAGCATTCATTTCTAAATAGCAGTGATTTAATGGATCGAAGGGGGAAGGAATTGAGACATTGAAAGTGGGTATTCTGTTTCTATTTGCATTTTATTTAGGAGAAATCATAATTTGAAAACAAGCCATTATATTTCCTAAGAAAGAGAATTTGTGGCCAGCGAGATAGCTCAGAGGACTAAAGCACCTGCTTAGGCAAGTGCAGGGACTGTGGTTCATCCTTGGCACCACATGCCACCACAGTGCCACTCCCTGGGCAGGCTGAGCCAGCCACAGAGTCTGGGCTTAGTGGTGAGCCCCTATGATCCCAGTACTGGAAGGCCGAAAACAGGAGGGTCACTACGAGCTGTGTAGTCAGACTCTGCAACAACCAAATACATTAGAGAGAGAGAGAGAGAGAGAGAGAATGAGAGAATTTGCTCCCCTAAACCAGGGGAAGCTGTCCTTATCTCTGAAGATTTAGAGCAGGGAATCTTGGCCACCAGGTGAACACATGGGCTGCATATCACCTGTTTGTGTGCATCTTGCGGTTTTCTAGAGAGAATTTAAGGCTACTAAGCGAGTATCTAACTTGATATGGCAAAATCTGTGCGTTCAGGAGGAACTGACAAGAGAAAATGTTTTGGGACAATCCTCTTTCCCTTTTAATATTTTCTTTTGGCATTCTGTATCCCTGCTATTTCTCCCACTGATCTGATGAGGTGAAACTCATCAGATCAACTAATCCTTGTGATAATATTAGTGGCTTAAAGTAAGTTACGCAGTGTCATTCTTGGAGTTAGCTGTTGATATGAAGCAGAATGCCCACAGGTGTGTCCTTGTTTTCAAATACAGTATAGCATATTATTTCCTTATAAAGAAGGACAGAGGAAAAAAAAAATCAAGAGTCCTCATGTTAGGAGTTGAAAGATTCTGTGAATGCAGAACTGTGGGATGAAGCTAATTTTATACGTCTACCGTAAGTTAGTCCCTTGAGCAGAACTACCTGACCTTTATGTAAACATCTATTTATAAACTTCCTAATAAGAGTGGTTTTGTAGAAAGAAGCTTTAATTTATTCTAGATTTTTCTTGGTGGTACAGTCTGAATATTTAATTTTATACTAAATGTGTAAATTCAGTAGCACTTAAAAATCTTTTCCTCTGATTGTTATTGCAATATAATTAGTTTCTTTGAGGCTTTTGCCTTTTTTGTGTGTCTGGGAACCAAGTCATCATCTTTGGTGAAGTGAATATATTCAGAATTCCATGTTTAGGTAAGTGTAGAGGAACTGAAGTCATCCATGCAAGCTACCTGACCACAGCACAGTGAAACTAGAAATCAGCAACAAAGGAAACCATGAAAATATATGAGGGAGGAAATTACAAGAATAACAACAGAAATTAATGCAATAGAGACTTAAAAAATACGAAGAATCAATGAGTCAAAAAGTTGGTTGTTGGAAAGAATAAATAAAAAAAACCATTAGCCAACTTCTTCAAAAAGAGGAAATAAAATCGCAAATTTAAGCAATTAGGAGTGAAAATGGGGAAATTGTAACAGATCCCACATAAATCCAGGAGATCAACACCTATATGAATCTTTATTGTATTCTAAGAAGATGGAAAATACAGAAAGGGACGGATTCTTAGATGCAATTGAATTGACAAAACTCAATCAAGAATATGTGAAAGTTCCATCTGACATCAACCAGTGAAATTGAAAATATAATGAAAAATTTCCCAATAAAGAAGAATCCAGGCCCTGACAGCTTCATTGTTGAATGTACAATCAGAAAAGAACAAATGTCACTAATGATGAAACTCTTTAAAGAAACTGAAAGGGAAGCAATACTTCCAAAATCATTTATGGAAGCAAGTGTTACCCTGATTCTAAAATTTGAGGAGAACCTGACCAAGAAAGAATACTGTAGGCCACTTTCCCCAATAAACATTGATGCAAAAATCCTTAATAAAATAGTGACAAATAGAATGCAACAAATCATCAAGAGATTATATACACCATCCCATAGATGCAGGGATGGTTTAACATACACAAATTAATAAATATAACACACCATATTAACAGAACAAAAAACAAAAATCACATAATCATTTCAAGAGATGCAAAAAAGCATTTTCATGATAAAAACCTACAAAAAATTGGAATAGATGATCTCTGCCACAGTCTGATAAAAGCTATCTGTGACAAACTGACAGCTAATATCATATTGAATGGTCAGGAACTGAAACCTTTTACTCTAAAATCAGGACCAAGATATCCAGAGAAATAATCACAGAGGACCATTGAATACCAGTTTGACTTCTTTTTGAAAAAAATAAATAAATAAGTTTGACTGTATTGTGCTTAGGTATGACTAAAAAAGCTTTTATTGTGTATAAAAACGTACTAACAAATGGAGTTTTGATTTTTTTTTCTGTATTTTTAGAGAAGGGTCTACAGGATGTTTAGGTTTCACTGCTAGGTTGAAGTCCTAATGACCCTCATGTTTACAGCCCCCCAAGTGCTGGGATTATATGCATGTACTACCATGCCCAGTCTTAGTCACCAGCTCAGTGCACCAGGGAGTGGGGCTGTACAGCAGGCCTGAGGATTGAATCCCTGACAAGTGCTTTAATCCACTGAGCTATTTAGCTGGCCCTTTATTTTTTTAATTAAGATTTTTTTTTATTTGGTTTTACAAATTCAGTCTTTCTCAGTTTTAAATTTAGACAATCTTTTTAAATTTAGGCAGTCTTTCTCAGTTTCTTTATACCTTAAAAACTTTTAAAGCTAAGTTTCTAAGGTATAACATTATTGGTCACAAAGAAGTTTA
This sequence comes from Ctenomys sociabilis, assembly GCA_004027165.1. Taxonomy (NCBI): domain Eukaryota; kingdom Metazoa; phylum Chordata; class Mammalia; order Rodentia; family Ctenomyidae; genus Ctenomys; species Ctenomys sociabilis. The sequence continues at coordinate 119,389 of PVKA01000600.1, read as the reverse complement.
ACTGGGCAGATTGTGATGGTATATGCATGTAATCCCAGGACTTGGGAGGCTGAGTCAGGAGGACTATTACAAGTTTGAGACCAGCTTGGGCTTCAAAGTGAGCTCAAGACCAGCCTGAACTGCATAGTGAGGCCCTCAAAAACAAAAGGAACAAAAAAGAACAGCAAAACAAGTTTGACCATTTTATTCTGTGTATATTTACTGTGAAATCATTTTTTTAATTATTATTAACATGTATTTTTAATGCTTGCCCTTGAACGCTTTATAATTCATTCCTGGCTTCAAACCACTGATAATTATTCATTTACTTACCTCAGATTTATGTATGCAGCTTGGCTTTTAATGATTGTCCATGCACAGGCTGGCTCTGTTGGTCTGAGGGCCCTCCTGCGACCCGTGCCAGTTTGCACTGTGGCGCGCAGTGCATGTGGGGGATGGCTGCGACCCTTCCTGTGATGGACAAAAGCTTACTGTAGCTCTGGGTTTGGGGGGCAAAGTGGGGAGGCAGAGCTTCATGGCAGGGCTTCTCTTGAGGGCTCATGCCAGTGACTTGAGCTCTTCTCTCTGTGCTGAAGTGGCCTCAGAACTGTGGCAACTGCTTTGCACAGCGCCATTGTTGGTCCATAGCCTGTGCTGTCTGGGTGGCTGTGCTAGCCCTTGGGTCCTGGGGACCAGTCCCTGCAGCATAGAGCCACGCCTTGCCAGTGCTGTGAGCATCACATCCCACCCTCAGGTCTCAGTGAGGGCCCCCATCAGCACAAAGAAGGGTTGTGTCTGTGAAGAGCTGGTGCTGGAGGAAGAGGCAATGCCTCAGGTGCCCTCACAGATGGTCCACACGGTTGGGACGCAGACATTAGGAGAACTGTGCAGACTCCTCTCCGTCCTGACAAGCTTGAATTTGGATGAGTCTGCTGAACCTGAGACCCTGCCTGTGGAACCCTGGCTCAGCAGCACAGCACTGCCACTGGCCCTCACAGTAAGATGCGGGTGGGCCTGCAGCTCCCTCCTGCCACCCAGCACCTGCAAAGTAGTGGGTTACATGGTGCCACCCTGGGGGAGTTTCACAGGCAAAACCTGACCTACAGGCTCCACCAGATATATTTTGCACCATGGCAAATGGGAAAATTATAAGGGGAATCGTTTTAGGTTGAGCAGCAGCTATAATTTGCTGTGGTTATTAATTGAGATTACCTTGCTGGTTTCAGATTATGTAGCCCTTGTTATGGTCCCTGATGAGATGCAAGACAAGACTGTTCTGTCTTGTTTAGTCTGGATAGAAAAAACACTGGATATTGGGCTCAAAGACTGGTTTTTATTGTTTATTGAATACACCTGTGATAGTCCTTGGAATATAGAGCTAAAACCTGTTCTTGGTTCCAAGTGTGTATTGCTCCTTGGAAAATGCAGACACATAAGCAGTGCTTGTATTACCATCTGCTATAAGAATTATGGGTGTTGCCAGAGCCCACACTGGCAGCCTGTCTGCAAAGTGCAGCTTTGGGATGTGGTTCATCAGGGGGAGGTTTGTGCAGCACATGTGAGGTGTTGGTCCTGTCCTCAGCACCTAGGTAATGACAAGTGGAGCGACTCAGGATGGTTGTGTGTGCCTTAGAAGGGCAGCAGGAGGTGACCAGAGAGTAGATTGGCAGGAGGGCATCTGAGTAGGTGGTGCAGGTGTGTCCTGGCAGAGGTGGCTGCAGGAAGGGGAGGGTGTGACTACAGAGCGGGTGCAGTGCATTATGATGTGTGAAGCTGCAAGGGAGACTCTGCTGCCCTTTACACTGAAGACGACTGGAGGTCTGCTGGAGGTTAGGGAGGCGTCCTGATGACAGTAGTTGAAAAGAATATATATATATATATATATATATAGATATATATAGATATAGATATGTCTATATATCTGTATATATATTTTTAATCATTTATTTACTTATTTGGTACAAGATATCACTAAGCAGCTCAGACTCTAGTGATCCTCCTCTCAGCCCCCCAGGGCTGGGATTATAGGTGTGCATCACTATGCCTACTTCTGATGGTCATTGCATTTGGGTTCCGGGATCAGCATGGCATGTAGTACTGGGGATTGAACCTGGGTCCTTGCATGTACCAGGCGGGCATTTAGACTACTAAGCTATCTCACCCATCCCCAGTGTACTTTAAAAGAACACTGCTGTCTGTCTGGTCTCCCTGTCTAAAGCTCCACCAGTGTGGAGCCTCCATTCCCAAGGGAGGCGAGGAACCTATTCTACAGTTCATGAGGCCAAAGCTGTGGCTTTCAGGGCTTCCCTGAGCTGGATTTGTCCTCTGCATATACCAAGCCCAGAGACTTCACATCAGACATGTGTGGTATGATGCTCTGGAGCATATTGTGTGGTGTGGTGCCCATGACATCTGGTATAGCATGACTTATGGGTCTTACCCATGTCTTTAGAATTTCATTATTTTGTTCTAGGAACTGAAGTCAGGACCTCGCACTTGCCAGGCAGGTACTTGTGCCTTTGAGCTCTGTCCTGGGCCCTGCCTCCCCATGTCTGTCTATACCTTCACCCTATGCAAGAAGAGCACTTTTTTGTATAGCAGCTTTTTTCTCCTGTGTGCAGCCCGAAGAAGACAGACAAATGGTACATGGTGTGGGCTGCTATGCTTGTGTCTGTCTCCATGTTGCTGCCCTCAGGTATTTTCTTCCAGTTACTAGAGATGTGGATGTAGTAAGGTTCACAGCAAAATAATTTCTTGGCAGAAATTGCCTACATCATTTCTCAGCATTTCATGAATTGAAATTCTTCATATACAAATGTATATGTTTTTGTATAAATTAAATTCTAATATTATAGTTTATAATTTCTGCCTATAATTTTTTGTTTAATTGTAAGTGAATTTTCTTTCTATATGTCTTCACAATTTTTAAAGGAGTTTAATTATTGGTATTTTTTGTCACATTGAAAATAAGATGAGAAAAGTCTAATTTGAGCTTGTATGCTGTTTGTACAGATTCTTGCATTGTACTAGAAAAAGCATTTGGTAATTAACGTGCAAACACCAACAGCATACATTTCCATTCTTATGTCTAGTCATTTCTGAAGCCTAAACTCAGTAAGTCTGTGTTTTTAACATTACAAGTCCTTTAAAATAATTTTCCTTGAAGGGAGTTTTAACCCTGATCAGACTTCAGATCTGCAGTCAGGCTCCACCGTGCAGCTGGGTGGCAAGAAGGAAATGCGTTTCTCCTCATCTTGGAATGGAAGTTTCGTGTTCTAGGTTAGACAGCATGTGGTGAAAACAGTTATCTTGACCAAACAAAGTTTTTATATCAGGTCTTTAAAATTTCAACAGAACTTAAACATTGTTTAGATAAAGCAATCATGTTACAAAGAAGACTTTTAACAGGACTGGGCCACCCACAGTGTGGACCAGGACACGGCATGCAAGCCACCCAGTGAGGCTGAGGTAATTTTTTCATCTTCGCTGAAAGTATGGTCACTAGACCAGATAATGGAGAGACTTTTTTTTAAGAGTGATCAAACAGCTGAAAACAGTTTATCTTTATTCTCCCCTTTCCTTGTGTCTAATTAAAAGTAATTCAGCGGTTACAAAATCTAATCTATTTTTGTATGTGGCAAGTTTTCTTTAGATAAAGCAGCACTTATTATAGTGAACCATATATATATATATACTCAAGTCTTTTGAGTTGAAAACCCCTATGAAATGTCCTGTTTATGTATCATTTTATAAGAATTAACTGATGTCAGAAGTATTGATGATGCAGTGTTAAATTTGTCATTTTCAGTTGTTTATATAATTTTCTGTGCCTACAATATCAGACAGTCCTATAAAGAAATAGGATTGATCTTAAAGTATTTCTTTTGAATTCTGAATACTGTTACCCTGTTTGGAATCCTAAATGTCAACACTGAATCTGTGAGACCTCACTTGCATACCTGTGCATGTGCACACAGGCAAGTGTGTGCACACATTTGTTCTCATTGTCTGAAGAGCCACAGTTGCTATAATATTTAGAAGCATGACCAAAATAAATATTGCTGCATGTTGGAGCATTTATTTGGGCATGGTAATTATGGTTGTTTTAAATTTGATATCATTCTTAACATATGAGAAGACTTAGCACACAAATGAAAATTTTATTTTAGCAAACCATGAAAGATCTCCAACATAGCAAACTTAAAAAGAAAATGGTCTTTTGAGTTTTAATGTAAAGCAACGGTAGAAGTCTTAACATTTTGTTTCTAGTCTTCAGATGGACTTTTTTGATTAAAGTCAGCTTTCAGTTAAGTTTCTTTTTCTTTCTTTAAAATAGGAGCAAGTAATACAGCAGATGCATTATTTCAGGAAGTGTTAGGTCGGAAGGACAAGGCGGACTCCACAAGAAATGCGCTCAATGTACTTCAGAGATTTAAGTTTCTCTTCAACCTTCCGCTAAATATTGAAAGGAATATTCACAAGGTAGAATTCTTATTTGTGTACAATTATAGATATCATTAATTGTAAAGATTTGTTAAGAATGTTTTTATATTAACCAGATGTCTACATTGTGCTTTACTGATGGGATCCAATATGTTTATTTTAAAGGGTGATTATGATGTGGTTATTAATGATTATGAAAAGGCCAAGTCACTGTTTGGGAAAACGGAGGTGCAAGTTTTCAAGAAATGTAAGATTTGTTATTTTCAGATCTTTGACTTCACTTTTATAGGAAGAATGTGTTATGTATGCTGCCAAGAATGTTGTGTGCATTTAGGTTTTGTTTATGTGGTGCTTTCTTTAAAATGGGAAGCAGTTACTTCAAAAATGGCCTGGCCTTTCCTCCTGAGATGTGGTGAAAATGAGCAACGGGGTGGAAGGTTAGTTGCCGGCATTTTTCTGTTTGTTAATCATCATGCTATTACAAAAGTCTTTCTTACTAGACAGAAGTAATGTAAGGTATTTCATAGATGTGGAAACCTGTGTTTCATCCTGCCTTTCATAGAAAGACCAATGTATTTATGGATTCTAACCTTTAACGCAAAATACTCTTAGAAATCATTTCTCACACCAGAGTTGCAGAAAATAGCACAAGTTTAAAATTCTCAGTGTTTAAAACTTTATCAACCAGGAGAAATATAACAGGGGTTATTAAATTCAAAAATGAAATCCATATAGCCTCAGAAGACAGAATTTATTTCTTAACTATGATAACTTCCCATGTGGGGAAATGTGTAGACCTTATATGTCACATGTCAGTGGGCTCTGACGGATGCACATGCCATCTTTGTGTTTGAGATAGTGGGCTTTGGTCACAGAGGGCCCTTGTTCTTGTCTGTGAGAAGGTATTTTTCTGCTTCACAAAATTTAACTTTAAATTTTGGTTTTGTAACTTTTGTGTATATACATATATTTTTTAAAAATAGACTATGCTGAAGTAGAAACACGTATTGAAGCTTTACAAGAATTACTTCTGGATAAATTGCTTGAGACGCCATCGACCTTACATGACCAAAAACGTTACATAAGGTAAACTTGGGCAGGAGTGCTGACAAATCACATATGTTTGCTACTGGTTGTGTCATGGGACCCTGAAAGCTAATTTGGGGAATTCTGAGAATCTAATTAAGTGGAGAAAGTGGTAACAAAAAGGAGAAACTGTTAAGTGTCTGGTATGGGACACCAAAATTCTTTTTAATGTTAAAATTGGGAGCAGTTATGGAATAATCACTTTTGTTTTTTGGTGCTGGGAATCGAACTCAGGACCTTGCACTTACCAGATATGGAAGGACTTCACACACTACCTGGCACATAATAAGTAGTCATGAGTTCTATAGGTATGTAGTTTATGGCAGGATTTGGAGACAATATAAAATTATAAGCTTTTTATGTCAGTGATTCAAAAATACTAACTTTGTTTTCTGCTAGATATCTCATTATGGCCCTCCTCAGAATAAGCTGTTCCTTTCTCATGGAAGGCCTTCTCTTGAAGAATCAGTAGAGTGCACTGACTGTCCCAGTTGCAGAGTGATGGCAGCCTGTATTCTAGGACATGGGCTGTAGTCATCTTTTGATCAGTGGATGTGACCTATAACCGTGGAGAGGAGGTCGGCCTGTGGGCTGCTGTGTGCTCCTCAGTCACAAGGCTGAGTTGCTTGGCTGCCCCAGTTGGGCTGCTGTCAATGGTGGTGCCTGGAGCTGCCCAGGTGGAAGGCAGGCAGACAGGCCCGGAACGAGAGCGCAGCCCACAGATCAGTGCTGCTGTGGAGTCCAGGCCATGTGCCAGGCAGCTGCCAGGTGCTTTCTGGCTTCTTTCCTCACAAAAGGGCCATGTACTGTTGCTGGACTGCAGATGAGGGTACACTGCAGGAAGGGCCTTGTGTCAGCCAGAAGCATCCCTGTGCTTTCTCTGCACATCTCTCAGCACAGTGTTCCTGGAGGACTGTGCTTCAGTGGTCTAAATGCTTGTCTGGCAAGCACAAGAATCCAGGTTTGATCCCTGGTACTGTATGCTGTGCCAGTCTGCTGTCTTCTTGCTTGTAGGACTGAGAAATTTCAAACTGGACATGAGGCACCTGTTAGTGACCCCAGTGCTTCACACTCTCCATGTAAGGAGGCAGAGTCTAGAGGGGACCTGGTGCACAGCAGGTGTCCAAATTGGCTCCCGAGTAGGCGAGTAGGTGATCATGTTGAATTCACTCAGCTGCCATTGTGTTATCCTCACTTTGCCCACATTACATGTCAAATCCCAACAAGTGGGTTTTCTCTGTGGGAGAATTTCTGTCTGTGTGGAGGACAGATATCACTCCTGTGACCACATTGTCCTCCTGGGTAGTGTTGAAAAGATGGTTCTGTCAGAAGAAATGACCCATCCTATACTTTTTTCTTGTCATTTTAAATGGACAGTAACAAAAATGTCATTATTTTTTAATCATTTTGTTATTTTGATGCTATGGGAAGGAAGATACAGCAATTTGATTACCATTATGTTCTCATATTTTTAATTTATTCATTTATTTGGTACAGGGTCTCCACTATGCAGCTTGGGCTCATAGTGATCTTCCTGTCTCACCCTCCCCAGCGTTGGTATTACAGGTCTGTGCCACCACACCCTGTTTTGGTGGCTGGCATGGTGCAGACTGGCACAGCATACAGTACCAGGGATCGAACCTAGATTCTTGTGCTTGCCAGACAAGCACTTAGACCACTGAGCTATCTCCCCAACCCTTGATTACCTTTTTAAATGAAAAATTTTAACCACTGATGAGTCAGGGAATAAATCAGAACCAGGTCCCCTGTTTGTGGTGGTAGAGACATTGGATGCCATAGGGATTAAGATCAACCCAGGCACAGCTCTATCGGGCCTCTGTCGTCCCCACCGGGTGTGGTAGGTGTGCACATTGGCTTGTTGCCATGTAGTCCTCTGTTGCTCAGGGTTTTGTCTAATTGAAGACTCACTTGTCACTGTCATTCACCATTCTGGCCTATGCCTGGAGAGAGCACAGTAGCCCCAGAGTGAAGCAGAAGTTACTCGCTGCATTTTGTACGGCTGTGATTCTACTACTGCTGAGGGGTAAAAATTGTGTCTGAATATGGCTACAAACTTTAGCTCTTAAATTTTAAAATATTGAGCCTACATTCATTGTGATTAACACTCCTTGCTTGTTTTTTTTCTCCAAAAAGCCTTTAAGGAGTGTTGTTTAATATGTAATTTTAAAAGGAATAGTAGTAACATGTTACATTCCATACAGTAAGCTTTGTAATTAAACTATTTTTAAGCTTTATGTGAAAAGAAAGGAAGAAACTTATTGGAAGAGCCTAGGCTGTTCTACTTCAGAATTAAAAGAATTCTATAATTTCTGAGATAATGAGTAGCTTGATAAAGTATTTCTAAACTGCTTTAATTTATTATTGATAAAGGAATAGAAAAAGTTATTATTAAATTTTACAAGGACATAGCATACTAAAGAGAACTCCAATTTTAAAAGTGACTAAGGTAGCGTGTTTTGATTTTTCTTGATGTACTGCTTGAGAAAAGCCCTGGGCATGGCCATCCATTTTCCCTTTAGCATTTAAAAATTGAGCAAAGGCAGTGTCTCCAAAGAATAGCCCCATATTTTATTACCCACTGCAGATCTGAAGGTTGCATGAGTGACAGTGTTAGGAGATAGTTTTGCATATTTGTAGGCAAAGCAAACCTATCTCGGGAGATTACGGAAAGGAAGTCTCCTTAGTAGGAGAGAAGAGAAGCTGGTATTTCTGGAAAGTTGAAGAGGAAATCCTGGTATAAGTGGAAGAGTGAGACTGAGTTTTAGAACTATGGAGTGCATTCTGTATGCCAGCCTAAGTATTAAGGTGTTGATTGCTTTTTGGGCTATTTGCAATGTGAGGAGGAATCTTAAGTGATTCTTGAGATGCTGAAGTTCCTGTTGGTGCCTTCTCAGCCCAAGTTTTTACCTGCCCTCAGCCTGTTGGAGTCACAGAAAGTAGAACAGTGGCAGCCCCACAATATGGAACTCGAGCTGCTCTTGCAGGGCCTACCTGGGTCATCTCAGTGCCTGCCTGCCCGCCTGCCCCTCAGCTCCTAAAGGCCAGGTCAGATCTCCTCTCAACATTTGATGTGTTGCTAACTTACTGTCATATGGAGTGTACTCTTATAATCAGCTGCCATTGAGAGCTCTAAATAAGGAGGATGCCTGAGATGAGATAGGGTTGAACTTGTCATCTTACCTTGGTCTCCCAGAGCACTGGAATTAGAAGTATGCTTCACTGTGCATACCTCAGAAATCTTTGATCCTATAACAAGACAAATTTTAGCTAAATGATTTTGAGAAATAAGTTTATTTTAACATACCCTTGGAGTTGATTTAGTTGGATTTAATCTGTTATACTAATGTATTGTTGAAAGGTACATTGCCAAATTATTCAAGACTGAAGGCTTTGTCTTGAATGTGTGACAAAATTTTCTAATGAAATTTATTAACTATTAGGGCTTGGGTGTGTTATGCAAAAAGAGTTTAAGTGTCTACAAAATACTACACAAAAGTACAAAAAGTGCATTAGTATGTATGAATGATACAGAGAAATATTTTCTTAGTCATAAAGTAGGGGCTTAGGAGCCGGGCGTGGTGGCACACGCCTGTAATCCCAGCACTGGGGAGGCTGAGGCAGGAGGATTGTTGCGAGTTCAAGACCAGCCTGAGCTACAAAGTGAGCTTAAGGCCAGCCTGAACTGCATAGTGAGACCCTGTCTCAAAAAGACAAAAAAAAAAATAAATAAATAAAATAAAATAAAATAAAGTAGGGGCTTAGGATTTAGGCTTTGGAGATAAGTGCTCCTCACCAGTCTTCCCCCAGAGGGAACCCTTGGTTTCAGCTGCCTGCACTCGAATACAGGGTCACGCTGCCATCTAGTGGCCATGTGTGCACTGTGCCGTGTTGGTGTTCTGCCCTAGCCCATCATCTTTGTCTTTTTCAGTTGTCTTCAAGAGCTAAGTTTATAACACAGTATTCCTTAGTCATCTGTTATTATGTGAAAGGAAATTTGAATGTATTTTATTGAAAATGAAAAACATTAATGTTGACAAGTGCTTTACTAAGTAATCTAACTTCTACTTTTCTGTAAGGAAACTCTACACTAGGCTAGCCTGGCCTCACTGACAGAGCACTTCATGCTTTTTTTCCAGGTATCTGTCTGACCTGCGTGCACCTGGCGACCCTGCGTGGCAGTGCATCGGTGCCCAGCACAGATGGATCCTCCAGCTCATGCACAGCTGCAAGGAGGGCTACGTGAAAGACCTGAAAGGTAAGGTGTCATGGTTTCTCCTTGTTGGCCTGATGCTTGGCCCTCCCATCCCCTGCACATGTGGGGATGCTTGCCACTCAGGGGTGGGGTGTCCCAAGCTATCCTGGTTCTGTATCAGCCCTGTAGGACTGGCCTTGTCATTCCTGCCCGAGTGTGCAGCATGGACTACAGGTGGGAGCTGAACAAGGAGAGGAAAGACCCGAGGCGTGTCTGCCTTTGTGTTGGGTAGCAGGATGGTCAGAGGATTGTTTTAAGGAACACATGTTCTTAGGAGGGAGGTGGCTCCGTACTGAGGGTGCTGGGCCAGGCAGGTGCCAAGTTCTTCTTGCACCCACCATGGTGCACTGAGCAGGTAGCAACAGTACTTGCAGGAGTCCCTGGAAGGGGAAGGAAAGGGCACTCAACATAGAACTAACCAAATAATGTCCAAAGAAAAAGAACATGGTGTAAGAAGGCATCTGGGAGGCCCAGGAAGTAGCTTGCCCATGTGAGGTGTGCAGCCAAGCCAGGGCCCTGGGGTGAACTTGAAGGGAAAGGGTAAAGCTTCACTCACCTGAAGCTGCACTGATTTTGGTTGGTGAAGTCTGACAAATACTGAATGGACTGAATCCAGCAGAGATGTGTGGGGAATGGGCAGGCTCAGTGCTAAGTGGAAGAGCTGGGCTGGGCAGGACTTCCATGAGTAACTCTGGAAGAAAATTGGACCCAGGGTTCTGAGGTCAGGGCGGAGCTATTCCAAGGTCTGAAGTGGGTATCTGAAATGGGACAGTGTTGGGGCAGATGGGGGACAAGAAAGCATGCCCTGAACAGGAGCAGGATGATGCCCTGAGTCCCCTGCCCTGAGTCCCTTGCTGGGTCCCCTGCAAGGGCCATGGTGCTTGAGCTCCTGAAAGGGCATGTAGAAACAGGAGTGACTCTGCCATTGTGGGAAGGGGCGTGTGGAGAGCTGGTGGTGCTCACATGTGGAGTCACTTGGGCATGTTCTAGTCAGCCGGGATTTGAGTGTTTTGAGTTCTGATTCTGTTCTTTTCAGGGCTTGATATTTCAGGAAACCTCTTGTGTCTCTAATGATGCAGATCAGAATTCCTACTCAGGTTATTAATCACATTTATAGCCAGGGGAAATCTCAGCAGATGATGCAGTAGTCCTTGTCTTGGTAATACCCAAGAGTATTTCCCTGTGATGTAGATCTACTTAATTTGAGTCTACTCTTTTGAGTCTCTTACCTTGGACTGCCCCTCAGAATCCCCAGGGTGTTTCCTGCTTGCCAGTTCCTGGTCTTGCTCCTCACCCTATCAGCAGCTCTGAGGCAGACTGCAGGAATCTGATACTAGAGCTCTGGGGAGTGGAGCTTGGCCGTCAGTGCCCTATCGGCATCTGTGAGCTGAGCACTGAGGGGGGCTGGACATGGACAAGGAGATGGGCAAGGAGCTGGGCCTTGGAGGAGATGATGATGATGTCCTGGGTTGGGTAAGTGCGCGACTTGATGTGGTTCTGCCAAGCGTCGCTGAGCAGGAATGGCAGGATTGTGGGAAACTGTGCTGTAGGTGCCCATAGTCGGAAGTGTAGGCAGCTTCCAAGAGGCCATGGTGATGGCTATCTCTGTGTGGTGGAGAGGCTGGCAAGTGCAGTCCCCTGTGCGCTGCATGCGCAGGACATTTGCTGTCTCATGAATGCTTTTCCTACTTCTGTATACAAGAAACAGCCTGAATAATTGATATGAAAATGCTGGAATTTCTGGGATGTGTGTTTTATTTATAAAAACAGTACATAGACTATTTATTTTTTCTTTAAATTTTTGAGACAGGGTCTTGCTAGTAGTGTAGGCTGTGTGTGAGCTTGATATGTTGCCAAGAGTAGTCCTAAACTCACAATGCTCCTTAGCCTCCTAAGTTCTGGGGCTATAGGCACGCACCATCACACCCAGCTGAACTTTTTCTGATTGAAAAAGCTCCAGAAAATTTTGTGTATCATATTGTCACATCTGTACCTGAAATTTCTGAGAACCCATACTCTTAGCACAAGAGTTCTGAATCTTTATTGAAAATCAAGAACACTCCTTACCTGATGGATTCATACCCTGCTGTCTTGATGTTCAGTATTGCTTTATGTCTTTATCCCCAAGTGTTTACAGTTAGCATTTCAGGGAGGAAAACAGTTCCTAGGTGGAACAAATGCCATTTTTTTAATTCACTGAGCCAGATGTAGCTCTAGCCCTGGGTTCAACCCCAGTCCTGCTGAACAAAAAATAAAGGTAAAAATCTTTCATCAAAATACCATTATGTGTATCAATAATTTCTTAGTACCGATATCCAGTTAGTTTGCTAGTGCAGAAGCAGTTGTTTCCGCACTGTCTTTTGAAGTTTCTGCAGTACCATTGTTTTCAATGGCTGCTCTTCGAGGGGAACCACTGTAGGTGCATGCTGTGTCAGTGCTTCCTGCATGGAACAAGAGTCCCTGGCTCATAAATAAGCTTCTCTGTGGCCAGTTCACACGTCAGTGCATTGTCTGGCATCATTAGCAAGCATGTGTTGTTGGGCACACATTGTCTGTAATGCATGCTTCCCTACAGTTGTTGAGGCAGTACAGTTATATACAGGTCAGTGTGTGACTTTGCCTTTATAAAATCCTTGCCTTTTCTGGGCGTGGTAGCATATGATTGCTTGCTGAGAATAAGCACAGTTTTTCTTTAGGTAATCTAAACATGTTGATGATGGATTCTTAATGCATATTTTTTATTGTTTTAATTTAGTTAATGTAGCTGTAAAGTAATATGGAGGAAGGTCCACTATTGTGGATTTTTCTGCTGGAAATCCTCTCATAATTGTGGTAGATTTGAGAAAAATCTGAATCTCGAAAATTGTCTACCTCAGTAGGTGCCCTTAGATCCATTTTATCCACTGAACATGACTCAAAATGCCAGGTGAGAGGCCCCAGTTCTCCATACCCGGACAGGGCAGAGCAAGCATGGGTCCGGATCCTGCCAACTGCCATCCTGCCAAGACTGCCCCGCCATGCAGGCCAGTGGCTTGGGACAGTGGAACACAAGCCCCTCCTGGCGTGATGTTGTTGGGGCAAATGTTTGATCAAATGGGTTTTCTGAATGGGAGTCAAAGCCAGTGGCCTTTCTCTGGCAGGTACAGTGAGCTGTGTCTGCAGCTGTCTACACCGGAGGAACTCCTGTAGTCTCTGTTACTTCTGGCAAAAGTTTGCTGTCTCTCGGTGAATTCTTGGGGTGAATCCTGTGCAGGCCTAATTAGTAGCCACTGAAGCACAGTCAGTATAGGGAGTGGTTCCAGAGACCATAAGCTGAGGGGATGGAAGTGAAGGAGAGGCGGTCCTAGGATGCTCAGGATATGTCCTTGGGAAGGCCTGCTGTCCTCCTGCCAGAGCCGTGGGACCCAGGGCCAGGATTACGGGAGGCCCACAGCAACTCTCTGCCCATGGTGCTTGTGTGTGGATGCTGCCCTTGGTTGGTGGCAGAGTGTTGACCTGTGTGCTTGGCCTGCTGTGCTTGTCACTGTGCCCTGAAGGCACAGGAGGACAGCCTTTCCAAAGGTTGTGGGCCCTCTGAAATTCCTTAGAAATGACTTGCCCTTCAGAGAAGAGGCCTGTGCTTTACTAGTGCTTATTGAAGCAGCACTGGGTTTCCTTGGTAATCTTGGGAGCCTTCTTTCAAAATGGAGCCCTATGCTTTCTAAATTTATAGAAAATGTGCTTTATCTGTATGTGGACTCAGCGATGAGAAGAGAAATGGTTTTGCCTGTGTAAATCCACAGGCAGAAAAATGGTGAAGAACTGAGACAGTTTCTGAAGTAAAATCCTATATTGCTCATAGGAAAATATTTCTTTATATCTTTTTAAATTATCAGTCTTTATTGCGAATCTAATAACTTAGTTAACATGTAAATATTTTTTAAGTCTTTGCACAGAAGTTTGGGGGAAAGGTTAATTGCATTTAGCCTCATGATCTTTAGAGAAAGTTTCATGAGCAGAGACGGTAATGACTTTCCAGAAACCCAAGTCCAGTGTGCAGAGCTGTCTTGTTTCTAAGAAACCACCTAGCACAAGCAAAACGTTGGCAGTGAGGGCCTGTAGGGTGGATATTCCTATGAGGCTGTGCTTGACCTCTCCAGACTCCACTTTATATAGTAACAATGTACAGCAAGCCTGGCCCAGCAGGAAGGGGTCCTGCACCTGCCACAGACCTGTCTTGTGTCCCCATATACTCTCGCTCCCCCTTTTGGCCTGACGCTGCAGCCTGGCTGAGGTGATATGTGCAGATCCCATTTTGAAGCTTAAGCACTAATGGCAGTTCCCCTCTGTGTTTTTCCAGCTCTCTCCTCCTGGCTCTATGTACTCTTCTGAGTGGTTTGCACATGTTATTACACGATTGCCACCTTGTAAAAAATTGTTTGGCTCCTGAAATTCCTATGAAATAGAACCAGAATTAGTCTTCAGGTGGAAAAGCATTGATTAATCCCTGCTGACATTTTCAAGCAGCATTTTTAGAGCTGACCTTCAAAGGTGTCAGTTGCTTTGTTCTTAAAGTGAATTTAATTCTTCAGATAAATGTTGGCTGTGCTACATAACTTGAGGGAAGTCATTCTGCTCATAGAATAATTATCCACTTTTTTTCAGATACATTTGTAATTAGACTTTACCAAAAAGGGCATTTTGGAAGTGAGGCTCAGAAGAGATACGTCCAGTATTGGAGTGGCAGATTAAGTAAGCGGTGGGTTCTTTTTCTGAGGTAAGCTCTGTTTGTGCAGCTCGCACTGCCCTTGAGCTCACCATCCTTTTGCCTCAGCCTCTTCTAGCTGGGCTCACAAACACATTCAAGTGGGCCCGTCCTGGAAATTCTTAAAAATACTCACACAACAAAGGAAATATATTTATCCACCAACTAGTTCTGTTTGAAAACTTGGAGATAATATATTATACCTGGATGCTTTATTCTGATTTATTAAAATAGAGAACTTTTTTTTTGTCAGAACCAGGGATTGAACTCAGGCCCTTGCACTTACCAGGCAAGCGCCTATTCGGCTGAGCTGTCTCTTTAATAAGAGAACTTATTAAAGACAAAATATTACACAAAGGTTATACTGATTATTTACATCTTTCATTATTTCATACATTCATCAGATTGTTACATGCAATACTTGCTGAAAGAAACAAAAAATATTTCTAAGTATCTTCAGATATAAAAGGCCGTATTTTCAGTTGAAGCTCATAGAATATGTACATATTGTAGTTTGCCTATAACTTTGTGAATGTACATGATATAATTAAAAATATTTTTTCTTGATATTTAAAAGTAGAATTGTGGCTTTTCTGTCCACGGTAGAGGTGCGCACATGCATGTGTTGCTTAGTGGGCTGATGTGCATACTCCCAGCAGTACCCTGGCCTGCAGAGGCTGGCGTCCTGTGTGCTGTGTTCGATGGCAGAAGTCCCTGTGGAGCCAAAAAAAATATTCCCATAGCTAAACAGATGACAGGAATTGTTACACATACAAACGCCATTTAGTAGGATTGTAATTGCTATTTAAGGTTGTCATAATGAGATTATACATTAGGAAGAACCTTTTTATGGAGATAATATTTCTAGAAATTAAAAAATAGTTTTTCTTCTGAATGTGCTTCCTGGTACTAATTCAGAATGACAGGTTGGTTTTAAAAAAAGGAAGGCAGAGTGGACAGATATGTCTGTGCGCGTTCACTTGCTGCCCGTCTGTTCCCCACATCAGATGTGTGGCCAGGCACAGCCTGCTCAGCTGCCCTGTGTGCTGCAACGACAGTAGCTGAAGGCTGGCCGAGAGGTGGTGGCAGCCTGCTGTTAGCAGGGAGACAGACACAGCCGAGGAAAGTTCCAGAGGCTGCAGGCAGAAGATCTCCGCAGCAGAAGGGTCAGAGCTTCCTTTCTGTTTTTGTTCTTTATTCAGAGAAAAAACAGTGAAGAGGAAGATAAAGGGAAACCCAGGCAATATTTCATATGCTGTGAACTTTATTTGAGATGCATACTGGTTCGTAGTTGCCACTGTTCTTGTAAACAATAAAGAATTGCTTGTGTAGGTCAGTAAGAACGTAGGTCTGCTTTTTTTGCCTTTTTTTTTTTTACATATAGTAATTGTAGATTGATTTAAAATCTAATTAGAAAAGACGTTAACTTCCAAATTAAAATTAAGGTATAAGTCTAGTAATTTAAGCTTTTTTGTTTTTTTGGAAATTAACCGAGGACTAGAGAATTTGGTTTACTTTTGGAATAGCATTTCATGCCCTGTACAGTAAAGTAACAGCTGTTGAATACTGTAGGCAGGAGTTGGAGTTCAGTCCCCTCACGTCTCTTCCACTTTATAACAGACTCTGTTCACCTTACTGTGCATGATCTGGCGGTGTCAGAAACCCTGTCCAGCAGTCTTCCTGCCAGCTGCTGCTTTCCCAGCACCTCCCCTCTGTGCATCTGTAAGGAGACTTCGTGCTGCTGGTAGCATCTGATGTCTGATCCCATCATTTCCCCTTAGCAAAAAGAAAATCTGACAGTGAATACTAGCTACAAGTTGAATGTTGCCATTACTTGGTCTTTTTTTTTTTTGGCAGAACTGGGGATTGAACTCAGGCCCTTGTGCTTGCTAGGGAAGTGCTTCTTCTGCTGAGCCATCTCCCCAGCCCCTACTTGATCTTTGAAAAATATTGAGTATTATAAATATTTTAATCCTAAATTCTGTCCTTTTGTAATCATTTGTTTGCTTATATTACTATAGACATTGCTTCTTCTATATAATCTATCTATATATAACTGCTAAAAAAAGTATAAGACCTTAAAGCATAAACACGTTTTAGTTACTTATTTACCATTTTGCAGATGCATGGTTCTTGCATAGCTAGCCAGATAGGTAAGAAATACCTCTTGAAAGATCACACCTGTGATTTTGCTTTTAAAATACATTTCCTATATTAAGCTATTGTTTTGAGTGATATTAATTAAGTACATACCAGAAATACAGCCTGGATCCAGCTCAGGAGAATTCAGAGCTGAGTGAATTAGCTATCACTTCCTTATTTTATTTTTTCACTTCCTTATTGTAATTCTAATTAAGTGATTCCTTTTAAATTAAGGAAATTTTAACAAAATTGTTTAAAAAGCTCATATCTGAGCTTTAGATATATAAAGAATCAGAAGATCAAATAGAGCATTTTTATCTGTTGACACAGGTCTCCTTCTCTGGGGGATTTGTAATTCTGCTTGATACTCCCACCCCATCACAGCTTTGGCCTTGAAGTTCTCCTGTGCAGTGTGCTTGAAAGGAACCCCATCCTGCCTGTCCTGGACGGGGCTGAGTGTTTGGTCAACAATTAGCAGTGGGTGATCCGGCTGCCGCACAGGACAAGGACCTGCTGTGTACGGGATATGTGTTCAAAGGTGTCGCAAGGGTGGCAAGGAAGTCAGCTGCCCTTTGGAGGGTCTAGGTCAGTAGGGCAGTGTCGGCCACTAGTGTGGACTATGAGAAAATTCTGTACCCAGAGGAACAGGGCAAGAAACTCAGTAACGCTACTCACCTGGGTCCACATCTGCATGCTCTGGGAGGGGCTCTTCGGCCCTTTGCATTGTATTGAGCCTGTTAAGCAAATTTGGCTGGATTTTCCTTTGATATAGGAAAAACCATGTCCTGCTAGAGTTGAAAGGATTTGAGTGGTATGTGATAAGACTTCCTAGAAATTTACGTACTGTAAGCACTTTTCTATAAAGCCTTCGGAAGTCTTCCTTAATTTTTAAGGTGATGATTACAGTATTCAGAATTTTAGTGTAAGTCTTTGAATTCATGAGCTTTGCCAGAGAGATTTCTGTAGATTACCATAAGTAGTAGAAATTTCACAGATGGAAAAAATAGCACATGATTCATCTTGTTAATAGCAAATTAAGGAAAGATAATGTGGTGACCAGGACTGTTTTATGCACAAGTTGAGGAAAATAACTTCTGCAACATCTAAAAACAAATGTTTCAAGTTTTTTATTAAAGTAGAATTTCACTTCTGTGTTTATACACTATTCTATAAACTATTCCAAAAATAATTTCCTAATTTTATGTACAGCTATAATTTGTTAAATGTATATGCAGAAATCAATTAGAAAGAGGCTTCCTTCCAAGAATGTTGCTGGCATGTTATAGAAACTTTATTTAACAGCAGGAATAAGATATTGGTTCAACTGTCAGAAATTAAGAGTACATATATGTTAAGTGTATGTGCATATTTAGGAGACTTTTTTCTTTCATCCATTTGTAGAGAAGAGATATATCTTTTATATTGGTAAAATTATAGCTTGAACACTTGTGGAAGTTCAGATTTATCTAGACTCTAGGCATTTTTACTTTTAGAATTTTGTTGGTATCCTTCTATAAATGCTATCTAGAATTTAGAACTAGAAATATAGTAGTAATGATTTTAATGCTATAGGGTTATGTTTCTATTTAAAGATTTGTCTCCGGAGTAATAATTTCCTTGTAGTTGTTCCTCAGGGTATCTGTGACAGATTACAGTGAAGTAATTTTGATCTTATAACCCAGTGATAGGGAACCTTTTCGAGGTAAGTGCCCACACTCAACCCCAAACCCACTCATTTATTTCAAAACACAACACTCAACATGAGCCTAAATATTGAGGTATTAGTTTAGAAAATAACAACTGATACAATAACATTTTTTGTCCTAAAACAAAAGTTACACACAAGCCCTAGGTTTACTGCCACTACTTACAAGCATTTATCAGTGTATAGTGTCCTTAAAATAGCCAAGGTGTGATGTCCCTAACAGGTACCTAAAATTCAAAATGAGGCTTTATTGTTTCTGTGTCTTTCATGTGCTGTGACTTAGTTCCAGCGTAAGCATCCATTTTCATCTGCTCCTCTGTGAGTCAGCCTGCTTGTGTGTTCAGGAAGGGCCGCCCAGCGGTGTCCTGAACTGAGGGAACAGCAACCAGAATACACACATTTCTCTTCTGTTCCCTCTGTGGTAATGTAAAATTTCAGAGACAGATTTGGATAATAATATCAGAATTTCCCAACCAAAAACAATTTTGCAGGTTGTGTAGTTTACTTGTTGTTGTGGCCAGTTTGCAGTGCTGCCCTGTGACTCCGAAGTACTCTGGACACCGGCTATGTAACCCCAGGACCCTGCAGAGAATTCCTCTTTGCCCTCCTTTCCAGCCTGGTGAACAGTTTGTTAGGATTGGCCTGGATAATAGCATAAAGTTACAACTTTCTCATCATTGCTAAAAATAATTTCCTATTTGACAAAAGCTTTTAAAAATTTTCCATCTGTTGGGGCTGTAGCTCCACAGTAATGTGCTTGTCTGGCATGTGGTTTGAGTCTCAGCATGGTAAGAAAAATTAAATAAGTAAATAATTCCATGCAGGGGAAAAAACTTACAGCAAGGACTTGTTTCTGGAGAAAATTTGCTGTTAAGATAACAAATGATCTGTTGGAATTCCTGCTACACAGTAGTCGTTTGAAAAGGCTAAGTGTAGCCTTGCAGCCGTGTTGGTCTGTTGTCTCCAGAGACTCTACTGCCTGTGATCTTGGTACAGGCACAGCTGAGCACAGTCCTCGGCTGGTGTCCACACACACGGCCTGTGGAGCTCCAGGGAGAATGCAACAAGAAGAACAGCGTGCTGTGTGCAGGGGAGAGCAGCACCCAGCAGAAGTGCCCCTGTGGCCTGCTGAACTGTCATTCGCAGCATAAGCAGTGGGAGTTGTGTGTTTTTCTCTTAAACACATCATGCATGCTGCTGTTGTGTGGTAAAGTAAAATAATTATGGGAAATTAGGTGGATTTCTTCTGAAATGTTTTAAAGATTTCACTGATTTACAGAAATTATATTTTTTACTTGCTTTATAGTAATGCTATTTCCTATTTTTAATACTTTTGTGGAGGGAAAATACCCAGTGATGTAGTTGGCGTTTAAAAGGTTGGTCAGAATCCTCAAGACTTGCTTTTGTTTTTCTCTGCAACAAGTGATACTTTAAAATGTTTGCATGATTTTTCAAAGTATAATTCTCCTGCCTGATTCCTTGTAAAGCAGAACATGAGAGGACTTTGTTTTTGGACAGAAAAGGAACAGAATGTTCTGGAGAGCAGTGCCTGTGTTGTTTGGGTCAGCACTGACGCTGTGTGTGGGGCTTATGAGTGGGCATGGTGTGGCTTACAGACGTGCCCCAGCTGCCGACTCATGCAGGCATGTGTGGGGGAGCGCCATCCCTGAGCCTCTCTGCTGTGCTGCCCTTGCTGCAAGGCCAGGCCACGGTGCAGAAGTCAGTGCACACTTGGCTTGCTTTCGCTGGTTTCACAGACAGTAGATGGCATGGCCTCCAATAGAACACAAGCATTTAATCCAGTTCTGTTGTTGAAGGGAAGAAAAGTTACAACTTTAAGTTTTAGGATTTAAATCTAGGTGATGTGATAGTAACGCATTTAAAGTTGTCTAAGTACCAGCTATGGGGAAAAACATTTTCTGAAGATCCACCTTAGCGGTGACAACTATCTTAGGTAGCAGTGGTGTCTGTGTGGTATTTTCCTAGGAACTCATGTTCCTCTTCTTAATCCTAAATTTAGTCTTGGAACCTGCAAGCATACCATGCAGCATTTTAAGTTAAAGCATTATATCTTGTACTTTTTAATACACATTTTTATGAATTATAATTTTTATACATAGTATGGTATTAAATTTGAGCCTTTTTATTATATTTCCTAATGTGTCATGTCAGAATTTATGGTTTTCATATTACTTTCCTGAATTCTGTACTTTATAACAGTGGCCTATATAAGCTTAAAAGTAAAGTGATATAAAGCATTAAAACAAACTCCTGTTTAATACAGGAAAAAATTAATTTCAAAAGTATTACTTTTCACCATTTGAATTATTTCACTCTGTTCTGTACATCTTTAGTTTTTGTTTTTAACATTTTGGATTCTAGAAACCTTATCGTAGATACAGCATTCTCCGAAGTAGGACTGTATATTCAGCATTCAGCACAGTAGTCTGAATGGAGTCTCCCAAAACTGTAGCCTGTGGAAATCTCTTAACAGCCTTCACTTCTCTATCTCTGGACCTTATCAAGTAGCAGTGAGCAGGCGCTATCCACAGCCAGGCAGCTGGAGACAGAGCCCCTAAGCCAGTGGGGCCATGCGTGGCCTACAGTGTGGAGGAAGAGCAGAGGTGCCAGCAAGGGATGGAGTCAGGGCAGTTTGCTTGGAAATAAGAGAAGGATGAACAGCTCTTGGGTTTCCAGAAATGGCCCCTAGTAGGTTCCACAGAGGCCTGTGGCCAGGGGTAATTCATCCAGCAGGACACAGCATGGGCACAGTGTGGCTAGGCTATGGCCAGTCTTTGGGCTCACAAGTGCTAGCTGGGCTGCTATTGGTTCTACACAGAAAGACGAAAGGGTGAAAGATCCTGCTTAAATACTTGTTAAATGTTATTGGGTAGCATTATTGGTGGCATAAAATTATCTTATTTTCTTATTTAAAAAGGGAATTGTCTTAGTAAAGTATTAAATTATTTTGCTCTATTAAAAATCCATAAGCTTATGAAATTTCATTTGTAAATAAATATAATTCTGGGCCGGAGAGATAGCTCAGTAGAATAAGCAAAGGTTCTGAATTCAATCCCCCATACTACAAAAAATATGTACATACATACATACAGTTCTTAACAAGTAACTTAAAATTGGTCCCCACAGGCTGAAGGAGTTGTTTGTGGAAGGCCGGGCATGGTGGGGCCTCTGGTGATGGAATATTAGGCCCTGGCCATGAGAGGTCAACATGTAAGTGCCAAATAACAGGAGGCAGAAGGTGAACAGCTTCTCCCACACTGACCACTACCTGCCCCAGGCAAGGCCAAGCAGCAGGAGGAAGCTTACTGTAGGAGCTGCAGTTCCTGTCAGTCCTCAAGGGCAAAGAGGAGAGAGGAGTGTGATTTTTAGGGCAGTAGATAGTGAGTAAAGCACAAAAATGCTTTCTTTCTTCTTTCTTTCTTTCTTTCTTTCTTTCTTTCTTTCTTTCTTTCTTTCTTTCTTTCTTTCTTTCTTTCGTTTTTGGCATGTTGAGGATCCTGTGTGTTTGGTATTGCAGCAGATGTCTCTGTGTGGTCCCATTGCTCCCAGATACCCAGATCAAGTGACCTTAAAGTCGTACTCTCCCCAGTAGGGGGCATACTCGTGGCAGGGCCCATGGACCTTCCCAGGGTCCTGTCTGTTGCTCCTTGGGAGAGCTCAGAGCACTACTCAGAGGCTCACCAGGAGATCCCCAACGTGCATGTTACCACCAAGACTTGAGCCCCCATGTCTCGACATGGTGCCATTCCGAAGAGCTTTTGAGATCCACACTAACAAAACTAATACCTGATTCTCAGGATAATTTGGATTGGAAAACACTGAAACTTCTATAAGGCTTCTGATGAGGGAATGAGAAGGCAGGGGTTTCAGCCAGTGTGGGGGCACATACCTGTACTGCCAGCACTTCGAGGCAGAGAAAAGCACTCCAAATTCAGGCCCAGCAGGCGGTTTAGCAACTCATTTGGACTTGGTTCCAGAACTGAAAATATAAAGGGCTCGGGATTAGTTTAGTGTGAAGCCCTGAAGTCCTATTCCTGGTACTACAAAAATAAAACCAGGGGGAAAAAAAGAGAAAGAAAGCAAAAAGAAAGAAAGAAAAACTATTATTTTAATGTGTGCTTAACCCAGGAGATTTCTGGACTGGAATACTACTCCAGAGAGGTGGAAAGGACACTCACTCCCTGCAGCCAGCCTCCAGGATAGGCATGGAGAAGGGACTCCCACTTTCCAAAGAGAGAAGGTGTGATTTGGGGATTTAAATGGGAATGTTAGCCTTAGGTGGAGGTGACAGAGATTGGTGCTATGCAAACTTATGAGTCCACACCAAGAAAAGAAACAGGAAGCCAGGTGTGAATCAATTTCACTTATTAAATGCTTTATTTAAAAGAGCAGAACAATAATTAAGCAAGAAACAGCACAAAGAAAAGAAAAACAAAACAGCAGTGTCAGGGACACAGGGTGACAGGAATGCCACCTCTCTTTCAGGTAACCCTGGCCTACACAGCCCCATGCTGGACCTGGACAGTGACCCCCGCCCCTCTGTGCTAGGCCACCTTGGGCAGACGGCGTCACTGAAGAGGGGCAGCAGCTTCCAGTCTGGCCGTGATGACAGTGAGTACCACACCCCTCAGGCTCAGTGTTGAGGTTTGTGCTGGTGGTGGGGGAGCTTTCACACCCTCTGCTCCTTTTGGGAAGCTGTACCTGCACGACTGCCCTTTCGCCGGCTTACTGACTACTCAGTAGTTCAACTTGTTTAAAGTCTACATTATATTTTACATTAAAGAAATACCATTTGAGGGCCAGCAAGATAGCTCAGCAGACTAAGCGCCTGCTTTGGCAAGTGCAAGGACCAGGGCTCAGTCTCTGGTTGTCCCACATTCTGTGCTGGCTCTGCAACCGAGTCTGGGCATGGTGTCACACACCTGCAATCTCAGCACTGGGGAGGCAGAAAACAGGAGGGTCTCTACAAGTCCAAACTCCCTAGCGAGACCCTATACCAAATATATAAATGAAAAAAAAAGGAAGTACCATTTGACGTTTTAAATATCGGTTTTACAAGGTAGCTCAGTTGCTATTAACCACAAAAATAACTGCTAATCCTTTCTCCTAAGATGCAGTCTCATGTTGTGACTATGTTACATTTCTTAACTATCTAAAATATATGTTTACCTACTATCTCCTTACCAATGCGAGCTGAAACGCACTGCTTGTAATCTGTGTACCAAGTGATCATCAATCACTGGCTATTTATGACCTCAGGAACGCTTGTAAGATATCAAGTAGAGTGGTGAAATAGCTTACCTTATACTTAAACTTTAAAGCACATTCCTTGTGTAAATATGGAAGGGACTTTTTCCTGTTTTATTAATGAACATGAACATGTTGAGAGTGTCTTAAAACCAATGATGCATTCCTTTTGAGAGCCATGTGTCCTTCTGTCACTGCTGGTAGGGGTAGCAGGGCCAGCCTGCTGCTGTCACACTCCCCTTCCCCACAGGCCTATGATCATCCCTGTGACTGCCAGTTGCAGAGGAGAAGCCAGCACCTCTCTGTGCTTGGTACTGTGTCCAAGGTGGAGAGCCTCATGCTTGCAGCTTCCCTCTATTCTAAAACACATTTCCTTCCCATGGATAGTGGGACAGTGCATCAGGGGTCCATTCACCATCGGAACTTGTTGTAATAAAATGCCAGGATCCATCAGAAACTGCCATTAAGGCTGCTGTTAATAAATTACATGATTTTAAACAGTTCTTGTTTATTATGCCTGAGTTGGCAAGCATCTTGGGTCTATCACATTTTGGAAGTATTTATTAAATTTGAGAATATTTCATCCCTTATTATCTCAAATATTTTTCTTCTCTGTCACTTCTCTGGGGCTACAATTCCATGTGTGTTAGACCAGTAAGTAATTCTGTACTTTTTTGTTGCTGAGACAAAATACGGGACATACAAAATTGAAGGAGGAGAGGTTTATTTACTCCCAATTTCGGTCTGTAGTTGGCGGGCCCAGAGGCAGGGTGGCACAGCAGAGGGGCAGCAGTTTGTGGCAGCAGAAGACAGCAAAAGCAACAGGAGAGGAGAGCAAGCCTCTTTTTGCTCCTTATATTGGCTGCAGGCTACATACCCTAATCGTAGTCCCAGCATTAGATTATAAATCAGTTGCAAACTCTCAATTCATCTACCTCCAGGAAATCTGTCCTCCACAACTGCATGAGGCTTGGGGACATCTAGACACAGAGCATAGTAGTGAGTTACTAAGGCTTTTCTTCCTTTTCCCCAACTACTTTTGTCATTCAGTGCAGTCAAGTGCTACACCTTCAGCTTTTCTGATCCTTATTATGCTCTAACCTGAACCTCCCGGAACTGTTCGTTTCAGTGCTGCAAATTGAACTAAGTACACACAGTACCGCTGAGCTAGACCACAGCTGCGTCTTCGCTTTCCCTTGTTGTCTTTGTGCTTCCCTTTAAATGTGAGAACGCAGTTGTGACAGTTGTCAGCATGTGCTGTTCCATCTCTGGCACTGTTTCTGTTCTGTAGCTGTGGACGGGCTTCTGCCTGTGGTGACATGTCCTTGCTTTTAGGTGCATCTGCTCATTATTGTTTCTCATGCACTGCAAGTGTTTAGTATTAAGCATCTGGTTTCTGCTGCTCACCTATAAGTGGTGCTGGCCTTCGTTTTAGCAGGCCGGTGGTTTATAACTATGAGTCCGTCCTCTCTGGACTTGCTGCCCTGCTTTGCTAGAGAAGGATTAGGAAAGCCTGCATCCTGAGGACACTGCAGTCCAGGCACCAAGACCTGTGCCTTGGGCCCCTGCTGAGAGGCCACGTTCCTAAAAGTCTGCCTGTATCCAGGGACTCGGGGAAATTACTGAACTTACAGCGCTGGTTGGTCCTGGCCTGGCATGGGAAGTGTTGCTCATATATGTGTGGTACTGTCCTTCACAAAGACTTCAGAGGCACCGGGCAGGGTGTGGGGAGCTGTTTGTTAGTGTGGCATCTTCCGTTCCTGAACTCCTCCTCGCACATCAGGCATCTAGCCTCTCCCAACTTCCATCTCCATTTTTCCAGCTCAGAAAGGACCCTGAACTCAGTTTTGGCTCCTCCTCCTTTTCCTCCCTGGGTGTTCACAGCCTGCCAGACATCTGTTCCTCAATCACAAGTGGTGCTGCCTGTTACTAGCACTGAAAATTCTTGTAGCTTTGTGTCGCACGCAACCTCGCCAGCAAGGAAGACACAACACTAGACTCTTCTTTCAGCGGTTTATTCAGGACCCTTCAACAATCTTCTTCTACCTCGAGGGGAAGCCCACTCTTAGCTAAAGACCTTCTGGGCGTCCAATCCCGGAAGGCCACGTGAGCGTCACCAATAGGTCCAGGTACGCGGAAGTGAGCCATAGCTTTAGCCTTAGCCATATATGGAGTTGTTTATCACGGAGAGCACTCACCCAGCGGGGGGTGGAAGGCAGAAGCCAGCACCATCTTTCAGGCGTGGCTATTCGCAGCTCTCTACAGCTTTGGGTGCTTTTGCCATGTCTCCCCAATGAGGTTTCTAGTCCTTCATGGCTGGTGGCTAAGTCCTCTTCATGTTGCTTCAGCAGAGCTGGAAGAGGAAGGCAAATAAACTAGTTTACATTTCCTAAAGGAATTGCTTGAAATTAGAATGTTCTGAAGGACTGCTTACCATAAATTGCAAGTGTCAATAAAGTTGAGTAGGCTCATTTTCAATGTTGTTAGCAAAGCAGAGTTCATGGGGCTACACACTTTGACTTTTGTGGGGAAAGGGACATTTCTACCATATCTCCGTAGTTCTATTTTTCTTAAGAAATTACTCTGAATGCTATTCTGCCACTGACATATCATGTGGTCTTTCACTGGGACAGATTTTACTTAGTAATAAACAAAAATCCAAATCTTATAATGGTCAAAATTTGGATGCAGCACACTCAGAAGCACGGGGGAAGACTGTTGTTCATGTCTGAGCATTAAAACGATTAGCAGGGAATAAAAACAAACAAATCAAGTAAGTGTTCCCGCGTGAAGCCAGCTGCTCTCCGAAATCCTTGGTGCCTGAGCACCAGCGCGGCACATGACTGCAAAGCTCCAGTGCCATGTGGGCAGTCCTCCATGTGGGGAAAGCATAGAAAATAGCCAGTGTCAGCATAATGTCAACACTCAGCTGAAGGAGTGTTTTGAAATTGGCTTATATTGTTTTCATTTATAATCATTTAAATCATTTTCTGTCATATGATTATTTCAGTTAAAATGCTTTTTCTATGAGATTTATTTATTTATTTATTTTTCAGGTGAAGTTTATTTTTTGTTTTTGATGCTGAGGGCTGAACTCGGGGATTTCAGCTTGCTAGGCAAACGTCCTACCACTGAGCCGCATTCCCAGCTCCTGAAATGCTTTTTGATGGATTTGATAAAAAAGCTTATTTTACTTTCTGATTATTTTATGGTTTTTAAAATGGGAAAATTTTCTTTTAAGTCAGTGAAAAGGCAGCATTCCTTCGCTAACTTGGGGCCAGGATTACAGAGTGGTCTTTGTGAAGGCAAACGTTGTGAGACCTCTTTGTACATCGTGTGTGTGTAGGGTGTGTGGCACACACGTAAGCTGTGCCTGTCTGGAAAGACAGGGAGCATATGCCTGGGTGGAGTGTGTGCACACAGGGCAGCAGACGCGCTAGGAGGCATGCACGTGCAAGGGTGTGTAAGTGTGTCTTGGCTTGTGAACCTGATTTTTTCCATGATCACAGTTGCAGAGCAAGTTGAATGGTGCCAATTCAAATTTAAAGGTTAGGCTCAGTGTTATTATGGGGAAATTGATTTGGTAGCCCTCCAGTTCAGTTTGTGACCAGAAGTGTGGAGAGACTTGCATTGTGAGCAGAGGCATCTCTGTATATGACTGGGAAGCGTGTGCATACACAGGAGGGGAGTAGAAGAGTGTGTGTGCATGGTGGGGGTACATGAGCAGACCGGAGAAGCATGGGAAGAACATACGTGCATACCTATGGAAGATACAGGGCTATGTTCAGATAGGTTTTTATTCTTGATTCCAAAATATATTCATAATGTTTTGTCCTTTTTTCCCTTAGCATGGAAGTACAAAACTCCCCACAGGGTGGCATTTGTTGAAAAATTGACCAAGATTGTTTTAAGCCAGCTGCCTAATTTCTGGAAACTCTGGATTTCCTATGCCAATGGAAGCCTATTCAGTGAGGTACGTGTACTGCCTTGCCCTGGTGGAGACGTGTCACTGCACCTTTGGTCTTAAAAACTGTAGATTTTGAGGTGATTTCTAAAACCTTAAAGGCTCAACACCTCTAACGACTGTCATTTATTTTAAGATGAGTTGAAAGGTTGATAAAACCCTAATTCCTGGCAGCCTTGTGACTTTGAGCAGCTTCCTTTGTTGTTCTGGGACTCAGTATTCTCAGCTGTGAAAAGAGAGTACAAGAGTTCTTTCTCAAGAAATGCCTAAAAGGAGTAAGTCAGACCAACAGCTGGAGGAAAGGAGGGAGGGCACACACAAATGAAGTATTTTCAAGGATACAGAATTAAATACAGTCCTAGTCAGGCCAAATTGCAAATGAAATTTTCCTATGGTGGACTGTGAATAAATGATAAGGAAAGAACACTGACAGCTTTTGCACAGGTCTGAAGTCATCCATGGAAAGTGAAATTCCTTCGGGGGAAGGAAATGGAAAATGGAGTATTAGCCCACCATCCCAGCCTCCACAGTGCCCATAAACCTTCACATTCCACGAGTGGCCTGGCCATGATGTCCATGTTCCCAGCTTGCTCCCCTTCACAGTGGTGTCAGCATCTACATGTAGGAGACCCTGCTCTGGAGCTGCCCACTTCCCAGGACGATGCTCGCAGGGTTCTGTCGTGTTGAGGAATGGTGGCCTCTGTGTCTTCCCCCAGTGTTTCTTGCTCCTCATGATTGCGTCTGGATGTAGCTCTTCAGTAGGTCAGGGAGGTCAGTCAGGAATCGATGGTGCAGAGATGTACTGGGTTGACTTGCATGTATCCCACTTGGAGATGGGCTTACCCCTCTCTGATCTCCCGTGGCATGCGCCAAAGTCTCTTAAGCCTGCTCTTGGTCAACCTGAAGGATGGAGAACACTGCACACGCTGAAACTATGTTTGTTATGTTGTGTGAGGATACTGTCTTTGCTGTAGGAGACCCCTTCCTACTCAGGGCAAGTGGTGAGGTGTCTGGGAGCTCCAGGGTCCTTGGGGGTCCTTACGCATGCACATAAATACATGCAGTCAGGAAAGACATCGATTGACACCATGCAGTACAGGCCAGGGTGTGTGAGGATTAGCAAGAGTGAAGCTCTGCCAACCTTGGCAGAGGAGGGGCTTCCTCTTGTTGTTTAGAGTGGAATTTACTCCAGGGCTGGGGCTGGGGCTCACTTGAAGTATAGCATGCATGCATGAGGGCTCAGAACTAGGGAAAGACAAAATCCAGTGTTTGAAATTTTTTTTCCTGTCACATAGTAGGTGTTTAAGGAACAAAGTTGATAAGAAAAATATTCCACTATTGTAGGAGAGTAGAGCCAAGCAAGGTCAGGTTAACCCTGGGGAAAGTATCATTCTTTTCAGAGTGCTGCTGCTTCTGGTTTGAGTCACGGCCTGTAGCTGGACCACCCTGTTGAACATGGGCTGCTTGGAGTCTTTTCAATTACAGATTCCTAAGGTTTTGATCTGTGACGTCTTAGTGAAAAGAGTGTATTTTCCTTCTGGGTTGTACCTAGTTATGTTAAAAATGTATAAGTGAAATATCTGATAGTAGACAAAAAACAAATAACTTACTTTACATCTAGTCTTAATTATTCCACCAGGGTGGAGATGCCTATGCTATTTCTACCAACTTATATTTGTAATTTTTCCTCAAAGTTTACGGTGATAATTATTAAGTATAATTCATGCTGCAGATTTAGGCATGCTTCAAGATTATTTGTCCTCTACTTAGAAGCTCATGACACTAGAGGGAAGGAAGTAGCAGAGACCAAGAGTTGAAAGTTTACTTCTCTTGGGCCAGGGAGATAGCTGAGTGGTCTAAGCACCTGTCTGGCAAGCACAAGGACTCATGTTTAGTCCCCCGTACCATATGCCAAGCTGGCCCTGAAACTGGGTGTGGTGGCACATGCCTGTAATCCCAGCTCTGGGGAGGCTGAGAGGAGGTTTGCTTTGAGTCTGAGCTACATAATGAGGCCCTGAACCAAGTGAATGAATGAATGAATGAATGAATGAATGAATGAATGAATGAATGAATGAATGAAAAGAAAGTGTACCTGTCTTTAAGCCTATAAGTAAAACCCAGAAACAAAGTTGGAAAGAGCCCTGGGCTTTTTGATAATTGATACTTAACTTCATACAAAAGAGCTTTCAGTAAACACAATTTACATAAAATTTCTTCTGATAGATCATCTTGTATTATTAACTGTCTGTCCGTTAAAGAATTAAATGAAATTTCCAACAGTTTAAAAAGTAGTCAGTTCTTTAAACCAGCAAGGACCATGTAAAGTAACCTGTGAATCAAAACAGTGAAATCTAGCCGTTGGTTTTACCACAAAGGAGTTTTGGTCTGTGTGTGCAGGAAAGAGTTAAGGTTTTTAGTTAACGAAATGGTTAATAATAAAGATCTCACCTATAGATATGTCATAAATATTAGTATATTCTTGAATAAAAATCTTTAAACATCTAAATCATTGTTAAACATTAGAAATCAACATTTTTTAAAAAAATTGCGTGACTCATGTAAATCAGAATGTACCATCAGCTGGGAAACAGTAGGGCAAACTATAGGTACCATTTTTTTGTTGGTGCTATTTAATCATCACCCAAGAAACTGGTAAATAATATTTCATTAACAAGTCTAGGAGCATACCGTCCCCTTCCTTGTCTCCTGCTCTCCTTTTCCTGTTTTGGAAACAGGTGTCTAAATTTTATAAAATTATTGTCCACTAGGTGTCATCGTATATTCATAAGCAACCTGTTTAGTTCTGGCAAAACAGTCTTAATTTTCACATACACATGTGTGGACGTCTTAGAGTGTGTGCCTACACACACGAAATGGTTAATAATAAAGATCTCACCTATAGATGTGTCATAAATATGCACACACACACGATACCCCTCAACAGTGTCAGATACTGTACTTTGGAGGATGTAGTAGAGAAGACACCCTGTGGCAGTGTAGACACAGTTACCCGCCAGCATGTCCCTCCATAGCACATCCACAGTTCTCCAGAGTAGGCATGTTGGGGGGATCTTTCTCCAGAGGAGCAGAGGAAACCATGCGTGGGACTGCATGTGTAGAAGCCATCCCACAGCCACAGAACCAGCCAAGACCCCAGCACATCTACAGGCTGAGATGTGTAGGACATTGCTCTGAGTTCCAGTACAATGCCAGCAAGCTCAGGGTGCAAGAAGAACAGGTGTCCACTGCAGGTGCAAAGGCAGGTGGAGGTGAGCCACACCCAGTGTCCACATATGGAATGTTCAGACAAGAAGAGTCTCTTCTCAATGGAAAGAAGCATCAACCTTTGGTCCAGTGAGGCCTGCTGTTCCTGAGCACCCAGGCTATGCTCAGCCAGAGGACCGTGTGACCTATGGCCATGTCACATTGACACCCAAGCAGCTGTGCTAGATTCCCTGAGGCTTTAGCGTTTCCTATGTCCTAGGTATCCCCTGGTGGTCCGGTAGATGCTGGGCAGCTCAGCAGCACCTGTTCCACACCTAGCAGCTCCCAACCTTCTTGTAAACACTAGGATCTATGCTCTCCTTCGGTGACAAGTTAAACCTCAAGGGAACTGAGTCTGGTGGGCTTTTCATAGGCTGTACCTGGCTCCTTTAAGGCCAGTCTGTGATGTGATGTGATATGATATGATATGATATGATATGATATGATATGATATGATATGATATGATATGATATGTGATGTGAGGACCCAGGACTTCAGACATTTTTAAAACAGCTCTGGATTCAGGGGAGTCATGCTTTGTGAAATATGTGCAGGAAAGTCTTAAACAGTGCTAAGCCTGGGTCATTATCCATTCACCAGCATTTATTGAGTACCCCCAAATCTCAGTGTGTCAGCTACTGACTTGCTCATACACCGACAGTATGTAGATACATGTGTTCTCATACATGGTATACATATCGTAGATGCATGTATCCACATACGTGTTTTGTGTGCAACACATATATATTACCATATACAAGTCACATAGGTATTCATAGTGTATATGTGCATACTTAAACAAATTTTTTCTAAAATTACAGATATTATGAGGAAGAGACTTGGCAAATTTGGTTCTCTGCCCTGCTAGAGGCAGAACCAAAAGTTATCATGAAGCTGGGTGTGCTGGTGTGCACTTGCAATCCCAGCATGTGGGAGGCTGAGGCAGGAGGATCATCACAAGTTTCAGGTTAGCCTGGGCTACAAAGTAAGTTCAGTGCCAGCCTTACCTGCATAGTGAGACCTAACTCAAAAAGACAGAAAAGAAAGAAGTCATCTCTGCCCGTAAAGCATGAAGTCATGAATCTGATTCCTAGTAGGTACCACAAAAAAAAAAGAGAGAGTGATCCTGAATTTAGAAACAGCTCTGAAAGGAATGGGTAGGGTTCTGCAGTAGAGGTTCTCAGTGGCTGGAGGAAGCAGGAGCTGTGCGGGACAGGATGTCAGCTGCTGCATCAAGAGCACGTACAAGTTAAACATAATAAAAAGAGCTGCATACCACCACAGCTGCTAGCATATGCATCGTCACATGTGTGCTTATGGGTGTGTGCATATGCACACACTGGAAATTATGCATGTTTTAAAGTTAACGTGAAGTCAGTATCATTAGCCTTTGCAAGGTAGGTAGTCTTAAATTGAAAGGTTTCTCGGCATGGTTTTAGGGCTTTCCTTTTTTTAAGATTTTCTTTCTTTTTTCTTTTTTCCCTGAGATAGGGTTTCACTGTGTAGTCAGGACAGTCATCCTACCTCAGCCTCCCAACTGCTGATATTACAGGCATGTGTCACCACACCTAGCAAGGGGTTTAATTTTTAAGGGATAACTTTTCATTATGTCAGTGAAGTGTGAAACTTGTATGTAGTATAATTTTGTTGTTGCTTCTTTAGAAAGTTTCCGAGGCTTGTCCTTTGGTAGTTTATGTAATAATAAATACTTGTTTCTAAAAGCTAACTGAAGTCTAATTGGATAGATTTTTCTTTTAAGCAGTGTAATCTACAAATTAGAATAAAGCAAAACATGAGCTGTATTGTAGACAAAATATTTATACAGTGTATTCTCTCAAATTGTAAGATTCCTAAGAGAGGAATAGTGACTCAGAACTTTAAATAATAAACTGATATATGTAATGCTTGTATTTCCCAAGGGGCACAAAGGTGCCATGGGACTGCTGCACACCAACTCCACTGCGTTGCATCTGTGCTAACCCTAGGAAGCTGGCAGAAGCAGGAGGAGTAGGGTGTGTTGTGCCTCACCCATGGGGGAGTTGCTCTAGAGAGCTGGCAGTTTCAATTCAGTCCTTAGGCTGGGAATTGTATTGGAAGGTTTTAGAAAGATCAATGACTTCTTGTTAGAGTAAGAGAGATTATGTAGTTAATCTGTGCTCCAATTATTTCTAAGTACTGTTTACCCAGGTTATATTTCATGTTCTCCTGGCAGCTGCTGACATGATTCTCATTGTTCTGAATTCCTTCTGTAAGGTAGCTAAGACATTTTATTTTGCTTTTTAATTTTTCAGACTGCCGAGAAGTCAGGGCAGTTTGAACGATCAAAAAACGTGAGGCAGAGACAGAGCGATTTCAAGGTGAGTTAGGGCAGGCAGGCATGCCAGGGCCCTCGGGTAGGGTGGGCTGTCCCCAGTGAGGTGAATCAGGTAGGTCTCACCCTCCAGCTCCCTGGCTCTGAGTGTGGCTCTGCTTATCATTTTGCAGAAGATGATTCAGGAAGTCATGCAGGCCCTGGTGAAGCTGCTGCGTGGTGCCCTGCTGCCCCTCAGCGTGCGGGAGGTGGAGGCCCGACAGTACGGGGGCTGGGAGGTCAGGGCCGATCTCTCGGGAGAGTGGCTCGCTCATGTCACCCAGACTCTGCGGTGAGACTTTGGAGGAGGAGGGGATTGCGCCTTTGGCTTGGGGGCATGCCCAGCGTGGGACATGGTGTCCTCCTGTGTGCTGTTCTCTTACACCATGAGGTGGAAGCCATGGCTCCCATCTACTCACTTGGCATCGTGGGCTTGCGTTCCAGCCTCACTTACGAGTCTCTGACTGCCCTTGAGATCCCCAACGATGTGCTGCAGGCCGTCCAGGACCTCATTTTGGACCTGCGCATCCGCTGCGTGGTGGTTACCCTGCAGCACACGGCAGAAGGTGAGCAAGGAGACCCCACCACTGCCCTGACTTCCGGATCTTTAAAAATAAAACTACTGTTATAGAAATTCGAGTATTTAGTTCCTTTCATTTCTACCTACTCAACCAATGTTTTTCAACATGGTTTTTAGAGATCCTCCAGAAGAAAAAAGTTGAATTACAGAAACTTAAGATGGATACACTGGAAAATCTTTAAAATTATAAGAAAGAAGTATAGGAGATATATATAAACTATGCACTGATTTAAAAATTGTATATTTTTAAAATCTTAATTTAGAAAGATCATTATAAAATTAGAAGAAAGACCAATACCACTGGTTCTCTGGATGGTAGAAATTATAGATGCTTCTCATTTTCTTTAACCTTTTTAAACTTTGAAGGATTTTCTACCTGAATTATAATTAGTAAGGGTTAGCTTTGTGAATCAGTTTGTTGGGTATTTAATATTCCCAAAGTTAATCAAGAGCATTTTTAGAAATGGCACACGCTCTCACTGTCTGCCACTGGGCCTTTTCTGCAGGCTGGCCCAGTGGCTGCAGGACTGAAGGTGAGTGCGCTCAGGAAGAGTGTGGGACCCAGGGGAGCCTCGCTATGTATGTACCCTGGGCCGCGGCCTCCCTTTCACTTCTGAAAGTCACCTTGCCAGAACAGGACCCTGGTAGAGCAGAATCCCGGGAGCTACTCAGACATTTTAGGGGGAACGTGCTCCAGTTTGTTTTGTACATGTCTCGCATTGCAGAAAATCCTGAGCATGTACTCTTGTCTCAAGTTGTTACTAAGCCTGGTCTACAATCCTCAAATTAAAGAATGCAGTACAAATGGACTTACATTGTTTTATTAGGAAAATTCAGTGAACGACACATATTTACATCCTCAAGTGGACCAAAATTGTATTATCTCTTTAATGAAATTTTTATAAACCTCTACAAAATAATTAAATACTGTAAGCTTTATAGATTTTTATCTATAAAGTACAGTGAGATAATTCTAATAAAGGCTACTTACTTGTTTTCCTTGTAGAAATAAAACGATTAGCTGAAAAAGAGGACTGGATTGTTGATAACGAAGGGCTGACTTCCCTCGTAAGTTGAAAGTCTTTTTATTAATGTATGTATTTAGTGCACTCAAAGCCTGTGGCTTGTTATATTAGTGAAGGGCATCTGCTTTGTGCATTGGAACCTGTATGTAGTTCCTGTAAATTACAAAAGCAGCTTCTTGAAGTTTCTCTCCTCAGAGTCGTTTTTGTTCAATTATAAAAATAGAAAACAGTGGGTTTCTTTTAGTGGGGCCTATCTTCATCCTGTGTGGCACCAGTTTTGTTGGCATTATTTTTTAAAATCAGTTATGCTTAATTCCATACTATTTAGCCACTTGAAATTCTGAGAAAAGCCTGGAAGGAATACTGGTGCTGACACGTGGGATAAAGCAAAGCAGATGCAAGTGCCTGTGCAAGTGTACCCCAGGCCAGTGGCAGCTGAGCCTTGGATCCTTTCCTTCCAGAGTCACCACCTTTTTGGTTTTCATGATTTCTGCTGTTTCCATTCGTGGCTGATAGCCCCCCAGTAATCCCTGGCGACTGTCTGTGAGCGTGGCCCTGGCTGTACAGGAGGGGCTTGCTGCTTTCTCTCTCGCTGGCCTGCCGGGCCTCTCCCTTTCCTGTCTGGGACCCCATGCACTGGTCACTCAAGGTCACCTGCCTGCCAGGCAAAGGTCAGACTCTGTCCTGGGAGTCAGTGCTGACCACCATCCTGTTGTGGAGTGGTCGGAGTCCACCTGCGTACTCAGCTGCTGAGGCGGGAATACAGATCTGTGCAGTGCAGTCAGGGCAGTGGTGTTTCCCAGTTTCTGCTTGTTCTTATCGGGGGGGGGGCACATGTTCTGGGGAGAGCACTTCTAGCTTCTGCCTAGATAATGAAGCAAAAATAAAATGTTTTGGCTATCCAGATGTACCAAACAAGGACAGTCTGAGTTGTCAAGGAGTGGAGCTCCCACCTGGTGTCTCCTGTTCCCCTCAGATTTCTGTGCCTTCTGCTTGGGGGACAAAGGGGTGGACTGCTTCTCTCTGCCCAATTCAAGGCAGTACTAACTGTAAATGTATGCATGTGTAAGCTACTTTAAGTGGCAGTGAATTTAGAAAAGAATTTTTGTAAATTTTGTTCTGCTGTATATGTGTTAGGAAAGATTATTATTTTGACAAACGTATTAATATATTATAAAGAATTTTTTTAAAAGTTTGATTGATTGGGTCTATTCTGTTAGTCACTATTGTTGATATTTATATAAAAACCCTGGCAGAGCTGACTTGCCCTCCTTCCAAGTCTTCATAGAAAGATGTGCATCCCCCAGTGGGGCAGCTGCTTCACATGCACATGCAGATGGCATGTGAAATAAATAGCCCAACTTCTTCTGAGGGTTACATGTTGAAATTTTAAAATTTGGGTGGATTGCATTAAGTAAATTATATTAAAATTAACATCTCCCACTTGTTAATGTGGCTTGCTGGAAGGCCTGAAGTCACATTGGTGGCTGTGTATGGTCTCATCACACCCTGTGGACAACAGTGGCGTGTGTTGTGCTTGCCTGGGCTGAGGCTGTGCTGCCCTGTCCCTCGCTGTCATTGAGTTGGCAGGGGCACAGCACTCCTGCCAACCATGGGCTAGGATTAAATGACACACTAGGCATTTAGAGTGCTTTATAAAGTGCAACTCTTTAGAGTTGCAACATTTACAGGAATTTTATTTGCTAGAATTAATACTCATAATGCTTGGAGTCCATATGATAATTTTAGTTCACATAATTTCTAACTACATTCTTAAAGCTGTTTCCTACACTTCTGTTGTGATTGTCATAATGAGCCTGAAAGACAGAGAGGATGATGGGACCAAATGAAATAGCTGGAAGCAGATGAGACAGCAGGTCGTCATAGTGCCTGGAGTTCTTGGTCTGGTAAACTTGAGAAATAGTCTCTGTTGCCAGAGACTATTTTATATTTTATTAAAACTAAATGAGCTGGCTGTAAACTCAGTACTAGGGTGTAACCTAGATCCTGGCTCACAGCCCCTCTGCAGGGCCACATGGCTCAGTGGCTGTGTCCCAGTGCCTCTGGCTTTGCCCCTGGGAACATGGCCCAGTTGGTCACATAGAAGCTTCCTATGATCCACTTCCGACACAGAACAGCTAACTGACTCCCTTTGTGCACTGGTAACAGGAAGTTACTAGTTTTCCATTACCCATGCCTCATACAAGCCCAATGAGCGTGTGCAAAAAGGGACAGACTAGTCACTCAGGCTCCTGAGTGAACACCGTTCCAGGCGAGATAGCAGAGGAGCTGACACAGTGGACTTGCTCCATTTTGGCTGCTCATGGTGCCTTGTTTAGGAGAATGAGTGAGCCAGCGCTTAGTACACAGTCTGCATTCCAGCTTTGAGTAATTGGACTCAGTGTGGGTAAGAGGCTGAGACTCTGAGAAGAGATTGAGCTGTACCACAGCCTCCAATTTACGTTTCCTCATATTTCCACAGCGCCAGTCCCCTGCACTCGCTCCTTTCCTCTTGGCTGGTACAGAACCCTTCTTGAGGAGTCACCAGACCATGGTCTCTGTGTAGCCCATCACTGCATTCTTCCTACACACCTCATTTGAAAGCATCCTGTTTTCTTCTCAGATCAAATATGATCTCTGCTTTTTTTTTTTTTTTGCTTTGGATAATTCTAAGGATTTCCCCTTGCAGAAGAACTGGAATGGATTGTGATGACTTCTCACAGTCCGCCAAGTTGGATGATTCACTGACTACGCAGAGATAGTACTATTTCATAGCCTTTAGAGGAAAGAAAAAGAGAGCTTGAGACTGTCACTTATTCGCAGTTCAGCTGAAGCTTCTCCCTGAGTTTTTGGGGATCCCCTACTCATTTGTTAGTTACTGTAGGTGTAGGTGTAAAAGAGGTCTAGTTCAGATCTTAGCAGAAGCTGCCTAAGTACGCGCCCTGGCTGAATGCACGGTGAAGCTGCCCTGTGGGCTTTTGTGTATATGATCAATGTTATGATTATTGTTGATCCTGCCACTAGGTAGGCCAGATGAATGAGGTCAGCCAGCTAACAGACTTGTTTATGGTGGGACCCAGTGCAGGACCTTGTGCACCCTGGACGTTAGCAGCTGCGTGGTCTCCGTAAATGCGGTCTGCACAGTGATCATCCTCATCTTGTGCCCTCCACCTCTACTTGTTCGTACTTCAACTTTTAAGTATTCTTTAGGTGCTTTATGGTGGTTTCAAAGTGCAGTGATATAAATACAGTGAAATAAGGCATTATTTTCACTTTTCACTAAGTGATGCCCCTCCCCATCCTCTGCCCTCCCAAGCAGCTTATACTTTAAGTCAGGGCTCCTTTTTTAAAAAATAAACTCGTCTCTGTCCATCTATACACATGAGTGGGTCTGTACACATCTATTGGTGGATACGTGTGCTGTCACTTCCTTTCTTCTGGTAGTTGTTTCCCCCTAAACAAATCCTTACAGGCTGTGATGAGTGTGATAATGAGGAGAGCAGGGCCTGTAGCACAGCCTGGGGATGTCAGGCCTCCAGGCTGTACCCCACACTGGACCCTGTGATGTCCCCCCTCAGCCCCTGCCCTGGTGGTGCTGTGCCACTGTCCTAAGCAGCTTGCACCTGCCCTGTGCTCCGAGGAGGGATGGCTGCCCTCACGCTGGGCTGGGTCTCTGAGCTGGGCCCTCTCTGACCACCCTGCCACCACACTGCCCTCTGAGTTCTACATGTCTTTCCTGGTGCTTTGTTTAGTTTTCTCCCCCCATCTTTATTTCTATACTTTTTTTTTTTTTTTTAAAAGCTGTTTTTCATGTGACTTTTCTTCGTTTTGTCTTCTCACTGGAAAAATGCTTGATGAGAATTCTACGTTACTCACTCATGGGTCCCTGTCCACTGCTTGGTGTTGTTCAGGGTTAGTTTAGAGTGTGTTGGTTAGACATGTTTTCAGGTTTCATTTTTTTCTGGCTTAATTCAAGTAGAAAATCCTTAATGACTTACTGATTTAAAGAGCTTGTACCTCCTCCACATTATAAGTAACGCTAGCATTTGGAGAACATGGTTGGAGATGTGGAACATTAGATGGCAGGCCTCATACATCTCAGCATGTACCCGAGAGGAGGTACCCTCTCAGAATAGTAGAATTTAAAGAAAATGGTTAGGGTATTGAGTCTATTTTAGTGAATTAGATATACTTTTAGTCTTAAGATTTCCCCACTTTTGAAATATTAACTGCAAAGTATATGGCAGATTCAAAGGTCTATAATGTAGAGATTATGGGTGAGGTGATTTGTGATCCTTCCTGGAAGTCTGGAAGGTTAAGTGCTCTAGATCCTGTCTGTGTGGTTAAATCTCTCCCACCAGTGCCTGCCTGGGAATTTAAGTTGGGTGTTTTCTCTTTTTACAGCCGAGCCAGTTTGAGCAGTGCATCATGCACTCACTGCAGTCACTGAAGGGCGTGTTGGAGTGCAAGCCCGGGGAAGCCAGTGTGAGTTTCTGCCCAAGATCACCCCACAAACCTTCCTTGGGCCCACCTTGTGGTCATCACTGTGCAAGAGTTCTGTGAGTTTTCTGCCTGTGGGTCTCTCAGTGTGATGACATGGCCCGAGCTCTTGGGGCCGGCACTGTGCGCAACAGGGAGTGCTGGCCAGTGTTGGCGTCGGCCGGGTCTTCCTGAGCCGGAAGCCACCGCGAGGCTGCCTGTGACCCCAGCAGTTCTCCGTTGTATTTCTAACTCCAGAAACAAAATGGCTTTATTAGTAAAGTACAAAAATTCTGTTCGACTTCTTCCCTGTAGGTCTTCCAACAGCCTAGAACGCAGGAGGAGGTTTGCCAGCTGAGCATCAGCATCATGCAGGTAACGCAGAGTGGTGTGTCTGGAGCCTGAAGTTCAGGGTTTATGCTTCGACCTCCGTCTGTCTGTAAAATATGTGAGACATGGGCTGTTTTCAGCCTTCCCCTTTTATGTAATGTCTTTAGGTAAGTGGGGCAATATAGGTAAAGCAGTACTAATTCCTGCTTATTTGAACAATGCTCAAATATTTATATTATGCCTCCCTTTTTTGTGTTTCCATAGTATTTCCATTAGATCACAACATAGATTAAATGATAATTATTTGTTTGTATTTTACTTAAAATAAGAAAAATTTTCTTATGAAGACCAGTACTTTCTCGGCACTTTTAAAGATGAGTGTGTTAGTAGGTAGATAAGAAAGAAAAATACTTTCTAATATTCAAGAATTTTTTGGGCAACCCACTTATGTCCCTTTCTGTCTATCTCTCAATATACATATTTTACTCTTTAAAAAAAAAAATAAGAATTTGTTTTTTGTGGTGGTACTGAGGATTGAATCCAGATCCTTCAGTTGAGCTATATCTCCACTCCTTTTTATTTTTAATTTTTTAATTTAATTTTAGTTTTGAGACAGGGTCTCACCAGTGTCCAGGCTGGGGTCAGGCTCGCGGTCCTCCTCCCTCAGTTTCCTGAGCAGCCTGATGACACACATGCACCCTGCACCTGCCAAGCACTGAAGAACTGGTCAGAGTGTGCATACATAGTTTGTGTTGCCTGTGCAGTACCTATGGGTAGGATATGCTTCTACAGCTTATGTGGCATAGAGATATCTATAACAGTTTAATAAGCTCTTTTCTCACCTCCACGCTTATGTGATATATAATTCTGCTTTATATAAAATAATTTTTGATGTCCCAATAGATTAATAACTGAAAGTGTATGTTACTGGAACTTTTTATTTTTTACTTAGGTTTTCATATACTGTCTAGAACAATTGAGCACCAAGCCTGATGCGGATATAGATACAACACAGTAAGTGATATCATCCATGCACCTAAGAGAATTTAAACTGCATAGTCAAGTGCCACAGAGATAGCTCAGTGGTCTAAGCACCTGCCCAGGCAGGCGTAAAGACCTGGGTCCCATCCCTGGCACTGCACCCTGGGCACACTGAGCCAGCCACTGAGACCCGCTGAGGTGACTGTAATCCCAGGGCTGGGGAGGCTGAGACAAGAGAATCACTACAAGTCTGAGCTGTGTAATGAGACCCTGTACCAAATACATCAGTAAATAAAATGTACAGTCAAGTTGCATATTTGATTTTATTTATTTATTGTTTGTGGCTGGCTCAGCCCACCCTGGGGGCAGAACTGGCACAACATGTGGTGCCAGGGATCAAAAACATCCTTAAACTATCCATTAAAGATTTAAGAGAAGGGCCAGGGATACAGCTCAGCCACACAGTACCTGCCTGGCAAGCACAAGGTCATCAATTCAATCCTGCATGCTTGCCTAAGCAGGTACTTTGGGCAGCTGAGCTATCTCATTGGCCCTGTATTTGATTTTAAATCTTAATATTTCGAGCAAGAGTGCTAGCTTGCTCATTTTGAAGTCATAGTTTATATACTTGACCTATGTTATTTTCATAATTTCTTAAATCTTCTGAACTTAGCCTCATGAGAGATATTTTGAGTGTGCTGAGCACATACTTAATTTACTTATTTTCCAGAAGGGGCTGCACAAATAATGAAGTACAGAATTAAAGCATGCCCTTGTGACTCTGGCTGAAGGAGGTGCAGGGTGCCCTGTAGGGAACCCAGCCCAGTTGAGGTAGTGATGTGAGCACCAGATTGCATCCTGGCTCTGGGCTTTGCAACCCTGGATGGCAGCAGCATAAAATGCTGGTTTCTTTTTAATCCAGTTTCTCTGAATGACATGTGGCATGTATAACTTTACTCTACTTAACATGTATATGACACAGTAAAGGGCTGGCCAATGAGCTCAGTAGAGGAAAGCACCTGCAAGCAGGTGCAGGGGCCGATGTTCAATCCCTGGGCCTGCCCTGCTAGCCCTGCCGCGGAGCATGCTGAGATGGCAGTTGAGCCTGGGCATGGTGGCCTGTGTTTGTGATCCCAGCTCTTGGGAGGCTGTAAACAGAGTCCGATCTATTAGGAGGACCCTGAACACCCTGTAGACCCTTCCCTAAAATTAAAAAAAAAAAGTATATGACACAGATAATGTACAAAAATAAATTCCTCCTAATTTTTTTTTTTTTTTTGGTCTCAGGATTGAATTGATGACCTTGTGCTTGCCAGGCAGGTACTGTGTGGCTGAGCTGTATCCCTGGCCCTTCTCTTAAATCTTTAATGGATAGTTTAAGGATGTTTTTGTCTGTCTCCTCCTATTGATTTTTACTTTTCTGTATATAAACTATAACCTCTCTAGAGACCTAATAAGGTTCTAATTCTTTTAGGTTTTGATTTGATTGTATATAATTGAGTTGTTAATCTACCAGAATTTGGATTATTAATCAGAACCTTGATATTAGTTAGACTCCTGTTGCTTTGCTACAGTTTCTGGTCCCTTTATCCCTGGTCTCTGTTGTATACTACAGTGAATTTGCGAACTCCCATGTGTCCATGCTAGTGTTTGTTACAGTGCTCAGTGCTGTTTCAGTGCTTTTCAGATAGCTGCCTTCCATTACCTCTGTATTTGAGGTATTTGATGTTGTTCTTTAGGAATTTTAAAGTCAAATTCAAGGAAATAAGTCATGCTGAGGTGTTATATCTATATATTAGTGGGTTTATTATGCCCTCACTCTGCTACCAGTTTGTCTCTGCTCACTTGTGGGCTATCAGCTAATTTCCTAACTTACCTATGTATTATTATCAAAGTGTGTAATTCTGATAGGCAAAAATATGTTAATTACATTTTCCCCTTGGGTAATTTGTTTTAAAACTGTATTAAGCCAGTTTTGAATAGATCAAAAAGGATATTTCATATATGTCCCAGTTGATAGTCCATACTGCCTTTTCTGAGCTATACTTATAAAAACTCAAAAAAACTATTCGATTTTTATCAGAATGTTTTTAAAATAATATTACATGTAGCTCATTGTATTTTAAAATTTAATGCATCAACTGAATTCTTCTCTTCTATATGCAGCCTCTCCGTAGACGTCTCTTCTCCTGATCTGTTTGGAAGCAGCCAGGAAGACTTCTGCTTAACTTCTGTAAGTGAGCTCTCAAACAGAAAGTGACGCCTGTCCCGGTCACCACATGGAGACTGTGCGCCTCACTGCTGCAGCGTGTGCATGGGGGCTGCCTTCTCCTGGGCAGCACTGTGGTGGTGTGTGGAGTCTTAGTAAGCACAAGAGCCGAGTGCTCCACATCAAGAGCTGTCACGCTGGAGTTCCACTTAGCCTGCCTTGCAGGGGTGCCCGTGGGTGCCCCCAGCTGCCTGACACTGGACGTCACTGTGCAGAGAGGGAGCTGCTTCAGCAGCTATAGGAGCTCCCTGCTACAGCTTCCCAAGTAGCTGGGGCTGTAGGCACCATGCCTAGCTTTTTGGATTCCTGTAATTATCCATGTTGCATGGATGGCACATACCTATGATCCTTTGAGGTTCTTGTCCCTCCCATGCACACAAAAGAGAAAAAGAAGACATAGCTCTGGGGTTTGATATCCAGTGTTGGAAAAGTATACCCCAAATGCATCATGTCCAGAGGTGGAACTTTTGGAAAAGTACCAGAGTCATGAGGACTCTAACATCATCAAGGGAATGGATCCACTGATTAGCTCTGGCTCCATCCATCCGCTTCTCTCTGCTGCACT
Organism: Ctenomys sociabilis; assembly: GCA_004027165.1. NCBI lineage: Eukaryota > Metazoa > Chordata > Mammalia > Rodentia > Ctenomyidae > Ctenomys > Ctenomys sociabilis. Next base: position 75,941 of record PVKA01000600.1, on the reverse strand, counting down.
TCTGTAAGCTCCCCACTGTGTGTGAAGACAGGCTTCATGTCCAGAACAGTCAGATACACACACACAGACACAATGTGTGTGTGTGTTATATGTATATATTTTGTTTATATGTATTGTGTATATTCACTGTGTGCGTACATGCGTATTTTTAACATATACATGTATTTAGGAATACATACATATATTATCATGTTTATAAATTTAGCTGTTAAGAAAAGCTCCAGCTTCCTTAAAGAAAATATCTTCCTCATGATGCATTGTGTGTATAGTTCTTTAAGAACAAAAACGTGAGCTAAGTTTCCTGCCCTGTTATTTACAGTTACTATATTTATCAGTATAAATTCCTAAATAATAAGTGGCTTGGAAAAATAGTATTTAGTAAAAGTAATTAAAGACATTACTCTGGGTTTACTTATAAGACCAGGTAGAGAACATTACCATTTACTGAGATGAACATCGTCGGTGAAAGAATAAATACTCAGACAGGGGTCAGGCTTTGTGGGCCTAGTGACCACCCAGCAGCAGCATCTCCTGGGCAAATAGACCTGTTCATCTGGATCCCAGGAAGGAAACCACGTGGTCTGTCAGTCAGCTGTGTGAACGTGCTGAGCAGAGGCCTTTTTTAGTGAGGACACTAAAAAAAATAGTAGCTGTTCTGTCCAGGTGAACCTGTGGCTGGAGTCCCACAGCAGCTGTGGCAGCACCCCAACCATCCTGAGATGGGGTCAATTGGAACTCTACAGAAAGGAGCACTGAACGCTGGAGTGACCAGTCCAAGGCCTTTTCTCTGTGGGACAGTGGCCCACTAGATGAGCAGCCTGCAGAGATGGCCTGTGTGTCAAGGTGTGAGGTCCAGATTCTGGGAAGCTCATGGCCCCATGCATGCAGCTGGTTTTTATCTTCTCTGCAGAAGCAGCCTAGGCTGCACCCACAGTGCCAAGCTCAGAGCCTAGATACAAGCTGCTTCAGCACTGTGCAAAGGGGCTAGGGTGCTCCACTTGCAGAGTGAGAGAAAGGGGTCTGCCATTAGAAATAAGAATTGGGGTACTGGGAGTTTGAGGATGGCTAGGCATAGAGGCGTTGGTGCTCTCTGAAAACAAAGTTCCAGTGAAGCACATCCCTGGGAGAAATAACAAGCCTCTGAAAGGAACAAGACCTGTGTGACAACACACGGGGCTGAACACTGGACATCTCCCACTACCTGTCCTTGGAGAACGGAGTTGTGCAGGATGAAGGAGGCCATGAGACAAGCTTGTGGAAGCCTTTTCCTGGAATGCAGAGAGGAAAACTGAGGCCAGGGCGAGGGAAACCTCCTTTGAGATGGAGAACAGCCTTCATCTGCAAGGCACTGTTTCTCTTCCCAGGCTTTCAGAACCAGCCAGGCTCAGCGGGGGCTACTTCTGTAGGACTTGGAGAAGCCACCATGTGCCAGGCTGACGGGCTCCTGACACCTGCCAGGCATTTGTTGTGCCCCCTGCCACGCAGATCCTGCGCTGAGCCTACCTTGTTCCTTGTCCCAGGGAAGGAGCACCCAGAGGACAGGCTGTGGCTCTGCTCTCTGCAGCCCTGAAGCTGCTCACAGCCTGTTTGCTGCAGCATCCAGTTGCTGTCCTGCTAGGCTCTCTAGAAGGTTTCGCCTATCAGCAAGTGCAGATTCTGTGTCCCCGGAGACTCCTGGCAGGTTTAGCCCATCTTCTCTCCACTGATGTCTTACACTCTGTGTCATCCAGATGAATAGCAGCTAGGGAAAAGTAGAGATCCAGGAGGGAGTCCCTTCCATGTGAACCATGCATGTCCTAGACACAGAGAAATGACATAGCACTTGTGCTTCTTCATCTGCATTGTTGTGCTCAATCAGCACTCGTCTGCCTGAGGTGGTAAGAACCTTTTGGTTAATCATCTTGGCTTAAAATTTGTGATGTTCATTTGTTCTTCCACTTCAATTTCATCCCATTGCTTAGACTTGACAGAAACAACACACTTATTACGAGTCAGACTTGAGAGCACATTTCAGGAATACATGGAAATAGGAAATTAAATCTCCCTGGCCAGTTGCTAGGTGAGGGGGGTTAACTCAGGAAAAAGAGTGGGATTCTCTGAGAAACCAGTCAGTCTTCGAAATACAGTATTGCTGATGGAAAGTCTTACTTGCAGTAAAAAGGACTGCCTAATAATGCTGACACTAGCTTGGGACCAGAGGAACGTGCAGCCTTGCACCCAAATGTGTGGACAACTTGTGCGCTGGCTCACCGCTCTCTGTCTGGGTCTCTCCTGTGCTTTGCTCGCGCGGCGTGGATCAGGGTCATGCACCTCCTACTACCCTATAGGCCTCGCTTTGTATTCTGTGTCTGCAGGCTGCTGGCAACCTCTAGGAGTCCTTCAGAATTCTAGGACTTTGATAATTCTTTGATTTTTTTTTTTTTTTTTTGTGCAGGGTCTCAGTATGCAGCCCAGACTCATAGTGATCCTCCTGATTTCTGCCTCCCTAGTGCTGGGGTTATAGGTGTGCACCACCATGCCCAGACTCCATCGCTAACTCAGCGCACACAAAAGCGGGGTCAGCATGGCATGTGGAGCCAGGGATTGAACCCTGGCCCCTGGGCTTACCTAAGCAAGTGCTTAGTCCACTGAGCTATACTGCTGGCCCTAGGGTTTTTTGTTTTGTTTTGTTTTGTTTTGTTGAGACTATTTAGTTGTAATTGTTAACCAAAGAAGACAGAGACTGGACTGTACTATCCCATAAATAAAGATAGGAACATCTTGAGTAAAGAAATGTAAGTCTTGGGACATTTGACACAACAATGAGCTCAGTTAAAATTGAGCTGAATTATTAGGAAATTACTGAAAGATGTAGGATTTGCTTGTCAGTGGAGTTCAAAGGCTCTAGTTCTTCTTTGGTCCAGATATACTTGAAAGAATAGGTGCCTGTTTGTTTCCTCATTACCTAGTGTGAACTACTTTCTTGTGGGCTCTTTTGAGTCTATATAGAAAGAATAAACCAAGTGCGGGTAAGAACTTTTCCTGGAAAGTGGCTTAGCCTTACTTTTAGTCAAGGGTCTGAGTAGAGGATCTGGATGAGTCACAGCTGTTCCAGAGAATGCTGTTGGAGCTGAGAACCCATGACTGGGGAGACCGCAGCAGCAGCAGAAGCAACAAGGGCCATTCTTGGAATTATACTTATAAAAATAGTTCTTATGAACTATAAAAGGATATGGTATTTGCCAGCTTTGTGGGATGATTGTTCTTAAATTAAGCAGACAGAAGCCTGGCATATGTAGCAGCAAGAGTGGCTCTACCTTCTTGGCTACCCAACCACTTCATGTGGCAAGCTGCTGGCCTCTGGCACATACTCCCTATGGGAAAGAAGCTGTTTTTATGTGCAGAACATTCTGGAAGGCCTCATGCTTTGAAAGACCCACCCAACATATTAATATGGAAGGTCCTTCAACGTTAAGAAAAAGTTACAGATTATTTTCTAATTTCCATGCTTTCTATAACTGGTTATTTAAAATAGCCACTTGTGTAGTCTCTTTGCATAAATAAACAAAGGAAACATCATTGGATCCTTTTGTTTTCTGGTGCTGGAGCCAGAGTCTTGCGTGTTCTAGGAAGAGCCTGCTGTGGAGGTGCAGCTCAGCCTATTTCATTCTTGTGTAAAACTGAGCCATGTGTGAGAATGTGGAACTGGTTTATGTTTCTGTTAGTGATAGGAAAGAAGCAGTTGAGAAAAGCCAAGTGTTGAGTGCTTATGTTAAAGATCAGAAGGGTATGAGTAAACTTAACAAGTGATAGCACTTTGCATTTATTACTGTAAATGTAGTTTACTCCACATTGGATTTCCTTTCAGGAACAACGACTTTTGATAGTCCTGAGTAACTGCTGCTGCCTAGAACGTCGCACCTTTCTAAATGTTGCGGAATACTTTGAAAAGCACAACTTCCAGGGAATAGAAAAAATGACCCAGGTGAGTGAGTTCTCATAATTGCACAGGCGATGGCTTCCCCAGACTGGCTATTTGCCAGGCTTAGTGCCAATGCTCTTTGCCCGATTCCCTTCATTTAGTGGCTCATTGCCATGGTTCACACTGTCCACTCTTCTCTAGTGGGAACTCTCTGGAGGTTAGACTTGGTTTATTCTCCACTGAGCTATCCAGGGCCAAGGGAAGCAAAGTGAAGTCTGAAGCCCAAATCCATAGGAAAATCAAAATTGACTCCTTGTAGGCCCAAACTTTACACACAGCCCCCTTCCCCCTACAGGGCTGCTGAGAGCGTAGAAAGAAACCTCTTCCTGCTCATCCTCACCTCGCCTTCCTCCCTTCCTTCCCACATGACCACAGCGATGCATTTGTAGTACTTAGGCACACACGCACATGGTCTTAGCTCATTGCAGCTGCAAGATGCTTAGCAACTTACCTGGAAAACACTCTGGTCACTGGATACAGCAAGGTGGGGCAAAAATAAGTCCTGTAGAGGTCAATGGGGTGGGTTTTTAAAATAATGTTATCTCTTGTTTGTATTTTTTTCAAGTAAGCACAAAAAGGGGGGAAAAATGAAGTAATCTTCTTGGGCAAAAGTTTATCAGATTTCTAAGTAATACTATGCTAGAACCACTTTTTAATGTCAGTACACTTTTCTCAATGCATAGATTCAGAAAGATAATGCCCTTGTTAATCATATGATCAAAATTTACTCTTAGTGGACTACATACTTTTTATAAATGATGGTTCTGGTTCATGAAGTAGATTGGGACTTTTTTTCTTCAAAGAATGAAAATGTCAGAGTGGGCGGCTCTGTCTTGTTTTCCTGCCTTTTTGTAAAGATTAATCACTCTGATGAGAAATGTTGTGACTTAGGCTTTAGAGCCAAATGTCTGGTTTATTTCCAGAAATTTTGTCTTTAAGAGTAGCAAGATGATGTCTTGCAATAAAAGATACTATTTGTAAAAAGTGAGCAGTTTACTTTTATGTAAGGACATGGTGATGTGACTATATTTCTTAGAAATTTTATTCAACATTTAAAATATATAAAATGATTAAAAATTACATATGAGAAGCAATAAGCTTGATTTGTCTCTAAGTTTTTGTGAAGTAATAAGTAGGAACTGTGTGTTGTGTCAGTTTATATCATTAAGAAACAATGAAATTGACATAAGGTTTTTTTTAAAATACCTTTCCCAATCTGTCCTGATGATTTTGAGAAAAATAATGTATAGGATCTGGGTTGCAACTTAAAATACATGGCAGGCTGTTTTCCTCATCCAGAATTTAGATTCTTTCTATTTGACCATGTTGAATATTTTGAAATTATTTGGTTGTGGTTGAAATGAATAGATAGTAAAAGAGAGAGATATTATATTATAGCATCTGTGGTGATTTGTTTTTTACGTGTGAATCCATGAATTTTGCAATGCCAACCAACTAGAACGCATCTTACATACAAGAAGGAAGTTGCCACTGGCACTGTTCTTCGTGTACAGTTCCTTTCCCAAGAGACAGGTCCCTCCAGCAGCCTCCAGGCACCTGCTAGCCTGTGGCTCAGTTCTCTCCCTTCCCACATTTCAGCTGTTGGTGAGCACAGACCCTTGGAGGGCTTCTCCCGCGTCAGCCTTGGGTGAGGACACGGTTGGCTAGGGCTCCTTTTTCCTTCGCAGAAAGGCCTCTCAGTTAGGGTGAGGGCCCTACCTTGTCTGTGCCTCACAGCACTGAGTACTGCCATTCTGTTTGTATTTGTCAATCTTATTGCTTTAATTGCCAGGCCTTCCGTGGTAACTAGTGTCACTGGACACTTCGACATTCATGTATTTTCTGTGTCCCAGGCACTGTTCATCTCTTTAGCTCATTTTCAAGTTGGGTTGTTCCTCTCTCTAGTAGTGATTTTCAGATTTGTCACATGTTTCATTTTTTCCTCTTAGCTGTTGCTTGCTATGTTGTGTTTATATCTTTGGGGGCCAGCCAGATAGCACAGCGTTCCATCCCCAGCATGCCTGTAATCCTACTACTTGGGAGGATGAAAACAGGAGAATCACTATGAATCTGATCTATAGTGAGACCCTGTAGATCCTGTACTAAATATATAAAAATAAATAAAATAAATTGAAAAATAAAATATGGTATCTTTGGGTAAATTTTTTTAATGTTTTTGAGTTTGTCAGTTTTATATATACTGTAAGCATTATTTTCATTATTTTGTCAAAATCTTTCTCTGCTTCAGGATCTTAAATATATTTTTCCAGAGGCCTCCTAATGTTCACTTTTGTGTTTAGAGCTGTAATCTATCTTTTATTAAGGTTTCCTATATTATGCGAAGTGCTGAGGTTCATATTGTTTTTCATGCAAGTACCACCTTGTCCCATCATGATGTGTTGAGGAGTCTTTTCTCATGAATTTCATGGGTGCCTTTGTCCAAAAACTCAGATCAAGTGTGAGTGGCTTTGTGTTGGACTCCTCCTTCTGGTCTACCTTTGTCAGTACAGCAGTGTGTTATTTGCTGTAACTCTACAGTAAGTCCTAAGATCATGTCATTTGAGTCTTGGTTCTTGTCACTTTGTCTTGGGTATATTAGGTCCTTTCCATTTGTGTATAAGTTTTAGGCTCGGCCTGTGAAATTTTACCGAATAAAGTCCTTTTAAAAATTTACTGAATTTGGGGAAGATTAATAATACCAGTTGTTCCTCTGTATGTAGTTATTTAGGACATCTTAAACTATTTTAGCAGCATTTTGTTGTTTTCAACAGAAATTTCACACTGCTTTTTAAAAATTTGCTATTAGTCTTTTGGTGTCAATATAAACAGTAATATATTATAAATTATTTGACTAGTAAAATTATAATTGGTATTTTGGAATTTTTGGTGAATGTGTTTGTGGTGTGTAGTGAATACATTCATTGTTGGGCTGGGAGATAGCTCAGTAGAATAAACACTTGCCTGGCAAGTGCAGAGTCCTGAGTTCAATCCCAGGTACCACAAAAAAAAAAAAAAAAAATAACAATACATTCATTGTTGGTGCTTGATATGTGTTTATGATACATCTTATAATTTTTTGTGTTCCCTCTCCCTTTCTCTCTCTTGATATCTTTTGGTCCCCTTTCCATTTGAAAGTACCTTCCCTCTTTCTCAGCATGTATCTTTTATTTTACTACTTAATTTATTTACTCTTCATTTTTTGTTGTTTTTTCTTTTGATGAGAGACCACGTGATATCTAAGCTTGTATGATGCATTTCACATAACATGGACTTAGTATGTCCATTTTCCTACAAACAACTCAATTTGTCTTCTTGGCAGAGTAGTATCCCATTGTGTAAGTAGCATTTTCTTTATCCTGTCAGGTGCTGGGGTACACATAGGCTGCTTCTGAGATTTGCTATTATGAATCTTTTGCTGTAAACATGGATATTTATATCTTTAACTCTTTGAGGAAGACATCTAGAAGAATAGGTGGATCATGCTCACTTTTTCCGTATCATTCAATTTCAGTATGTGTGCTAGCAAAGCAAGCGCAGAATATAGCTAGATCAAATGGACGTTCTAGTGTCAGGTTTTCAGAAATGTCCATTCTGACTGTCGTGGTGGTTCTACACATGTGAAAGGGCTCCTTTCTCTCCGCATCTTTGCCAGCATTTGTTTTATTTAATTTCTTGACTCTAATTACCATTTTTTCTATAGTAAGGTAGAACCTTAGGGTTGTTTTAAACTGCTTTCTCTAGGGGCAATGTTGAGCATTTCTTCATTTATTGGCTGTATTTCTGACAGGTATCTGTTCACTTCAGTGCCCATGTTTTTGGTTGGTTCTCTTATTTTGGGTAGTTTTTTTTTTTTTTTTTTTTTTTTTTTTTTTTTTTTTTTTTTTTTTTTTTTTTTTTTTTTAGAAAAATTTGGAAAAAATTTTTTTTTTTTTTTTTGTTTTTTTTTTTTTTTTTTTTTTTTTTTGAGTTCTTATATGTTTTCAATATTAGACCTTTCTCTGAGAAATAGTTGACAAAAATTCTTTCTCATTTTGTGGGTTGTTTCTTCACTCTGTTTTAGTCTGATATGATCCCATTTGTTGGTTCTTGGTCCTATTCTCTGTGCAAAACAGGGTTCTGCACAGAAAGTCCTTGTTTATGCTTTAGGAGTTTTACCTATTTTTTTTTTTTTTTCTTCCAGCAGGTTCAGTGTTTCTGTTTTACCATTTAGATCTTTGATCCATTTTTATTTTAGTTTGGTACATAGTGTGAAATATTAGATTCAGTCTTCTTCATGTGGACAGCCAGGTATCCCAGCACCATGTGTTATAGAGGCTGTGTATGTTTTGGGTCCCTTTATCAAAGATCAAATAATTATATGTACTTGGGGTTGTTTCTGTGTCCCCTGTTCTGACCCAGTGATCCTCCTATCTGTTTTTGTGCCGGTATGTGCTCTCAATCACTTTAGATTTGTGAAATAACTTTGCTCTTGTTGTCCAGCATTGCTTTTGCTATTCTGGATCTCTACTGGGCCCAGGTAAATTTCAGAATTGTTTTCTCTAGTTCTGTGAAGAATGCAGTTGGAATTTTGACTGAGAGTACATTAAGGGCCAGGGAGATGGCTCAGTAGAATGAGCGTTTCCCTGGCAAGTCCAAGGGCCTGAGTTCAAAGAATCCCTGGCTCTGCCATAAATAAATAAATAAATAAATAAATAAATAAATAAATAAATAAATGTGTATTAAGTCTGTATAAAAGTTTTCAAAGAATGGGCATTTTGACTATCCATGTATAGGGGATATTTTTCCAATTTCTGGTGTCCTCTTCAATCTCCTTTTTCAGGATACCATACTTTTAACTGTATATGTGTTTCCTTTCCTTAGTTAAATTAATTATCCAGCACTTAGTTTTCCTTGGTGCTATTATAAATGGTGTTCTTCATAATTTCTTTTTCAGTGGGTTCATTGTTAATGTGCAAGAATGCTATTTGTTTTTGAACATTAATTTTGTATGCTATTGTATTGCTGAATTTGGTTATTAGGAATCTTTGGGTAGATTTTTTGGATCTTCTATGTAGAGGATTGTGGCATTTGCAAATAATTTGACAATTTGACTTTTCTTGCATATATATAATTCTTATTTCTTAATTGTTCTTCTTAATTTTTTGAGTACTGTGTTAAGCAGAAGTGGTGGCAGTCTTCTTTCTGATTTTAGAGGGAAAGCTTTCATATTTTCCCTCTTTTCATATGATTCTGGCAGTAGGTTTGTCACAAATGGCTTTTATCATATTGAGATAAGATCCTCTTCTACCCGTTTTCTTCAGGTTTTTTTTTTTTTTAAATAAATGGATGTTGGATTTTGCCAAAGGCTTTTTCTGTATCTTTTGAGATTAACCTGTGATTTTTGTCCTGACTTGTATTGCATTTATTGATTTGTGTGTACTGAACCATCTTCGCATCCTTGGAATGAAGACTACTTTGGCACCGTGTATAAACATTTTGAAGGCTAATTACCTTTTCTTTGCCATGATCTTATGGAGGATTTTGCATCTGTATTCAGTAAAGGGATTGCTCTCTTGCTATTGGATCCTTTTCTACTTTGGGAATCAGGGTAATAATGGTAGTTTCTAAAAATAACTTTGGGAGTCCTCCTTTCTTTCAATTTCTTTATAAAGGGGTATTGGTGTAGTTCTTGAAGGTTTTGTAAAATTGAGCAGTAATTTCATCCAGATGTTTGCTTTTCTTAATTTGTAGGGTTTTTTTTTTTAATTACAGTTTCTATTTCATTGGATTATTGAGGGTTTTTTTTTTAAATGTATTTATACGAGTTCTATAGGGTCTCACAACGTAGATTGTCTCTTAGTGATTCTCCTGTTTTCAGCCTCCCAAGCACTGGGATTGCAGGTGTACCCCACTGCACCCAGTTTCAATGTCTGAGCATGCCCTGGGGGCAGAGCTGGCCCTGCACACCTGAGATTGAACCCAGGCTACTGTCTCTGTCTAAACAGGAGTTTTTAGTCCACTGAGCTCTCTATTTTTTTAAAATATTTATTCAGATTTACCTGTTACCAGTGTACCCATTTATTTATTTATTTATTTTTTATTCTTAACTTATTTCTGTCATACAGAAAATACTTCTTACCTAGACTTTTTGAGGGTAAAATATGTATATTATGGTTGTTTACTCTTAAATATTTCAGCATAGAAAACCTTAACAACTTTACATTTTGTAATACTCATCCTGCCTGGAATGAAATTCTAGGAGTGGCTTTATCTTTTTTTTTTTAAATTAATTTTATGGAGAAAAGCAATGAGACAGTTTCAAAACCAATTAATAGGGCATTTTCAATAATACATTACGTATTATTGTCTTCATAGTGGTTATTCATAGTACAAGATGCAGAATGACATCTTGTCCAAACACCATTAGCACAAATCCTTCCTCTCTCTGAACCAAGAAAAAACAGCTGCATAAGCATCCTAACTATTTTGTATATACAGATACAAAATGATCCTTCAGTTTGGCCCTTATTCAGGGCTTTTCTATCATTATTCAGTTTTAATAATTCATATGTATCTAGTACCTTCTCTGAATTTTCCAATTTATTAGAGTACAGGTTTCCAAAGTAGTTGTCAATAATCTCCTGAATTTCAAGATTATCCATTGTGATTTTTCTTTTTTCATTTCTAATTGCATTGATTGGATCTTTCCTTTTTTATTGAGATTATCTGAGGGTTTGACTGTTTTGTTTAGTTATATATCTGTTTTTGAACAACCAGCTCTTTGATTCACTGATTCCTTGTTTTTGTTTTTTGTTTTTTTAGCCTCAATTTAATTGATTTCTTCTCTAATCTTTGTAATTTCCTTCCTTGTACTGGCTTTGGGTTTGGATTTTTCGTGGTTTTTTGTACTGGCTTTGGGTTTGGATTTTTCGTGGTTTTTTAGGACCTTGAAGCATACGTAGTTATTTATTTGAGCTTCCTCTGTTTTTATATATTTATTTATTTATTTGGAGAACTGGGGATTGAACTCAGGCCCTTGCGCTTGCCAGGGAAGGGCTTATTCCACTGAGCCATCACCCTAGCCCTGGGCTTCCTCTGTTTTTGTGGTACAAGTAGGTGTCAATCGCTGCGAGCTTCCCTCTTAGGACTGCCATCATGTGTCCTTGTTTTCAGGTATATCGTGGTAATGGTAGTTCTTAGCTTTAAGAACTGTCTCATTACTTTTTCCTCCATGCTTACCTGGAAACTCAGTCTTTATTCTGTTTCTAGGTTAGCATGGCCTCACTGAAAGAACTTGACCAAAGACTCTTTGAGAACTACATTGAGCTAAAAGCAGATCCCATTGTTGGCTCCTTGGAACCTGGGATTTATGCGGGCTACTTTGACTGGAAAGACTGCCTGCCTCCCACAGGTAGGTGAACAGAGTCAAGGGGGTTCTCGGAGACTCTGGAGTGCATCTACAGTGATAGATGTGAGTGTGCTTTTACCAGCTCCAATAGCTGTTGCTATTCATGTTCTACGTATTCTTACCAAGGGTGGAAAGTTAGATTTCCTTTTGCTTCTTATTCATTTAAATACATTTTTTTGGGTATCTTTATTATTGATAGGCAGTGGCATAGTTATTAATTCAGACAATCATTAACTATACCTTTATCACCATTGATCGTTTTAGTAATGCATACGTGATTCAAAAAGGAATCATCATGAATATAAGAGAATGACTGCATGACAATTTCATGAAATGGTCTTGTGACCATGGTCAGAAAATGTATCTAAGAAATTTCATCACTTTTCTGTCTGACCTAATTATTGATGCAGAGGATAGAAAGAAAATGTGTAGGAATAAGATTATTGCAGTAATTCAGAAAAGAAAAGTAGCCACAGAAGGGTGACTGACACAGTTCCAATATTATCTTTGTAATATCGGTTGAAAGCCACTTAAATCATTTTATACTATGTATTTTTAAAGTAATTATTGCTTTTGTAACCAAGTAAGCATTTTAATTAATCAAATGATTTTCACCTTTTATAAAATATTGTGGAATAGAATACATTAATCTAAGCTACGTGTTAAATAGAAGTGGTATTTATGTAGCAGTGTCTGTGTTTATATTAGGCGTAGGTTACACGTGGATACATATATGTAGATGTACCAGTAAATTATTAATAGGTTTTCTGTATTCTTTAGTCTTTTAACTACAATATTTGGCTTTTATTATGTAATGCTTCTGTTAGATGATAATAAAGTTGTTTATTGCTTAAACACCTTTCGTTTTCATTGAGTAGTGTTCACATACAGTGATGACAAAGGCCTGAATTATTAAATTAATATTTATATTAATATGGTGATAGTTACTCAGTTTTCTGCTATCATGTCATTGGTAGTCTTCTGAGACCTATTTATTTCAGCAGGATATAACTGATCTTTTTTTCCCTTAACTCCATTACCTTTCCATATTCATATTCCACTGTGCCCAGACTAGGTTTTGCTGTTGCTTTATTTTTCTGAGTGCGTGCAGTGCGGTATCTGTATTCACCATGAGGGCTCAGGGCCCATGCATTGCAGGTCTTCATTCTGTTTATGCCTCACCCCCCAGGTTCACTTCTCATTTGTAGAAGGGGCATAAATGATGTCTTGTAGATTATGCCACAGTTTATCTTCCAAGTGTTTGCTTTGTGCTTTTGCAGTGATTTTTTATAAAATTTATTTCATTAGGAAAGTAGATCGTGTAGTGTCCTTGTTTCTATAATTGTTCTCACTTGCTTTTTGGTAAATTAAACAGTAAATATTCTTACTCACTGAACTGAAATGAAATGAGCATTTCATTCACTTTCTTGTCTGAATTTTTACATGATAGCTGTATGCAGTCTAAATTTTGAGCAATGGCATTTCAATTAAAATAGGACTGTCAAGTATATCTAACACATTAGCAGTCATCATGTAAAAAATGAGTTCTCTAGTATAGATGGGTTTTGCTAAAAATCACTATTTTTTTCAGTCCCTGGTAGACGTTTACTGTTGGTACCAAGATGACTCTTACCTTGTTGGATACGCATTCAAGGTTATAAATTACTTGTGATGTTTCTCAGGAAATGGGTGTGCTCCTTACATGGCAGGTCAGAGTTGGTGACGAAATGATGCTCCCCCGGCAGTGGTTCTGTCTGTCATAGAATGCCGTGGACGTGGAGCAGCCAGTCTAGGTCAACGTGCTGATTCTGACAGGCGGCCTGGTTCGGGGGGAGGGAAGGTTTTCTCTCCTTGGGTCACCTCTTCAAGGGTGTCTTTGGGAAAGAAAGTTAATTCCTTGAGGTCCTGAGCTCACAGGTGTCATCAGTTAGGTCACAGTGCTTAGGTGGGGGCTTCCCAGGTCCTGTGAATGAACAGGAGGACACAGGCTGTGTGACAGAGAGGCCAGTGGACTCCTGGCTCTGAGTTCTGCTTCGGCAACAACACTCAGGGTTGTCAGGTCCTCCAGGCTAATGTGCGTAAGGCGCCCAGAACCCTTTCTCTGTTAGCTTCATGTTTTTTCAACTGTGGTATTGCACTAGCATAACCCATTTATGTGACTTGGTATTCAGGTTTAAAAATGCTTGAAGAAAAATTGGTCTTTATCATAGTATTTAACCTGGGATAGTTTTAGACTAAATTAGGGCTCTGTTGGCTATGTGACATTAAATGTATGCATTTTATAAACCTAGCTTTTGTTTTCCTTTTAAGATAAACTTCCTTTCATAAACAAGTGACACTTGACATTGTATACGAGAAATGGTTTTACTGTTTCTCAGATTCCAAAATTACTAAGAAGTTTTCTGTACTCTTTTCATTTTTATAAACCCTCTTTGTATAGTTTTGACTTTATGATTACAGCTGATCCTCAGCTCACAGTCATTTAGCGATTCTGAGTTTGTTTAAAGTTGACTTGAGACCTCATGTAAAGTGAACAACCAGAATAACTGGATGCTTAATCTCCCAAGCAATTTTAATTGACAACTTCAATATTATCTTGAGTTTTCATCTCCAAAGACTGAATTCGCAAATTAATAGGTAACTGATTACTTATTGCTATAGTTACAAGGAATTTAGCTTATGATACTGTATGTAGCCATTAAAAACAGTCCAGTTGATTAATTTCATGATTCAAGAAAAATCACCCGTTAAAGCCTGACAGTTGGCTATTTAGATACCTCTTTGTCTGTGTAGATGTCTGTAAAGATTCTTCTGGCTAGTTCAGTGTTACAAAGCTATCATTAAGATTATAATTGTTATACCATGTTTATCAAGAGTTCTGTTTGTATTTTGTAAATTTTATCTAAATTGAGAATACTTTTGGTCTCTTTTCAAGTACACACGGAAGTTCACATCTTTAGTATATTACAGGAAAAACTTTAAATTTGTAAAGTACTTTTTCCTATATAAAAAGCTATTTCTAAAAAACATTAAGTGAATTGAAATTTAAAATTTCAGTTTAAAGCTAAATAAAATTTAGGTTTGATTTAGCTGAAATACTTCACTGAATTTAATTCAAAAGCTTTATGTTAATTATAGTAAATGAAATCATAGTGGGAAGGAAAGACTTGAGCATATCTGGTGCCACCCGAAAGTGGTAGAAGAGCAGCAAGGCTGGGTGAGTGGGCCGCAGGGTCTTGCTGAGATTAGCCTCTCTGCATGAGCCCCAGCCAGGGAAACTTCCAACATTTATTGAGGGCTACAAACAGGTTAAGGAATGTGCACAACTAATTTGGTGTAAACGAAGTGCCTTCTGTATTGCCTTCCAGTATTCACCAACTAGTTTATATATCACTAGTTGGTAACTTCCCAGGTAAAGGATCAAGTGCACAGGACAATGCCTCCAGAAATCTGTTTCTACCTTGTCTCCAGCTTGCCAGAGGTGCCAGGAGCCAGTTTCCTTAGGCTCTGTTCTTTGTTCCTTGGTACAGTAAACTTCTGACTCATGTCACTACAAGTGGAGCACAGGCCCTACTTGGGTGCGTTGCAAGGTTGCTGGTGCAGGGAGAGCTGCACTCAGGGGCACCATCTGGGCAGGGAGCAGCAGATGCCTGGCAGCACAGCAGCGCTGTGCTCAGATTTCTTCCTGGGAGGACAGAGCAGGAGAGGAGCTGTAGCTCTTCTCCTGTCCACGTTTGTTTACCCAAAACAATTTTAATTTTGTTCAAGGATTTTAGCCTTTCAGAATCTGTCTTGAGGATGCTTTCACTCATCTCTGTGAGACCCTGAATCTTTAGGTTATTGCTGCATCTTGTACCTTGACTGATTCAAAGCTCCAGGCATACTCTTGAATTTCTAGAGATTAAGATGCTAGAAGACAGGAAAGAAGGAAAAATGGGAGTTTTTACATTTTTGCAAAACATCAAAAACTATAGGCAGATCTTACAGCCTAATGAGGTCTCCTGAGACAAGGATCACTGAGTGCCTGTGGGTCCAGGGAGTCCCAGCTTTGTAGCCCACAGCCAGCCCTCTGGAATGTGGGATCTGTGTCTCTAAACCCCGCCAACCACAAGTCAGAAATAATGTATTTAAGGGAAAAAAACTTCATCTGTACTGGACATGGACACACTTTTTTCTTATTGTTATTCCCTCAAGAATAGTCTAGTGGCTTTTTACCCAGTATGGCCATTGCAGTCAGTAGTTGTAAAGTATGTGGGAGTGCAGACAGGTTCTGTGCAGTTACCATACTATTTTCCTGAGAACCCTGAGCAACCCTTGTTGGGATTCAAGCTCTAGGTATGCTCAGTAGCCAGCTCCTCAGGAATATGGAGGAATGACAGAGAGAGAGAGAGAGAGAGAGAGAGAGAGAGAGCGAGCGAGCATGCACTAGAGAGCGCACACATGTATAGTGAAAGAGTATCCATCGACTGGTAAAAGGGGTTGTCTAAGGGAAAATGCATTTATTGTTCTTATATTTTTATTTAAAAAGATAACACATCAGGTTAGCATGTATAGCATTAGGTCTTGCAGAGGGAAAATGCGTAGACTCACGGAGAGCTTTAAGATGCCGTGCTTTGGATTAGGAGTCACAGTACTATTGACAAGTCAGCTCTCCTGCATTGATCCGTGGATTTGGTGCATTCCCAATCAAACGCCCAACAGGATTTTTTGATAGAAATTACAAGATCTTGATAAAACTTATTTGGAAAACTGGGGAGCTTTGAACAGCTCACTTAATCTCAAAAAGGATCAGAAAATTAGTATGTTCACAGTGCTTGGTATAAGGACTTACAAACCCACTGTCCTATGGGGAGTGTAGTATTATAGTATTACCACAGGGATACACAAATAGATCAGTGAAATGAACCCACACACAGGCATTCAGTTACTTTTCACAAAGGTACCAGGACATGTCCATGACAAAGGAAGGTTTTGTCAACAGATGCATTGGGACAGGTAGATGAATATAGGAACCAGCTTTTCACAAAGACATATGAATGGCTAGTCGTGAAGTCACACATTATTTAAAATCAGTGTTAGGCAAACAGACCATAGTGGGATACCCTCCCAGACCCACAGTAATGGCTAAAATCAGAGACTGACACTACCAGTTGGCAGACAGTGTGGAGCATTTGGAACTCTCCCTGTCATGGGGAACCGGTAGGTGCAACCATATTGGAAACAGTTTCTTACTGAGTATGAATCTACTCCATGATCCACCAGTGATGCATGTAGGTATTTTCCTATGAGAAATTAAAAAATATATGTACAGTTAGACTTATCTGTAGGGTAATGGTGATTATACTTACAAAGAGCTATTGAAAAGGTGAATGTTTAAATCTTTAAGAAGTTTTTTATAGTAAAGTACAGATTGTCCTTAATCTCTCTCACTGTACTTCCTCCTTCCTTAAACACACTGTTCCCACTTTTTTTTTTGACACTTTCAGAAGCAGTTCTGGAGTTCTCTTTTGGGGTTTTACAAAGTGGGGTAAAAACTGACCTTGATTGCTGCCGTTGAGTCCTGTGCACTGGGTGGAGACCTGGTGATGTCCTCCTCAGGCTCATTCACCCGCTCTGCCGCCGTGCACCTCTGCATCCCCCAAGTCAAAATGACCCTGAAAGATATTTATTTTTAAGGGAGTCAGGCTACCAAGATAGCTGCAGTCCTCAACCAAAGACATGGAAAAGAACTTCTAGAACTGCCTCCTAAAGTAAGAAGAACAATGAGATAAGTATGCTTTAAGAGACAAGTATTTTGAGGGGGGTTAATGAAAATATATCTTTATATTTTACCATTTTTCATAATTTAAGGGCTGACTGAATTTTTCCATCATAGCTCATATAATAGCTGCAATATCCATTAAGAAGAGAATGTGTCAGAATGCAGTGTGTTCATTTCCTGCAGTGGTGTACATACTGTGGAGTACTCATCCTTGTTGTTATTAATACCAAGTACTTAATGATGTGGATGGATTTTTAAAACACATGGTTAAGTTTAAAAAAAAAAAAAGCCGAATACAAATGAGTACCTTCTGTGGAAGTGCATCCAAGCGAGGAATAGGTACAGCTAATTCATACAGGTGACTGGCTGGGACAGTGGGGTTTAGGAAGTGGTGGGAGGGAGCTGTGGGGATGGGGGCTGGAAGTGGCCTGTCTCACTTCTGCTAATAGTTATTCAGTCATACATTATGTCATTTCCCATTGGATTGTTCACCTAACCTCTAACCTTTCACTATATGTAAATTTTACTCCAAATTCAACGAGTCAGAGAAAGTTCAGTCAAACAATAAAAATCGAATTACTAGGAAAAAAACACACAAAAACACCAAGGTATAATGAGATAGATGACTATAGGGTCACTCATGTAATTATGTAAGTATACTGCTGAGGGAAGGGAAGCCAGCTTTGTATGAGGGGCACAGGGCTCCAGGGGTAGGCTTTCTGTGAATCATCTGTCCTATGAGCCTGTGAGCTCATTACGTTTGGCCTTAAAGCCAAACCCTCTGAGACCATGGACATCAGAACAGATAGTGTGCTTGAGAAGGACCAAGGACACACCTAGATGTCCTTATGCTTCTGCATTAAAAAAAAAGAAATAGGCAGAAGGTAGCACTGTAATCAAATTACAGTTATTGTTATCATTTTCAAAAATAGAAAAACACACAGACTTCTGAGAAAAGTGTTCTCAGGGCTGACCAGTGTTCACATCTATGCAAGTAGCCACAGCTGGACACATTGTCAGTCAGTTCTCGCTTGGTCTATGTTCATAAATACATTCATGTCAGCAAGCCTGTTCATATAAGACACTACAGGTTTTCTAGGTGGTTGGTCCATGTTTTCTGGATTGTTGAAGTTTAAAATTCAGCAGGGAGGCCAGCTGTGCTTTATGAGCAGAGCACACAGTGGCTCTTATGTGAGGCAGTAAACGTCAGAGCCCACTCAGCACATTCAGGGACTGGGACCTTGTGCTGGCCAGCTAGTGGAAACTCTTCCCTGCTGGCATCTTTATCTGTGCCAGGCACTTTTTGTGTGTATCATTTCACTTGTTTATTGGCTATCGATTGGGAGTGATGGAGATTGGAAAGAGTGTGTATGTAGGGCAAACATTTTGGTGAAAAATACAATAGCAGTTGGTGGCAAAAATGTTAAGTACCAAAATAAATCTAAGACACTATTAGGATTTTATGTCCGTTTATTTTCAAAAATCATCTTTTTGGACTCCATGAGTGAATTTTCTCTGAATTAAAATTAAAGTCAAGTGAGTTTCGAGAAGAAAAATATGTTTAGAAAAAAGATTTTCCAGTTTGGTTTTTGTTACTCTAATTTTAAACTGACATCATCCTTTGCAGTTACCTAACAACCTGATCTCACTGCCTGTGAAGAGTGCCTCTGTTGGCTGCAGTGTACACAGCTTTTCTCACATTGTCTCTTCCTCCCACTCTGTGATTTTAACTTCGTAGATCTTCTTGGTCCTGACTCCATTGCACCAGGCTCTGTGCAGTGTAGGTGCTGGCTCCTTCCTGAGTGTAAGTTATTGCCTCAGTTTGTACATCCATCTGCTTGGTTGCTAACCTTCAGCAGCCTGTAGGAAAACCTCTTGACTCTGGAGAGTCACTGGGATGCTCACAGGGGCGGGCAGTCCCCAGCCATCTGTCCTTGCCTGGCTCACCCTGCTCAGACCTGCCAGCTTGGCTGTGTACCCTCCCCAGCCTGCGAGGCTGCAAGTGGCTCAGCTCTGGCCATGATGACCCTGTGTCGTCACGCTGTTCTTATCACCAGTGCTCAGCCCTTAGTCACTCGCGCCCCGTCCTGGATGTGCACACCGCGACCTTTACCTGACTGCAGTCAGCATCCTAGCCTGCCCTGCTGACTCTGGCCTGCTGCAGTGTGTCTGCTTTCTGTGTCTGTGAGGAATAGGCACTGGCCTGGGCGTGTGTTTGGCAAAACCTGTGCTCAGTAATTAGTTGAATAGACCATGAGAAATATCTTGGAAGGGCTCCTCACACTAGAGATGGCAGGAGATATAAACAGCAATTAAAATATCAATTCACGGTTCAGATTTTGAGATTAGACATTTTGGGCCAACTATTTTTTAATTCAGTAAATGTCAAAAAAGGTTGATTAAATAGGATGACAGAAAAATAACTTATAGACCATCCTTTTAAAAGGAATTAGAACATTGTAAATAAAATACATGTAATATTAAAGATCTAAATTCAACTGCACCTTTCTAAAATTCTTCTGAAGACTGGGCTTCTCGAGATTTTAGGGCACCATCGTGGTCATCGTGCTCCTGGTGTGTGAGGCCCGGTGTGCTCTCTCAATGTAGGCTGTGGTAGCACCCAGGGCAGCCACGCCTCATAGGGCTCCTGAGCCTGCTCAGGCCAAGCAGCCAGGTGCGGTAGGAGCTCTGCTTTCCATCACTGTCAACCCAGGTGGGTGCGCTTATCTTGAAGAAGGTCCAAGTTGATGATCCTTTCCTCTGCTGAGCTCTAAAGGAAGAGATTTTATGCTCCTGGGATTGTTCTTAGTTTCACTTCCAAAGTATTGTGAGGTAGATTTTCATGTTCTCATGTTTGGTCTGTTCATAAGCAGAGAGATTTTGTTTTCTAAAGGAGTATCACCCTACCAGTCATCTTATTTTAAATCCACTATCATTATGTAGTCACTTTTTTTCAGACAACGTGTTGGTTGTTTTAATAAGCCTTTAATGTGCTAGGTAGCACCATGCTGTTGAGCACTCGAGCAGTATTTTGAACATTTGGTTATAATTTCTTTGTCTGCCAAGCATTTTTCAGTAAAGCTAAATTTTGGCTCTAATGTACTTAAATGTGAAATTTATTAACCTGAGATGGCTTGTGGCCCGCATATTTTCTTCATTGCATGTCTTATCAGCTGAAGTATTTATTTGATTATTAGATTGATAGCTGTAAATTGTGTTGTCATCAGGATAGCCTGACACTGTTGTGCAGACAAACAGTTCAAGTCATTTTTAAAGACTTTTTATTGCAGAAAGTTTTAGGTGCATAGCAAGACAGAACAGTGAAAATCTTGACTGACCTGTCTGTCAGCCACTTTCATAGTAACCAGCCCTTGTTTTGTCTGTACCTCTGGGCTTCCCACTGTGCCCAAGATCTATTACTTTGAAGTAAATCCCACATTATTAGATTATTTTATCCTTAAACAAGTCAGATAAGGACAGATATATTTTGAGAAACATAACCAGTCATAATATTACCAGATCTGGGAAAGAATAAACAATAATTCCTTGATTTTGCCAAACCCTGAGTTGTTCAGATTCTCATTGTTACAGTCTGTGTTAGTCAGGGTTTCCTCACAGTCTCTTTCCTTTTGGTTGATGGGTCTTTTGTTTCCTTATTTGTTTTTAACTCTTTAGGTTCCCATTTTTATTTGGTAAATAAATCAAGTTCTTCATTCTGTAGATGCTCTCACATTCAGAATTTTTCATGTTGCTTCCACATGGTGTCACTGAACTTGTTTTTCTGTCCTTTTTGTTTCACTATAAATGTGCGGTTGAATAAAGAAGCATTAATCAGCAAGGTTTGTCTTTGTTTTGATGTATGTTTACTTCCACAGATGCCAAAAAATGTTTCTTCTTGTTTCTGTTTGTGATATTATGGTTGAAAATGAAATTCGAGTGCTATCAGCCTACTCTCCCCTTTCAAAGTTCATCCTAACTTTGAAACATTGTTAGCCCACTAGTAATTTTTGCCACAATATGTTTCTTAATAGGGATCACAAATTAATGATTATTAACTGGAATGCTGAGTTTAATTTTTTTCAGCAACTATTTTTGATTTTCCTAAATACAGATCAAACATGAAAAGCAGGAAAAATACTCAAGTCTTTGCTTTTAAAAAAAAAAAAAAAAAAAAAAAATATATATATATATATATATATATATATATATATATATATATATATATATATATATATTTGGTATAGGGTCTCACTACAGCAGCAGTTTCCAAGTTTTGACCAGGAACTTTATACTGGAACCCATTTTTCATTCAAAATATCACTGGATAACAGCTCAGCCATCAGCTGCTTTTTTAAAATTTATTTTGTAGTTTGGTTTATTCATTTGGTACAGGGTCTCCACTACACAGCTTGGACTCTGAGTGATCCTCCTGTCTCAGCCTCCCCAGTGCTGGGACTACAGGCACGCACCGCCATGCCTAGTTTCAGTGGCTGGCTCCGGGGCTGGCACAGCATGTAGTACCAGAGATCGAACTCTCGTCCTTGCACTTGCCAGGCAGGTGCTTAGACAGCTGAGCTATCTCCCCAGCCTGAGTCCTTGCTTTTTAGAATGTTGGTTCCCTAGCATTTTTCAAAGGTTATCAACAAGGTATTTTATTTTAAAATACTTTTGTGAGCTCATGATGTGAGCATATTTGATGAATTTCATTTCATTATAGTAGTTATTGCTGTTGTTATTTCTCATAATTAAGTTGTGCCCTCCCTGGCCAGCAGAGTCTCCTGCAGTGGTTTGGCCCTGGAGGTCACATCCCCTGCTCACTGTCCCTTTTGAAGGAAAGGGGGGAACATGCCAACACTATCTTTCTCTCTTTATCTTTCCACACTGTGTCTGTCCTCCCTACATACCCTTCTAGCCTTTGCACTTGGATGACCTGTGTTAGGAGCAGCTGTGTTAGCTGGCATCTCCAGCACCCCAGCATGCTGTCTCCTCTGCTCAGAAGTCCACAGCTGGTGCTGTTCTGTCCAGATAGGCAGTGCTCTGTAAGTGGCTCTTCAGGGCACTGAAGCCTTAGAAAAAGTACATATGTTTTCTGTAGCTGTTTTCTGTCTCTCTTAAGAATCTATGAAACTTTTGCCTCTGGGGTGCTGAGGGATTTCCTTCTCACTTTACCTGATTTTGTTTATTTATAGATCTGAGAGGCTTATTCCAAAATTAACATTTATACTATATACCATTCAACATGGTGTTAAACACAAAAGTGATAAATAACAATATTTTATTATTATTTAGGGCCTTGGTTACCTCAGGGCTAATGTTAATGCTAAGGTTCGTGGCTATTTCTCTGAAACAGTTGAGTCTAAGACCTTTTCAAGGCTGTTGGAGGGTCTGCTTTAGTTTTGTTCTCAGACTTGGGCTACTTGTAGAGCCAGTGGCCAGCAAATGAACAGAGGAATAGAGATCAAGCAGCCATACCACACACTGTGCTTGCTGGTAGGCCAGGAGTCCAGCGAACTCATGCTACACATGCTTGGGAACATTGAAAGTTTATAACAAACACTGAAATTGGATCCACTTAACCTGGGAGTTACCTTGTCTCTACCCTCTACCTTCCCAAAACAAGCCTTTCTTCCTGTGGGGAAGCTTTTGTCCTCCTAGTATTTCTTGGGAAAGAACCTGTGGTGGCCAGACTGCTGGACTGTCATGGTGGCTCTGTGTACACATGAGAGGTGAGGTTTACAGGAGCTGGGCACTGCCCTGGGTTGCACATGATGAGGGCTGCTCTGCGTGACTGCTGGTGGTGGTTGTGCCTCCCCTGTGGTTCATAGTACATGTCACAACAGAAAGCTGAACTTCAGGCCACTTCCAAATGCTGTTTGCATTTCCTTGCAAATTGTACATTAGTTTGAAGCTTACCTTGATGGTTTGGCCCCTGCTGCCTAGGATCTAAGACATTAGAATAACAGCGCCGAACAGGGGCCAGGCAGACTGTCCACAGAGAAACGCTGGAAACCACTCTGGTCAGCACGGAATCTTCAAGGGCCATTTGCACATACATGGCCTCATACTTTAACTGAAGATCAATCCTTGAGTACAGTTAGGCCCACTGGCTGTCCCTCTCTGCAGGACTCAGCTCCAGCCCACCCAGCAACATGGGCTCTGTGTCTACCTTCTGTGCCCAGAGAACAGAGAGCGGTAACCCAAGCAGCAAGGACTGGCAACTGTGCAGTCAGACAGAACAGTGCAAAGTGCACTTTTGTGTTATTTGTCCTTACTCACTTTCATACCCAAGATCTCCATCTTACCTTCCCAGATTTGGTTGGCTTTGAATTTCTTTGTGCTTCTGGAGATGGGGTAAGGTGGAAGTAAGTTACAGTTCCTTGCTGCTAACTTGGCGTGTGGGGGGGGGGGGTAACTCTTAAGAGCTGAGCTGAAAAATGTGTATTCCAAGTGTCCTGTCCTCTAAGCATAACAAAGTTTTAGTTGTCTCTGGCATGGTATTTTATAAAAGATAGTTCTTTCATAGTTTCATCAAAAGCAGTGTCATTCAGATGCTTTTATTGTGGCTAGAACTGAACACAAAGCTTTAGGAACTGGTAGAGTGAGTCCCTGAGGCTTAATGTGCTCTTTCAGCTGTTTTGTGCTTACAAGTCTGGTCCTGGTTCCTGTGCTTCCCCTAAGAACATCTGCTTGAACTCTTGTGAGGACCCCATGTCCCTCCCTGTCTGCTCTCACTGTCACTCCTAGGACCCTTGCTGGTTTTCAGTCCATTGTCAGCTCCTCCTGGGGTGGTGTTGTCTGTCCCTAGAGCTGCTGCTTTAAATGGGAGCTTCTAGGTTGTTACAGTGTTTGAAACTAGACCAGTGCTGCTTGTGTGCCGGTGACCTGGGGAGTGCACCACACAGGAGGTGCTGTGGACAGTGAGGGCTTGGGATCTGCCATCCTCCTGCCCCAGTCCTGCTATAAATCTGCACTAGCATCAGCATGTGTGTGTGGTGGCCATTTCTAGTCCAGAAGGTTACCTAGGAGAAAGGGCTGCTGGAGCCACAAACATTGGTAAAAGAACTTGTAATAGCTTTGCTTGATATAGCTGAGAATTGGAAACAGGTCCGCAGTAGGATGGATAGAAGAGTGGTGGTGACATCACACACTTCTAGACCTGCAGAAGAGCCACAGCAGTCAGTGTGCCAGCATGCACATTCTCCTGGCAGGAAATGGAGCAGATGCAGCTGGAACACCATCTGCCTCTGTGTGGTAGAGGTGAGCACTGCTGGCCAGTGGCTGCTGTCTGGGGTCAGGCAGCAGCTGCCCCTTGAGGAGGAACTAACTAGGAGAGTGCTGGGAAGGGAGTCTGCATCCTAATGCACGTGGCAACTGGTCTCATCCTTTGCATTCCCCTGAATGCAGGGTGCAAACAGTATCAAGTTTTTGATGCTGTTGTACACAGAAGAGCTAGTGCAGCTTACTCTGTAAGTTAATTTTCATTTTAAGAAAAGGAAAAACCTCGATCTATGTAAACTTAAAGACCTGGGGAATGTTGCACCCTTTCCAAATGCATCTACAGTTCTTTGTTTCTCATTTACAGAAGCCATTAAATTAAAAAATCAAAATGAAATGAACTTAGAACCAGACTTTCTGATCATTTTTACCTCAGTTCTGATGCACATTTTATACTGTTAAATCTGTAGCCAGGCTACACAGTAATGACCTACACGACCCCCACCAAGCCCTCTCTTCCTTGCAGTGTCCAGGGATCCCATGCAGCACAGCTGGAGGAGAGCAGCCGGTCAGGACCCCAGCTGGACCCCAGGAGCTATCCTGTGCGAGGCCATGCACACCCAGTATGCACACCACATGGCCGTGGAGCAAGACCTGTCACATTTTGTCACTTAAGCATAGCTTGTCCAGACTAATGAAGGAATTTCTATTCCCTCTTTACCTCTTCACTTTCTAATTTGTTTTTCTTATGTATAATGTATAGGTTACATAATGTCCACATAGATTTGTTAGGTTTTATAAATTTATAATACACTATGACATGCAGAAGGCATTAGCATGATACATACATGGCATGGTTTTAGTAGAGTTCTACGTGTAGATGACGCAAGTGTATCAGGAGGGCTCCAGATGAGCCTTGCTCCTGTCTTGACGCGGGGTTCTGGTGCAGCGCTCAGTCCCACCAAGAAGTGCTCTGGAAGAGGGGAAAAGGGCCGCCTCTCTGTGCAGAGGGTCCCACCCAGCTAAGTAGCCGGGAGCACCCTGGGTAGAGTCACACAAGAAGTTTTAAGCAAAGCTCTTGAGGGAACCGGTAAGCCCCGAAGCAGGGTCTGTAGTGGAGAGGCCGTGTCACAGCCTGAGTCCTGCACTCACTGGTCTTGAGCCCGTTCCTGTGACTTGCAGCCCTTAAATAGGCGGGCAGTGCTGAGGTCAGCAACAGCTGTGCAGTGTGGGCCACCTTGCCTAGGTCACTGTCACGCCTCAGCTTCCCCCTTAAATGGCCTTGGTTCCTACAGATGTAGACCTAGCTCTTCGTGATCCTGGTGCTGGGAACAGATGAGTAGCATCTTCTAGACCTGGACTTTGTGCATAGCAAAAGAGACTACATTTGCAGTTTTTCCTCTTACATAGTGGCTGGAACTTACATTGTCCATATTTTGCCTGGAGAGCCATCATTCTCTAGCAGTGACTGCACTGGTGATCTCTGTCCTGGGCCTTGTCTAACTGCGCAGAGTACATGCCCCCCTCAGCCCAGTTACATAGCTATCACTGGCACCGCTGCCCTCCTTTCCTGAGCATGGGTTGGCTTCAGTTCCATTGACCTTATTAATTAATCTTGAGATTTGGGAAGCTGAATAGTTGCTCCGAGCCTGCGCGTGAGTGTGGTGCCCGGAAGTGAACCAGGTGCATATCTAGGACAAAGCCATTGCCTCACTGCCTTCACTGTCCCAGCTCAGGTTGTCATCTAATGAGAAAAGTTTTGCCAAAAGACTAATTGAAACAAGTGGATTTAGTTTGTCCACTTGTATTACCTTTTGATTTTTTGTTTTTTGTATCTAGGGAAAGGTCTACAGGGTGCTCAGGGTCACACTACTAGGTCTGACTTGTAATGATGCGCCTGTTTACAGCCTCCCAAGAGCTGGGATTACAGGCACGTGCCACCTCTCCCAGGGTCAATTGCTCTCAGCACACCCTGGAGGAGGGCCTAGCACAGTGTGCTGGGGGATCCAGCCCCTGGCCCCTGTGCCTGCTTCCAACTTTCTGACTTTAACTCTGAACTTCAGTGTATTGAGCTTATGAGTGACAAAACTGATACTCTGTGTCATGTGCATACAGGTATGAAGCAACAGTTTATATCAGTGTGATTTATGACCTGTTTTACATGTCATATTTTAACTTTAGAAAGGAGCAGGGGCATTGTCTTTCATTCCTATAGTTAATTCTTGAGAGCTGTTTATGAAATTTATAAGTGCTAAACTTTTAGAAGTTTTCTTACTATTTTCACTATTGGTGATTTTTGTATTACCATAAGAACTGATAATTAACCCTGTTCAGATTAATCATATTGATCAGTAGGAGATGATATTAATTAATGCAAAAAAAAATTTAAAATTTAGAAAGATCCTGAGACCAAAAAACAGAATGCTATGGATTCTAAAGTTTGAGTCTGCAGTTACCCATACAGTGCATGCTAAGATATTCCTTTCTTGAATATTATGTCCAAAAGAGGTCAATTTAGAAGAGAGTACACTAAGCATGAAGACCTGGAGCCTAGAGCGCTTTCTCTTTTCCAACAAAAGCTGATTTTGTCACACAATACTTAGACCTTTATATCTGGTTTGCTACTAGTGATACAGTTTCTGGTTATCTTTTTTTTCAAATAGTTATTGTTATGTCTTCAGAGTATAATTCAATAGGTAGGGTGTTTGAAAAAAGAAAAAAAGAAAAGAAAAACCCTGAAGTTCCTTCCTATATTGTTTCACTTTGACGATAAAAAAAAGTACATTGTGGGATATTTATAGTATTTTTCAATCTATTTTTGTCAGTAGACTAGGAGTGATAACTGATTTAGAGCACGGGGGTTAAAAACAGGAAATGTGGTTTATAAAGTAGTAAACTCCAGAGTTTCCAGTTTGATTTCTTATAGTGTTGACTGAAGCGTGTCACATTCAAAACAGCCTCAGGCAGCCTACCTCGAGCTCTGCCGAGCTTGAAGGAGCGTCCCTCTGTTGTGACAGGAAGTACTTCATGGAAAAGGCTGCGTTCTTGGTAGGGACTTGTTTTCTGTAATTGCACTGTTTTCTTCCTCTCCAACTTTTTCAGACACCTTGTACAGTCAGATGAAGTGTGTGTCTTAGTAAATTTCCTTTGACCTTTTACTTCGTTTAGAATTTTATCATTTTAGTAAAAAGTTTGTCAGATAGCTATTTATTCTTGGCTTGTGCTAGTGGAGGAGAAGCATATTAAGATGTTGTTACCTATAATAATCAAAGAATCCAAATTAAGTTTTTAAAAAATGAAGAGGTAAGAGTATAGTTTTCTGTGGCTTTTGAGTGAGTTTGGCAAGATCTATCAAAACCAAAAGGCTTTTGACAGCAATTCTATTTCCAGGGAGATTTTAAATAAATCATTCTTTTTTCTTATTTTTATATTTATTTTTTGATTCAGGGTCTTGCTACACAGTTCAGACTCTTAGTGATCCTCCTGTCTCAGCCTCCCCAGTGCTGGGATTACAGGTATGTGCCACCACACCTGGTCCCAGAGCCAGTACAGCATGTGGTACTGTGAATGGAACTCAGGACCTTGCACTTATCGGGCAGGCACTTATGCCACCCAGCTTCCTCCCCAGCCCATAAAGCATTCTTCTAAAAGAGTCCACATACATTGAAGCATAACTTACAGTGGTGCATACTAAAAGGCAGTAAAACTACCTAGCACTAGGAGGATAGTTAAATACTTGGTCTGTCCATCTCGGAAGTACAAGGAGTGACTGCAGGTGAGAAGGCAAATGCCCATGCTCAGAAGAGCAAGCAGCCTGCATAAAAGCAGGCTCATGGCCTTCATGAATGGTGACTGCCAGCCTACGAAGGATAGCTCAGCACCCTGAGCGTCATGACAACAGCATGAAGGAATCACCAGGACAACAGCAAAATGTACTGCGTGCCTTGCAGGACGGAGGGGCAAGTCGGAAGCCACTGACCCAGTGCTGGGGAGGATGAGAGCAGCAGGACCTCACCTCAGTACCGTGGCATGCAGGACATCACGTCCACCTTGGGAGGTGAATCCTTGCAGACCTAAATGTGCTTCTACCATAAAATCCAGCAGTGGCATCCTTTGGTGTACGCATCAAGGAGCTGGGAACCTGCAGAGCCTGCCTGTGGGTGCTTATGACAGCATTACTTGCAGTGCCCAAGATGCGCAGGCAGCAGGAGTGCATCCAGCCACAGGTGGTGCTCAGCGTTGGAGACACAAGCTGCCTGACCATGGAGCATCATGGCGGAGTCTTTCGTGGCTGCCTGCGTGCCTGCCATGTGCTTCTGGTTCTGTGGCACACTGGGAAAGGCAGCCCTGCAGAGGGAGGAGGTGAGAGAGAGAGGGATGCATAAGCAGCAGGTGCAGAGTTTAGGGCAGGAGGATGCCCCATGCAACACTGTGCTGGTGGGTCACTTGCATTGCACTGTGCTTAATTAAACTTGGGGAGCAAAAACTGTGTGTGCTGGAGCTAAGCTGAGGATTGGACTAGTTGTCACCCTGTGCCAGGGCATAGGATCACCCTTGCTCCAGAGGCATTGCGTTCCCCTGCCACTGGTTGGGTGGGGGTGTGGGGCAGTGTATTGGGAGCAGGCACCTGGAGCAGCATCTGGCCCCCCTCAGTTTTGCTAAGAACCTAACCTGCCTATCCCTGTCTTTAAAAGCTAAAAGAAAGGCTATAATACATTTTGGAGAACATGATCATTTCAAGTTGAGAATATGCAATATAATCTCATTTTTTAGAAAAAAAAAATTGTGGGGAAAGGATAAAGAAAGAGTTTTCTTGACTTCGATTTATCATTATATGCACTTAAACTCCTGTGGTTTTCATTTCTTTCCAGTGGGCATTTAACTTTCAATTTTCAAGCCAGGTAACTAAGAACAAGTTACAGTTAAGATCAACCCCTGATGTTCCACATTCTGTTCTTTCATGTGGATATTTCTTTTTTTTTTTTTTTTGTATTTGGTAGGATCTATAGGGTCTCACTATGTAGATCGGACTAGTAGTGATTCTCCTGTTTTTCGCCTCCCAAGTGCTGGGATTACAGGTGCGCACTGCCTTGCTGACCCTCATGTGGACAAATCTCTGCAGCAGTCTGCCAAGCAACTTATCCAAATGATAATTAAATCTGTGTTTAATTTGTAAAACATCTCCCCATACCTTAAAGAAAACCTGAATTTCAGTGATTTAACTGATTTTTGAGGTTGAAAGCCAGTTATCCCGGCATAGCCTTGCTTTCTTGGACAAGCTGTGGCCAGGACTGCTGTGGGGCCATGCAGAGGGAGTGCTGCCATCTCTCCCCATCCAGTGAGTGAGGGCCACATCCTCACGTGCTGGCTACCATGCTGTTTGGCAGCTCTGAGCTGTTCCCTGAGGCAGTCCTGTGTATGCTGTGGGTCAGTCTGGGCATGTCACCACTTACACATGAGCCTGTGTGTGTGTGTCAATTTAGTCACTTACACTCTTGAGTAGCTTATGATGTAGAATGGTCATATTTTAAGTAGTACGCCCATTTCAAGGTCAAGGGACCTTCCTACCTGATTCAGAGAAGTGACAGCACGCAAGAAGGCTTTTCCAGTTTGTTCACGAGAGCAGGCTCCTTGGCTGGAGGAGCTGTGAGTGCCTGGCTGACTTCCAGGAAGCCCCCTGTGCAAGCAGCAGCCTACGGTCTGTGCTCTGTTTACTACATGGGGAGTTTCCACAGGGCACTGAGGCTCAGAGGTAGTCAAGGTCGGTGGTGTAGGTGGGGACGCTGCTGTGGTCAGATGTCATGACACACTCTGATTTCATATTCAGAGTGTGAAGGGGACACACACTGCCAGTGCTTAGAAGGCTTCTCAGTCCCTCACCTAAATAACATGGAAAGTTCCGGTGTTCATCTAAGGGTAACCTTTTAAAAACACTTCTTAATTACTACATCATAATAATGGAGCGCTTCCCTTTAACTTTAAGAAGATAGTCA
Source organism: Ctenomys sociabilis (assembly GCA_004027165.1). NCBI lineage: Eukaryota > Metazoa > Chordata > Mammalia > Rodentia > Ctenomyidae > Ctenomys > Ctenomys sociabilis. The sequence goes on along the minus strand of PVKA01000600.1, from coordinate 45,624 downwards.
ATGTGCCTTATTTTTTCGGTGAGCCTTCCTTTTTGAGCTAAGGTTTCACTGGGTAATGAACTCGGGGCAGTCCTGCCTGAGCCTTCTAAGGACTAGGGTTAGAGACATGTGCTACCACACACCCAGCCTACACCTTGCAAGTTGACAAGTCCTTCCTAATCACGTGTGGCATGTGGTGCTTTGTGACCCACTCTGTCAGAGTGCAGGCTGGAGCTCCGGGCTCCAGCACACTTCCTGCACATTTACTGCGCTCTACCTGCATGGACATCTTCTCAAGTGCATAGCACCAGCATGGGCATTCTGCGAACAGGTTCACAGTTTATTTTTTGGAAAATGCTCTCAAGAACATAGCAAGCAAATAAATGTATACTGGAAGACAAGTACATTAATCCTCAGCACTGTTCTCTTCTGTGCATTCTTTTACTCAGCTTATATTTTAAAAATTGATCCTGTTGCTTACTTTCAAAAAGATTTTTTCCTATACCCCGTGAAAAAAGATGCTTTAATAGAAGCAGTCTCTTAGGTTTCTAATGAAGGCTCCAGGGTCATTTGATGGTTCATCCAGGATGGTTTTGCCTAGTCTTTCCCTAATGTGTTTGTTGGTGCATCACTCCTTCATCAGTTTGTTTAGATGGTTCAGTTCCAAGAGTTTTACTTGTAAGCAAGACAGATCTGGTCTCTGCCTCCTTTTATTCCTTCATGGACATTTTGAATTTGTGCTTGCCAGCCAGTGCAGCAGGTTCAGGGGATGTAATAGTAAGGGAGACGTTGGGCATCGTGGAGCTCGGGGCCAGTAGCAGAGAGGACAGAACCCACTGAACATGAAGCTGCCACCTTGGGAGGAAGGGGCACTGCACCGTAGGATGTGGCAGGTGGCCCAGGCACAGTGCTGCCTGTGCACGCACTGCCCGCTACCCAGCAGCATCTCCTGAGCCTCATAGCTCTGCTCCTTGCATCATCTTTGATTTTCAGAAGAAAGTGACACATCAGAGCAGTGCAGAAACTTGTCCCATGCGCTGATTGGTAAGTGATCATGCCAGGGACCAGGAATATAGCTCAGTGGCATAAATGCATGCCTGGCAAGTGCAAGGTCCCAAGTTCAATCCCTAATCACAAAAAAAAAAAAAAAAAGAAAAGAAAAGAAAAGAAAAAGTGCTCATGCCTTTGAGGTCAAGGTTCAGTTCTGCTGTGTCCACTGGCATTCTGACCCAGCTCAGATGTCCTCAGCACAGTGACCCCTGTCCATCATTTGCATGTGGTGGTCACCATTCTCATCAAAGCCAAGGGAAAGGAAGGGGGCATCCTTGCAGTTCCAACTCCCAGAGCTCCGTGCACACTAGATCCGGGAGAGAGCTGTCCACGGCACCTCTCTGCCTGGTGACAGCGTGTGGTAGTCAATTGGACTGTTTTCCTTGGGTCTCATATGCAGATTCAATACTTAGCAGTTTCTGTGCCAACAAAAGAAGTTCACCAGTTGGTGACAGCCTGGTGGACTACACTGAGCACAGACTATGAGCTTCAGGATGGGAGATGAGTGTCGCTTTTATGGTGCCTTTTTGCCAACTCTTCAGTATGTCTAAGAAAACAGCACCTGCTTCATGTGTTCTGCTTGAGGCAGCACATGGTGTTCCTTCCCACTGGGCTTCAGCTCTTAGGGGTGTGGTTGTAGCTTTCCACATTTCATTCCTCACCTATGTGACAGAACCACAGACAGTGAAGAAAGCAGGAGGGCTGTGCATTGGCTGTGTCATTAGGAAGAGATAACTCAGTGTTCGCGTTTCATGGAGCTGGACATCATTGGAAAGCTGACTCTGGTACGAAGTCACAAAATTAGCTTGTAGCTGAGCAAGGATTTACATCCCACATGTCCTTCCTGTTACCTCAGTGGACATAAAGTAACATTGGTCTTTAAAGTTCATCATATTAAAGTGCAAAGGGCAAAGGAACAGTAAAATTAGCCGTAGTGCAACCCTGCAGTCACAGCTCCAGACTGTCACCCAGGAATCATGTTCTGGTCCTGCCTGTGCTCAGCCAAGGTCTTCTGAAGCATGGTGTGTGCATTTTCTACTGCACAGCCTGGGTGTTGCAGCCCCATGTCCTGGGTGATGCTCCATGTGTGCTTCTGTCTCCCTCCAAGCCCTCACTGAAGGAGCTTGCTGCCAGTCAGAGCTCATGCCAAGGCCACAGGCAGCCTGTTCTCCCTCAAGTTTCGGGGTCTGGCTTGGCCTTCTTTGCCTTGGCTTCTTCATGCACCCCTCACTGTGTGTCCTGGCTCTTGATCCACACACCCGCGGAGCTGAAGTTCTTGGGTGCTCACATCCTTCCCACAGAATGGTGCCAGCTCTGCAGTCAGTCATCTGGGAAGCGTGGTACTCCCATGTGCCCCACCCCACGGAGCAGGGCTGTTACACTGGAGGATGGCAAGAGACGGTCTCTGTGCCCAGCAAGGGTGCAGATCTTTCTGAGTGCTTGTAATCTGCTAGTGATCGTATCTGGATGCAGAGCCTGAGCTGACAGCAGCCTGAGTGCTTGCTGGCTGGTACCATTGCAGCCAGGCAAGTGCCCATCAGGGCCAACTTTGGGTACAAGTATTTGGCAGAGGGGACATATACTCACCATCAGATTTTGAGCATTTCACCACAGGAAATTCCTCAGGCCATTGACACTGGAGGTCAGAGTGCAGGGACTTGGGACCAGACCTTGGGCGCCTTGCGTTGCTGCTCCTGATGTGCCCGAGCAGAGGGAGGGGGAATGAAGGGCTGGGCTAGAGGGCGGAGTACAGCACCCAGTTTGTTCTCCAGCCAGTAAAAGTGGCACATAATAAACCTGCAGCTGTGTGGCTCACACATTATTTTAAATCAGAGTACAAAGGATTTTTAGACAGTGTAGCAGTCCTTATTGCAGCCCCCTGTATGTAGGTACTACATGAAGCATGCAGACATGGAGGCCACTGAGTCATGGTCCAGCTGATGTCTAAGCCCTTGGGTCTTGTACCTCTGGACTGTGTGTGTGCCTCCAAGACCCAGTGTCTGCCTCACCTCCTCCACCAGGAAGGAACATTTGGTGTCCCTGGTGGGCTCTCCCATGTGATTTCCTACACTGGGGATAAATGCATGAGAACCCACCAGCACCTCCACAGATAGCACCCAAGTCTCCTCCAGCTGTGCTCAGCGCCACAGGCTGCTTTACCTTCCACACCTGTGTAGCCCAGAGCTCACAGTAGCTCCACTGCAGCACTGCGAGCCTTCCACACTTTCTGCCTTGACCTGCAGGCTGAGAAGGAACCAGTTTCACTCCCTCCTGGGACTGCGTGTCTTCCTGCTCCTTTTGCTACATCATCATTTATTCCTTGAAAGTTTTTGTTTAAGGGTGAAGGAAGGAGTATTTATTTCCTTTTTTCCTACTCTTTCAGGTTAAATCTCCAAGAAATTCTGACTTGTCTTCTTTTTCCAGGGCTATGTGCTTCATCCACAGATGTTACCTATGTTAAACCTGTGTGGGTGTAGCTAGTATAGGAAGCTTGAGTTTTTCAAATGTTTTACTAGAAATACGGTCTTCTGGCTGAAAGTGTTCTTTGCATTCTTAGTACTTGCTGCTGTGTCTTTAGAATTATGTTGACTGGTTTGGCCTTGTCTCTTGTAGGGGCTGTGTTATTAGTAATGCTTTGTCTAATGGCTCTTACCAGGAAATGGTTTCCTATGAGGTTCAGAGTGGGAGTTAGAGCAGAATGTCACTGAGCATATGACCACGGCCCACTTGAGTATAATTTTTGACTCTTTAGTCACCAATCTGCCCCATTTTTCTGTTACACTGAGAATTTTAAAAATAGGAGAGGCACCTCCCAGTTCAGCCATCATTGCAAGCAGCCTGGACTCTTCGGACAGTTGTCCTGAAGTACAGAGGCCAGAACTCTGAATCCCTTATTCATGGTTCTGGAGAGCATCACTAGCCAGATACAGTACTCGTCCTTTCTGGGGTCACCATCCTACCATGTGTTAGGAGACAGGAGCCAATCCTCCACCAGATGGCACGTGAGGACCGAGACACAAGGTGGAGGACAGGGACTGTGGACTAAAGCCAGAGCTAGAGGGGGTGCAGGCCAGGGAAACCTGTGGCCTGGAAGTTAGTTGCTCTGGTCTGAGTGTGGATTTTGCTTGTGCTTATGTCAGCTCTTCTGTCCCCCATCCCCACCCCCACCCCATGGCTTCTTCTTACTGGATCCTTTTGCTCAGGAAGAATCAGTTTAGTTCCTTGTCAGCTTTCTCAGCTTCTCCATTGGCATAGCACTAACTACACCTGAACCTTCTTCCAAACAAACATGCACTATCTATGTGAAGCCTCAAGAGCGACACAGTGTACGTGTTCGTGTGCCAGTGTATGATGGAGTCCAAGGCTGTGGTATATATAGTGTTGGTGAAGGCCAAGCCCAATGATTGGCTGCAGCCAGGGGCCTTGACCTCCGCTTTCCTGAGTCCCCGGGAGCACAGCCAGCGTTCGGAGAGAACACCGTGCCCATGCCTGAGCATCTTCAAACAGTGCAGAAGGACGCTCGGCTGGGCAGGGACTTCCAGGAGATGTTCTTTACCATCCCACTCTGAGCAGTCCTGTTGTGGGGCCACAGTGAAGCCGCAGCTCACTGTTACACTTCGGGTGGCGTGTGCTGTGGGAGGCCTATGCACTTCGCAGGGGCTGTCACCCGCACACTCCACTCTGTCCTGCTGCAGTGCATGACAGAGAAGGAGGCTGAGCATGAGCTCTTCCTGCCAACGGCCACCCAGTGGATGCTGCGACATTGAGGTCTCAGCACTGTGACCCCAGAACCAGAGCCCAGGAGCCTCATGGGTGCCTAGAGAGGGCCAGTGTTCATTTAGCCTAATCCTCAGGTGACATTTTTTATTTTGTATAGTTTTAAAAATGCTTTATAGAACCAGGTTCAGTGTGGTTTTGTTGGAAGCTTTCCCTCAAAGGGAATCCTCAAGATCAAAATAGTTGTTCTAAGGTGCTGTGGTGTTCAGGTAACATTTTACAAACCATACCCCCTTTCTCCCTGTGCCACTGGGAGCTGAACCCAGGGCTGTTGCACTGCAGTGCATCACCAGAACTATTTCTTTGTTTTGTTATTTTTGAGACAAGGGCTCATTAAGTTGTCCAGGCTAAGTTCCAACTTGTAACCCTCCTGCCTCAGCTTCCCAGTGTGCTGGGCTTACAGGTATATAGCAACAGTTTCTGCTGTTGTTTGTATATGTGTAAAGAAATGGAAGGTTTTACCTAAATAGTAATTCTAAGGCCAGCTGACCAAAAGTTAATGGAATGCAAGAAAGAAAAGTCTTCATGCATCCTTTTTTAAAGCTGTATGAAAACAGTGCTTTCCCCATCTGGCTTTTAGGAGGAGGCAGACAGTGGTGGCGTTTACTTTCTGTTTCTCCCCAGACCTCTCCAAGTGCTGGCCTGTGTTTCCACTAAGCGCCTTTCTTTCTCCTCATCCCTTTCAGGTGTCAGAAACTACTTAAAAGAAGCACTGGTGAACATAATCGCAGTCCACGCAGAGGTGAGCCGGCCCTCGGGTTTGTAATGGGGGTCATTCTTTGATTTCCGCAGCGCTCCTCTTCCTGGAGAGTCTTGGGGGTGTGTACAAAACATGAGTCAGCATTCTTAAGTGTGTGTGTGTGTGTGTGTGTGTGTGTGTGTGTGTGTGTAGAGTTTGACTGTGATGTTTTTCTGAAATTGTGTTTTCTCTGATAATTAAAAGTAAATTCAAGGGCTGGGGAGATAGTTCAGTAAAATAAGTGCTTGCCTGGCAAGCACAGGGTCCTGAGTTCAATCCCCAGTACTACAAAAAAAAAAAAGTAAATTCAGTAAAATGTGACAAGTGACGAGAAAACAGAATGGAACTATGCTTCCCATTAAAGAGCTTAAGCCCCTTAGCTTGAAAAGTGAGCGTTCCTCCCATGGGTGAGAACACAGATGAGCTCACATGCAGGTCGGGGTGCTGGGGACACATTGATGGGAAGCCAGATGAAATGGGTCAGAGAGAGCACTTGGCATAAAGAGCCTCACCAGCATGGTCCAGCACCTCATTTGTGTTCTCTTCTGGCAGGATCTGTGGCCAGCCAACAGCTGGAATGAAAGAGAAAAGAATTGCTAAGGCCAAAATAGAACAGCAGAATAAAAGGAGTATGCTGCTTCTGGCTCCTGGACTGGGCCTAAGCATGAAGCAGCTTGAGCCGAAAGAGCAGTGCAGTATGCCATAGTTTTCATTTCTTAATAAAATGTGAACACAGACCTCCCTGAGAAAGGGCAGTCCTTGTGTCACTGAACACACGCGCTTTATCAGAGCTCCCTGCGTAATGAGCAGCAATGTTCAGCTGTGGCTAATTATAAATGTAAAAATCCAGCTTCCTTTAACATCAGCAAATCAGTGAATTCATGAGTGGAGTACTTTTGGGCAACAGTGAGGCAGCAGTTTGAGGCACCTGCTGTCTGTAGCAAGGCAGCGTTCATCAGCGTCTAGAGTCAGTGACAGGGATGGAGACTGGAAATGCCAAGGTACAGTGAGGGAGAGTGCAGTGGTGCCTAGATCTCTTGCAGAGTGCTGTGTGATCCCTATGACCAAAAATTTGCCTAAGTGCTCAAGTCATATTGCGCTGGCAAAGGAATCAATACTCAAAGAAATTAATGGCTCATTCTCCAAAAAATGGAAAAACTATAAGGAAAATAACTATAAATAGTAAAATGTTTCATGAAATTTCTAAATAGTTCAGTTTGAAAGTGTTAAACTTTAGAGTTAGATAATGTGTGTAAATGAAAAGAAATTGAGTATTTTGTGTAGCATATCATCGGATCTGGCTAAGGTACTAAATAATGAACCCAGTGTGCAGGGAGTGTCTGGGAGGAGAGTTCCACCCAGCTGGTATTTGTTTGTTTGTTTGTTTGGGGTGATTTTTAGAGACAGGTTCTGGTTGCATTGTTCATGTCGGGCATGAACCCTCAGCTTAAGCACTCCTGTGTCTCGGCCTCCCTAATAGCTGGGTTGGCAGCTGCACCCCACTGCACCCATTCAGTAGTTTTTAAATTGTTGCAGAATCTTTACCTTCAGAATAGCTTTCAGGTTGTCCATATCAGCAGTGCCTTTCAAAGTTATATTTGCTAACCCCATGTTAGTACAGCTCTGTATAGTTCTTTTGTCAGGTGGGTTTTTAGAGCATGGCTTAGATAATCCCTGGACTGCTTTAGCTCCATGTGTGACTTTATTTCCACAAGTCCCAGCCAGAAAAGTGCTGCTGTCATGCCAGCCTCTTCCCCTGCAGGTGTTCACCATCTCCAAAGCACTGGTGCCAAGGGTGCTGTCCAGGGTGGTGGAGGCCGTGTCTGAGGAGCTGAGCCGGCTGATGCAGTGTGTGTCGTCCTTCAGCAGGCACGGAGCCTTGCAGGTACTGGCATCACTGGGCGTGATGTGTGGGTGCACGGCCCCTAGAATTGTGACCGCCTCTCAGCAGCTTCTTGGGGTGCATGGGCTCCCAGGAGCCATATCCATCACTTGTGGTCCTCAGAGTGCTGCACTTCTCTGTGTTCAACATAGAGGAAAGCCATGAAGACTAGCAACATTATCTGAAGGGTAGTTCCTTTCAACTTTGTGACTGTTTATTTTGCAGTTGCCTTCCCTCAATTGTACTTGACAGAAAAATGTTAACAACCTATTTTCAGGAAGTAGCATAGCATAGTATCCAGTGCAGTGTGCACAGAAGTCACAGGAGCCATCTCTGCGCTCAAGCTCCTTTGTTCAGATTCTAGTTAGCAAAGTTTCACAGTTGATCCAGGACCGCTGTATGCCAATGCAATAGGGGTCGGTTCATGTGTGCATCATTGGCAGGGCTGGGGGCCAGGCCTTGTTGTGCCACCCCTTCCCAGGAGGGTGACCGCTGAGCTGGCATGGGTTCTATCCCCTCCCAGACATGGAGCAAGAGCCCTGCTTCCACCAACTGCCGAGGAGACACCAGGCCTGTGCAGACAACGCATACTACTGTGTCATGTCTAAAATGCACATATTTTTAATTAAAATAACCCGAGTAACTGAATAAATGCACAGACTCTAGTGCAAATTGCACTGCACTGGCTGGCCTCCACACTGCTTGCAGATGTGAACCTGAAGGAGGCCCAAGGAGCCAGAAGCTCCAGCACAGCCCCTGTGGTCTTCCTGGCTTAAAGCATCGGCTTTGGCACAACCGTGGCTGCAGGAGAGTGGGGACTCAGGGCAGGGAGCAGGGGGCTGTGGCTCACTGTCCCCTTGCTCTGGCCTGACACACACATCATGGCCACACTCGCTCTGCCCTCCCAACCCTGCTGGAGAAGCTGGCATGGTCTGGGCATGCCAGTAGGGGCCCTGTAATTTAGTGGCATGCTAAGGTGAAAATTAACAGTCTCAAGACATATTATAAAATCTAGAATCTTCACAGAACAACATTTACAACATCTAGGAATCAAGTTTAGAATTAATTAAAATTTAATCAAAATAGACAAAAGAGGAAAATATGATTCACTTGTAATATTAAATAGAATCAAATGAGGCCAACCTTAAGATAACACAGTTGTTGTTATTTGCAAAGACTTAGAAGTAACATTCAGTAACGATGGGCCTATAGTTGGACATGTTAGCAGTGCAATAGATGCTGTGGGGTTCCCTGGGAAGGGTGAGGGAGATGCACAGAGGGGCAGGCACATGGGTGGGCACACTGGTGGAAACACTGCGCTGCACACCCATTGGGCAGTAGGGAAGTTCTAAGTTAAAACAGGACCAACGCAGTAGTGCAGGCCGGTGAGCGCCACATGTGGCAGCGTGACACATCCATGTGCAGATCTCAGTAAAGTCAGCAGAGACTGTGAGCATAGGAGTCACTGATAGTCCGTCTACACATTTTGAAGTTTTTGAGAATTAAGTAGTGAAGAAACGGACCACAGGGAACACTTGTTCATTTGGTTAGGAAATTTGTTACAGACACTTCTACATTTCCATGTGTCACAATTTTCACTAATACTGTGACTGCATGCCAGCCCTTTTCTGTGCTGGTAGAAGCTAAAGAAATTATGCTTTTGTGCATATTTATGAACAAAGTTTTACATTTGTTTTATTTCTCTTGGGTTTGTACCTAAGAGAATTGCCAGGACTTAGGTGTTCTGTGTTCTGAAGTGCCGGACTCTCCCAAAGTGGCTGCCCTATCCCCTATCCCAGTGGCGGGCTTCTCCTCACCCTCAGAAGCTCTCACTGGGGCCGCTGACAGGAGGGCGTGAGTGGCATCTGTTCTGGAAGCCACCTTCTCTCCTCGATGGTGTCTGTCAGCGTCTGCAGGGAAGTGTTCCATTTTGCTGCAGCCTGGTTATTATTTCCTTTGACAGCTTGTACTTTGAGTATGATCTCAAATGCTCATCAAGACCTAGGTAAATAGGTCATAAGATTTATTCCTGTTTTATGGGTTTTTATTTTGTTGTTGGTTTTTTTTGTTTTGTTTTGTTTTATAGTCCTATGATTGAATCCAGGGCTTCACATTAACTATAGCCCCAGCCCTGCCCCACTTATTTTTTGAGACAAAGTCTCATTGCATCACTAAATTGCCCAGGCCAGATTCTAAACTTCCAGTCCTTCTGCTTCAGTCTCCCACCAATGTGATTACAGGACTTCGCCACCACACTTACTTTTAGTTTTATCTCTCTTACATTAAAGACTAGGTCTATTTTGAAGTAATTTTTGTGGTAGTGATAGCTTGCAACTTCATTATTTTGTATGGGAATATGTGTTTGTCCCCCCAGCGGGTGGCCTTGTTGCAGATCCTGTGATCAGACACAGCTGTGCTGGCTTCTGGACTTGGGTTTCTGTCCTGCTGGTCTGTAAATCTACCTTGTGTCTTTACCACACTGCCTTGCATGGTGTAGCTTAGTAGGAAGTATGAAATTGAAAGCATGGGCTCTCCAAATGCGGTCTATGTCAAGAACCTTTTGGCTATTCTAGGTTCCTTATATTTTGAAACAGCTTGTCACTTTCCACTTAGGAACAGAGGTGCAGCTGCAATTCCAGTAGAGCCGATTTGGCATCTAGTGAGGGAGGCAGGTACCCCAGGCAGAGCCCTGGTGTGAGGTGGGGACCTAGGTTGAGGCCTGCTCCTGTCTTGCTCACAGGGGTTGTAGTAGATGACCTGTCTCACGGTTGGACTTGACCACATGCTCACTGCCAGCCGAAGAGGATGTCTGCATAGCCATTTCCTCTCGCAGCTCTGGAAAGTCTCTTGCTGACAATGATCCCCAGGTGCTATTGCACCTCACCCTCAAGCTGTGGAGATTGGACATTCTGTGCACCTGCCTGTTGTCACATCTTTCCTCTTTTTCAGGCGAGACTTGAAATCTGTGCCTTGAGAGACACCGTGGCTGTGTACCTGACGCCAGAAAGCAAGTAAGAGGCTGGTGCTCTTGTCCAGTGCGTGGTGTGCTTTGTGAGGGTGCCTGAGCAAGCAGAGGCCCACTTCATGTGCTGTGCTGAGGCTTATATTTGGTCCACGTCGTCAGCCAAACAGTGTGTGCCTACACTAAGCCAAGGGCCAGGAAGGCAGCCATTTGCAGCATAGTTTAAGGGATAGCAGTTGGGTAGGGCTTCATGTTTTCTGGCATAAATGTGTCTCCAGAGTAATATGGCAGCACTGTATATTTCTTTAAAAGAAGAGAAAAAGAATGAGTCTTAGTCTATTCATAGCAGACTTGAAGGACAGTTGTAAAATTCAGTGTTAGAGGAAGACTTGTGGTTTCTCTGAAAATTTTTGTAGTGGAAATTTGAACATAACTTTTAGCTGTTTTGAATGACAGTCAGGATTTCCTACCATTGAAAATCAGTAGGTGAAGTGAAACAGAACAATTTGCCTATACAAATTGTTTGCCACATTTGCAGTCTCACCTGTTTGCAGTCAGTGTGCCTAAGAAGTAACGTGCAGATCAAGTGTTTAAGGACAGAAACTACTAACTCATTCATTTCCAGTGTCTGGTGACCTGGCGTGTGCCAGCACCGTGGCTGTCACCATTACAACTGCAGACCTCTGAGTTCTTTCTTAACGAGGTTGCTCCTCTCTCCTGTTAGCCGTGGCTCCAAGTGCACCACGCCCTTCCACCCCCATTTTTCTGCACAAAGTGCGGTGTAGGAGATGGAAACCCAGGCCGCATCTGCTGGACTGAGGGCTTGTCTCCCCTGTGAACTTAACCTCCCAGCAGCTTAAGGTTTTCGTCTTCAAAGGGAGGTAGCCCTGGCTATATATTCCTTTTTACAGTGCTTGAAATGAGAAGTGCTTCGGGTTGTTTTCTTTGGAGGGCCGAGGGATTGGAGTACTTGCATGTATGCAGAGAAATATCTTAGGAACAGTACCCAAGTCTAAGTGTGAAGTCAGATTGTTTTGTATACATCCTACCCACATAACCTCGCTCTTTCCTTACCTCTCTATCATTAGTTTTACCCATTTTTTTCTACTCGCAGTTCACATTGACGCAGTGATCACATGCTGCCTGGGTGTTGGCACCTTACACGATATGTCTTGGCTTTTTTCTCCTCCACTCTGTACCTCTACCTCCTCTTGTTTTTTTTTGTTTTTTTTTTTTCTATATTTTAAGGAAGGGCCGACAGGATGTTCAGGATCTCAGTACTAGATCAGACTCCAGGGATTCTCCTGTTCACAGCCTCCCATGTGCTGGGATTACAGGTGTAATCCCAGCCTCAATTGAGACTGGGCATGGTGGCATGCCTGTAATCTCAGCAGTTGAATCCCTGGCTCCTGTGCCTGTTTGCAGGCACTTTAATCTGCTGAGCTATCATACCCCATAGAGGCAGGATCTGTGCATTACAGGATGGGACTGGAAATCAAGTCAAGGCCTGCGCCAGCCCTGGTATAGAAGGTTGTGGGGCTGGTCCCATCACTTCCACGTCCTCCTCCTCTCAGACAGCTGTTTGTCCATAGCTTGGTTTTCACAAGACTTTTTCAGAGTTGCTCAGTGTTGCGAGCGTCCGCACCAGGTATGGCTCTGCAGAGTGGCAACCTCTGCTAGAATGCCTCACGTTCTGGTCGGGTCCAGGCCTCCTGTGCCACTGCTCACTGAGAGCTGGAGCCACTCTGCTGCTTTTTCTCCTGCTTCCACTCTGATTTGTTCTTTCACTTCACTTGCTTTCCTGGCCTGTGCGGTTTCCATGCTTTTGGCTATGCTTAAAATCCCCTAGTGATACTCTTTGCTCCCTGGATCTGTCTGTGGTGATGGTGATTTGTTGGTTTGTTCCAGGTCCAGCTTCAAACAGGCTTTGGAAGCCCTGCCTCAGCTTGCGAGTGGAGCAGATAAAAAGTAAGCTCTGCACACACCACCCCTGCACGCACTGCCTGGGAGCCGGGGGCTGGGGCAGGCGCGAAGAGGTGATGGCCAGTGGAGCCCAACAGCAATTGGGTGGAAGGGAGCTGGATTCGCAGCCTCTGGTGGGTTCCTGCCGTCTGTACCCTGCTTGTCCTCCAGCTGATGGCGTGTGGGAAAGCCTTCTTTTAGGTAGGGACTAATTTAGAAATGAGTTCTCTTTTAATTATAAGTAACTGGTACAGAGGATGTACTTCAGTGGCATAAGCACCTGCCTGGCAAGCAAAAAGTCCTGAGTTCAATTAAATGCCTGTACCAAAGGGAAAAAAAACCCTTGAAATAAGTATTTGGTGCTGGAAATATCACAAGAAAGCTTGCCTACCTTACAACGAACTTTTAAAAAAAAGCAGCTTATTGAAACAGAGGACACAGTGATTTTCCTTTTTACATGATTCACATGAAATAGGCACTTGTCCCCTTGGACGTGGCCCAAAGACTGGGGTGTTTGAGAGGCAGTTGCTGCCCTAGGACTGCCCCGAGACCCACTAAGGATTGGGACGCATTCCAGGGCTGACTGCTGCTGGCCGTGCCTGCCTCCTGGCTCTCACGCTCTGGGACCTGCCGAAGACAGGCAGAAGACCAGAAGGGGCAGGAAATGAGCGTGCTGCCGGGGGCGCAGAAGGCAGTGCTGCACGGGGAGGTGGGTTCTGTCTCCCAACCAGGGGCTAGCTGTGCAGCCATGTTTGTCAGTAGGCACACCGCTGTTTAATAAAAAGAACAGATGCTAGTGTTCACTTTTTAAAAATTAATTTTGAAGAATAGGCCCAGGTATTGCTTCACTTTAGGGAAGAATCAAATCAGTCTAGGGCAGGAGTTTTTAAACATAAAGATCGGTGTGTGTATTATACATCCCTTTCCACCAGTGCTCTCGGTGACCTTTAACAGAAATCCATGGCAGGGGCTTTGGCAGCATGAGGGCCCATAGAAGATGGTGCTGACACCTGGCCCACAAGGTGGCCGTGGTGGCCAGGCCTCCAGCTCCCATGGGTAATACTGTGTCTCCTCTGCAGGCTCCTGGAAGAGCTGCTGAACAAGTTCAAGAGCAGCATGCACCTGCAGCTCGCCTGCTTCCAAGCCACCGCTGCAGTGCTGGTGAAGACCTGAGGTCTCACGGGCTTGGTGGCCAAGCTCTAGCTGTACGCCCTCTCCCACCCCTGGCCCACCCCCAGCTTAGTAACAGCATGGAAAGATGGTGGTCTGTGCTATTGCTCCAGCCAGAAGTACCCGAGCAGAGTGTGTGGCTGTTCTTCTCCCTTTAGCTAACTCGCACAATGTGAGTAGCAAGAGGGACTCCAGGAGTGTGCCACGTGCCTGTTATGGAAAGAGCTCTTCTCTGGGCCTTGTCACCACATGCACATTTCCAGAACACACGATCAGATTGATAAAAGACTTGGAAAGTTATGTTTAGGCATCTTGGGAGCTTTTCTTAAATTGTACAACTGTATTTAAAAACTTGTTTTGGTATAAAAGCCCTAAATTTCCTAATTTGAGTGCGTTTTAGGAAACTCAGCTGCATAAAAAGCTATCACAATTGAAGTCAGCTGTTTGTGGTTTAGACATCCAGGAGTTGATGCTATACTCTGCCATATGACCTTTACCTTTCCTGCTCTGTCTGGGGCCCTGTGTCAGCTGTCACAAGGTGAGGGTGTGGGGTGCTGGGTTACACAGCTCGGCGGGGATGGCACCCTCTACCCTTCTGTGGCACCTGCCCCTTGGCAGCTCATTCTCTGCCTCCCTGCACTCGAAGCATCTCCTGCAGAGCTGGGTGAGTGCCATTCTGTGTTTGCTGAGGATGTGAGACAGGCGCCTGGTCGTCGTCCAGCAGCAGTGCCCTGGGAGTCCTCTTTCTCCATTGCTGAGTGTAATGTCTGTAGCAATTCTGGTAGTACAGAAAAATACTGGTAGTTTCAGGACATGGTACTAACCATACACAATAGTCATTGTTTGGGACAGGGAAATGGAATGTGTGTTCATTTGGAACTGAAGTGAACATATATTTACCTTTTTACACGCAGCTTAGAGAAAGCCATAGAAGGATGTGGCATGGTGTGTCTTGTAAATGTGTTCATAAGTGTCTTGCATGACTAAGTGAGAAAAAGACAGTCCTGAGGGTTAACTCATGTACCACATTCAGCCAATGAAAATCCATCTTTGGGAAGATATAATTTATTTGATATTTTTTCCCCAGTTAGTATCTTCATTTCACTAACCATGTAATGATTGAGTCTCTACCTCCGGTGCTTAAAGTAAATACTTCAATTCCTATTTGTCCTGTGTTTGGCTCTGCTGTTGGAAAGCATTCATCAGGTGTCGTGCCAGTGCCGTCTGCCAGGCTCCGTGCAGCCTGCAGCATGGCGCAGCCTCATGAGCAGGGACGACCTTCTGTGCCTGACTGTGGATGAGGACATGCAGGTACTGCAGAAGCGCCAGGCTCCTCCAGGGGGTCCTCTAGCTCCCTACCCTGCATGACACACATCTCCTGTCCTTTCCCTGGGGCCCAGGATAGTGTGCAAGTGTTCGCAACTGCGAACTTCAGCCACAGATACAAAAACCCCATACCCAAGTGCAGAGGCTCAGGACAGCTGCTCCAGCAAGTCACGGGGACTTCTGGGAAGAAAGGGGGATTTTAAGAGCTACTTGAGTTGCAGAAGATGAGCTCAGTGGTTAGTAGGAGATGGAGGAACCACAAGTTGGAGGAAAGCAGGGAGAGTCCAGGCTGGTAGCAAATTTCACTGAGGGCGCCAGAGGCACTGAGCCGGCACGAGAAGCGTGTGGAGCACGGGGCAGCATGTGGTGCAGGACAGCCAGGTCTGCGGGTCAGCCTGCTCTGGGGTTGGCAGAGCCAGCCTCCCTGTAAACCACCAGAGAATCTGGTTTCACGGAGACTTTCTATATCGGTGCACCATGGAAGTGGCCAACTCTAGAAATGATGTGGGCAAAACCTCTCTGTTAGGCACAGCTCACTGACTCATTCTGTCCCGCCAGCCTTGCATGCAGTTCTGTTCCTCGCAGTTCATTGTTCATCACTGCACTGTGCAGTGCATGCATGCTCTTCTCAGGAGTGGGCCTTGCACATGGGTCAGGCTGTGTCTCTTATCCCGTGCCCTTCCCTGCCACACCCTGATCACCTTTCCCCACCTTGTTCTTGTTCATATTCACCTCACCTCGCACTTTCGGCCCGTAGTGTTCACATTCGCTGAGGTTTTAAAACGTTCCTAGCTATGCCTATCCTTTCTTTACATATCCCCACTGCCACTCTTCACCCTCTGTCTCCCTTCTCTTTTGCACTATCCATCCTTTTGTTTTCTGTCCACCCTTTATTCTTTATTGTGCTTGGAAGGAATAAAAAAGGACACATTTCAGTGCTGGTACAGGGTGATGGGTTATGGTTCTCTCTGAACATGTGCTATGGGGTATTCAGCCATAAGTTGCTTGCAAATATTGTCATGTTTTCTGAAAAGTTATGCATTTCAACTAGTTTTAAGAATAGGTTTCCAAAATAGAGTACTTTAGGACAGTTATGCCCCAAATTTATTTTATCTGCTAATAACAATGCATAGCCATAGAAGGTAGCATCCATTTTTTGCCATTAAACGTTGATCTTGTCAGTACTCCTGTAGGGTGCTGCTTGGGATTGGGGGCTGATGGCAGAGCCCAAAGGAGACGCTGGGTATGTGACATCGCTGCAGTAACTGGCGTGCGCCACAAGTGCTGCGTGTATGAGGCCACCGTGCACTTTGTGTGCTGATTCCGTTTATGTTCACCCAGTTTGTTTGCTTTTAGAAGCCTTTGTATATCTGGCAAGATTATAAACATGTCTCAGGGCCAGTGACATAGCTCAGTGGCACAGCGCCTGCCTGGGAGGTGCAAGGTCCTGCGTTCAGTTCCTAATACCAAGTACAAGATTATAGCACACCTCCTGAGTCTTGTGAAGAGGCCCTAAGTGCTGGGGTTTCTGTCTGCCTGGAGTTCTGAGAGCCAGCCAGAAGTCTCCATCACAGAACACAGTAGGCAGGCAAGAGCAGCCCTGGAGCCAGTCCTGGTCTTGCAGTGGCAGCTTTTTAACCACATTGGATATCCTACCAATTTGGTTGATACTGATATGGTGGTTATTGTCTATTTATATTTCTTAAAAATGGTGTCCCACCTGCCTACAAATTTTTTAGCAAGGTATAAAGCCTTGAGCACCAAGAGCCCTTCCTCTGCCAACTGCCAAAGAGTCCCCACCAGTTCTCATCCTGAGAACAGGGAAAGGGGGCTGTGCACTTACAGACAAGGGCCAGAGTCACAGAAGAAAGCCTGGCTGCCAGGCTGGAGGGAGGAGGGAGCCGTGCTGGGTTCCTGCGGGCCCCGGCCCCCCACAGTCCTGGCCCTTGGGGAGCAGAGGCAGGGGCATCACCACAAGTTCAAGTGTTGTGTAAACTGCATCATGAGACCCTGCCTCAAAAAAGCAAATAAAGGCAGCAGCCTGGGTTCCCCTGAGTCACAGCAGGCTCCTGAGAAAGTGCCTCCAGCTGTGGGTGTCACGGTCTTGGGCAAAAGTCAGCTCCTCCTGCAGCCTCTTTCCTGGGCTGCCTGAATCTGCCAGGTCTGCCCCCTCCTACTGCCCTGCTCCTTTTCTGTCTGTGTCTTAACAGACATTGACCCTGGGCTTCCACTGAGTATCCCTGGGAATGAGGTGATGACATCCTGTGACCTCAGGGTGTGCCCCACTCTCTGCACCATGGCCAGCAGCTGCCCTGCCACTGTGGTGTAGGCCCAGGCTGTTGGGTGTCACTGCTGCTGTGAGGTTAGCAGATGTGTCACGCAGTCTTTACTCCTGCATTAAATGCACGTCCCAAAGTTGCACAGAGCTGGCTACTGCTGGTGCCCTGACCCTCCCCTTGCCTGCTGCTAGAGCTGTCTGCTGAAGTTTCTGCAGTTGATCTCATTGCTGAGGGGTTCACCTTCATGACGCTCTTTAGAGATGATATCACTATGGCCCCATTGTTTGGTTGGGATAGGGTGGTCTTCCTGGAGGAGAATGGGAGAGGTCCACTCTTTAGCCCCGTTTCCTCTACACACGTGAGAGCACACGCAGACGCACACATGCTTCCCTTCTCTGAGGAGTTCACTTGGTTAGGCCAGTATTCTTTGGCCAGACTATTAGGCCTGCATGTATGTGACGGTGCTGTGCCACATGCAGACCCGGATGCATGTCCCACCAATCCCCTTGGACTTCCTGTAGCTCCCTGTTGCCTTCATGAGCACCAGGCTCACTCCATCTGAAATATGCCATCACCTTCAAATGTGTGCCAGCACAGGGCCTCTTCCTTGCATGTGGCTGCTGAGATAGCGTCCCCCGGGTTTGCTAGCTCCTTGCAATCTAGCTAAGGCTGCACACTAGGGACCTCTGGTCACGATGTTAGCCTGGAGTGCCCCGCTTCACTGTATCTGCTGTCCAGGGGTTTCCTCCTGGGCCCTCCCTCAGCAGAGCCCAGCCTCCAGGGGCTTCCCCTTAGAGGATCTCTTGAGGCTCTGACTGTGGGGAACCCTCTCCACAGCTCACTGGCTCTTCCATCTGGATCCAGCTGCTTCAACATTGCTGGCCCATCCCTACCCCCACCCCAAGCCTGAGAGCCTTCACCTCTTCCTGGTCTGCAGCCATTCCAGTGTTCTGGGCGGTGCCCTTTGTTCCTAGTGGTGAATCCAATGTCCAGATTCTGGGAAATGTTCTAAAGTTATTTCTTGGAATGTCCAGTGCCCTTTTTTTTTTTCTTCTTTTGCTTTGGGTTTTACTTTTTTGGACCTCTTGTCCTAGTCTTAAAAAAATCTTTTCAGTCTTTTCCTTCTTTTCCATCTCTTTATTTTTGAGGAAAATTTTCACATTTGCCTTAAAATTTTTGTATTGATTTTTTAAATTATTGCTATTTATAAAAAGGTTTACCTTCTCTGAGTGTGCTTTTATATATAGTCCTATTTATTCTCAGGGAACAACAATATTGTATTAGAAAGTTTTCATTTGTGCATGGTCTCTGGCTTGCTTCATCCTGCTGTTGTGCACAGTGGAGTCAATGTCATAGCTTGCCTCGCATTTCTGCTGCACTTGGGTGTGTGTCTCCACTAACAGGAGTACAGCCACAGCAGCCTGGACCCTTGTGCCCTGTGCAGACCATGGGTCTCAGCAGTGAGGTGGCCCAGGCCCTGCAGTAGGCTGCAGGCATGCTCCAGCTTTCCAGAGCAGCCTCACCCAGGCTCGCCCCAGGAGGGCGTGAGCTTCTTGGCTCCAGAAGGAGGAAATGTGGAGGTCAGAGCCCTGCTGTCCACTGGATCCAGTTGCCTTGACCTCCTAAGAACAGGGATAGGAGCTGGTGGGAGGCTGGCCTGCTCTGTGGAGGAAAAGACCTGCAGCCACTCAGTGGCACATACCCTCAGACTTGCCCTGCCTTCACTTCCAGAGTCCTGGGCCACACGGAGCTGCGCAGTGCAGGCCTCAGGTGGTTCATTTTGTTTTCAGTACTGCCAATTTAAGATTTCACTTTTTTTTTAATACAGGATCTCACTACACAGTTGAGAAATGTAATGATCCTCCCGTTTCAGCCTCCCCAGCACTAGGTTATAGGTATGCACTACCACTCCCAGTTCTGGGGCCAGCATGGCATGCAGCACTGTGGATCACACAAGGGCCCTTGGGCTAGGCAGGCACTCATGCCACTGAGCGGACTCCACCGCCCTAAGGTCTCACTTCGAAGTCTAGAGCTGCTGAATTAGTTTCTGCTCATCCATGTGCTCCTGAGATTTTGGTTTCATCTAGCTACTATTTCCTCTGCTGTTCACTTTGTGGAACACACACACACACGTGCAGTTGAGTATGATGTGTTAGGTATATAATGTACTTTTACATAGATTACACATAGCATGTACCTAGACACATGGAGAGTATACTGTACATGCGCACATATACCACCACCACACCCTGCACTGTCATTTTTGTACAGTTTTGATAGAGCTAAGGTTAATGTGTGGTTTTTATCTGCCATCAGTAACTGAAACTTAAGGTGCAGTTGTATTCATCTGCTTGACCCTGACCCCGGAGTTCACATGAGCAGTCCTCACATTTGTCCTCAGAGCTGGTCATGCAAAGCTTGTGCTCCAGGTCAGCACCCATGGGGGGCAGGAAGGGCCATCGAGTTCGATTCTTACGCCCCCACTGACCACATCAGGGTTAGCAGGGAATCCTTTGAATGCCGTATGCCTAATTATGGCCTCCAGATATTCATAAAACAAAATCTAAGGATGTCGAGTTAGTATCACCCAAGAGACACTCAAGGGCAAAATGTTCTTAGGAATAAAGTGATGCTTTGCCAAAAGATAGCACTATTCTAAACTTAGGTACTTTTATCTAACCTCAAATTATATAATTTGAATACTGCTGACATTCACAATCCATAGTCATATTGATAAATTCTTTTAACACACCTTTGTCAGGATTGATGGATTAAGCTATCAAAATGAAAGGCAATTTGTAAAGTGCAGTTAGCAGGCTTCATGTGGGAGGAACTTACAGAACTCTACCATCTTTAGAGAACTGACCTCTTCTCAACCGCAAAGTGAGTCCCAAGAAATAGCACAGTACTGAGTTCACTGGTCACAATAAAAATATGGTGGAAGTCAGTGATAAGATAACTGTTAAATCCTGCTTATGTTTGGAAATTTTAGAATAGACTTCTGAATAACATCAGCCCAAAAAGAAACCACAGAAATTAGACAAATTGAGAACTGAACAATAATGAAAGACTTCATATTAAAATGTTAAATGCATCTAAAAGCTAAACATGCAAGAGAAACAATTAGCTTTCATAGCTTCTGTCAGGAAGAGAGATTGAATGTGAGCCAGGCATCAAACACAAAAGACTTGCTAAAAACTTTTTAAAGAATGAGTCTCAGAAGAGACAAAGAACAAAAAAAACATGGGAGGAAACAAAACTCCAGTATACATGATCAAATCAAATGTTTGAAGAAAACTGAAAAAAGACAAAACTTGGCAAGAGAAATCAAAGAGGGAGGAGAAGCGCCCAAGTATTACCAATAGGAATGAGAGGAAAAGGGGACCAGCAGCTGAGCGAGACCGCAGCGGGTGGGTGGAGGCCCTGGATAACGTCTGCTGTCGTGCAGAGAGCCTGTCCCCAGCCCACCTGTCCTTGTGGGACCAGAAGCAGCAGTGCTCCCGGGCAGCACCCCGAGCTTGCCACGCAGCCCGCCCAGTGAGAGTGAGACACCTGCTCAGGGTTTTGTAAAGGTATATTCCTTGTTTGACAGGACTGAGTCACAGCGTGGAATCCCTTTATGTAGAAACTGATTGCCAAGGGGCTGGGGAGATAGTTTGGTGGTCTAAGCTCCTGTCTGGCAGGTGCAAGGGCCTGAGTTCGATCCCTAGTACCACATGCCATGCTGGTCCCAGAACCTGGGCAAGCCATGCATAAGCTACATAGCGATACCCTATACAAAATAAATAAATGATTTTTTAAAATGTAAATAAAAATGCTGATGGCTGATCTGTTATTCACAGTGACATTTTGAATGACAAATGGGTTCCAGTGGGAATTGCTGCTGTGTGCAGGAATAGCTGTGCATGTACGTGCATACATGTGTGGCTCCTGGCACAGTGCTGGTGTCCCTGCTGCAGGGTGCTGAGACCCACTCCCAGTTTTGGCCTTTCAAAATGAAGAGGATTAATCTAGGAGCAGAAGGTGATAGAGTCACCCACTTTGCCCTGACCCGTGTGCCCCAGAGGCACCCACGGCTGAAGTGTCAGCACCTGCCACTGTCCCCTGGTGACATCTGTGCCACCTCTGCTTGTTTCAGCACCTGTTCTCACCACAGTCTTCAGAACTGCATGCCGTCCCGGGAGACCAGTGCTTGGGCCAGAGAGCTCATCCCAGGCTGCCTACAGTCTGGCAGAGCTCAGCCTTGCGGTCTGGCTTCAGTGTCTGTGACTTCCATGTGCAGGCACATGCCTTGCGATGTCCCTTGTCATGTGGTGGCAGATCGCTCACTGAGGGCACTGACTGCACCAGTCATGGCACCATGGCACACCCTCAGGGCTGGAGGCCTCGAGGCCAAAGCAGCAGTGCTCTTTTCGGAGGAAATCTACAAACCCGTCTCCCCACCCCCAGCCCCTGTGCCCATATTTTATCTTAAACTAGTAAAGCTGCTATTGGGGCAAAGTTCTGCTGTAGTGAGCGAGACAGCAGCAGTGGGCCGTCTGCGCCAGCTGTGCAGGTCCCAGGGCAGCTGTCATCATGCAGGCCTTGGCCTGGAGCAGACCCCTACCACACCTGTGCAGCTGAGCCTGCATGTACCGCACCTCGCATCCCCAGATAACCACGTGGTCCTTTTCCAGGCCCTCTGTGCACCACAAGACTGGGTTCCTCGTGCGGTGAACAAGACTGTCACACCTGGGCCTGTATGCTAAGGAGGAAAGGGCAGCTGGAGGAAATGGAGTGCATCCGTAGGGTTGCATGCTCAGAAGCAGAGCAGACTAGCCCCTTGGTGTGGTCCTGTTCAGCAGAGTGTGCCACAGTGGGGGAGAGTGGCTCCTGCCCTGCTATGGAAGCACCTCCTGTGCACATCATCGCAGCTCTGCCGACAAGGCAAACGAGGGGCCAGCTGTCCCTCTCCCTGTCCCCACCTCCAGGCTGGTATCTTCAAGCAGGGAAATGTGCTAATGTAAGGTCTTGCTCTGTGGTTTTTTTCACTCTGTAAGATGACGCCATATGCTCAAGTTTCTGTTCAAAAGCCATCCAGTGTGTCCCATTAGCAGAAGTTGGAAGCGGCACCTCCTTCCTGGAAGTAAGCATGTCTCTGGAGCCTGGGCACCAGCCTGCACCTTCTCTACTCACGGGGCAAACTCAGGCCCACACATGCTCGCTGTCTGGTCCTCGTGGTCTGCAGTGGCCTCTGCAGTTCAGTCTTCAGCCTCAGCCCACCACCTCGCTGATGCCATGCGTGAGAGGTGTCCATCAAGAGGGGACATGTGCACTCTGAGGAAGGCTTTTGCAGCTGCTTCCCATGGGCCCCCAGCTGCTCTGTACCTGGTGGCCCACAGGACTCTGGACAGGATGAGGTGCCCATGCCCTCAGGCAGCCAGGCCAGAGACACCGCTAAATCCCCTTCATTTCAGGAAACCTCAGTGTTGTTTCGTTTGTAAAAAATCCCAGAATTACTTTCATTCAAAAAAAGAAAAATCATTTCTTAATAGAACTCAGGCAATTTTGGATATTTTAAACTGTACACACTCATTAGAGAATGCACAGTGGGCCCCGCGGAGTAGTCAGAGCCCCACACTGGGAACCCGGGACTCCAGCAGGTCTGCTTCCTCTGGCCTTGTGTGCGCTGGGAGCCTGAATCCAGTCTGGTCCTGTGTGTACCAGGCCAACTGGTGGTCCCGAAGGTGCAGAGTGGAGGGCGTCATCCTGTTCCTGTCCTCTGCGATGGTGGGTTTTACCTCTTCGGCTGTCCACAGGGCAGCAGTTAGGACAAAGGCGGACTTGTCCGAGCTAGCGTCCTTGCCCCCAGCGTCTTGGCCTGGGTGCTGCAGCAGCCCCTGTGGAGCTGAGCTTGGTCACTGCCCTGTTCCTTGCAGCTCTGGGAGCAACTGCGCTGAGTCACACACATTCTGGACACATGTTAGTCATTTCTGAGAAAGTTTGTAAACTGTTAGTGCCCTGAGCTGCTATCTCTCTCTCCATCAGGTCTCCCACAGGAACCCGCAGCAGGGCTGTGCTCTGCACTTTCACCTGCACTGGGGCGGGACCAAGGTGACCTAGGCACCCTGGGCCCACCCTGCACACTGAGAACCCTCGCGTGCTCCTTCACCCTGCTCGCTGGGCCTGCTCAGCTCCTGGGTCCGTGAGCCCTGCGGTAACTGCATCTGGTACATGTCCTTCCCGGCTGAATGCACACGCCCTTAGCAGGGTGCGATTCACACTCATGCAGTGGCGCCATCGTGGGAGAAGTGCCATTAGGGAAGCTGGCAGAGGAGTGTAGGGCCACTTTCTCACTGTCCTTTCCAGGCCTTCTGTAAATGGAAAATTATTGCAAAATAGTGGGGAAGAACCCAGGGCAGTCAGCAAAGCTTGTGAGAAGTTCAAGAGCCACCCAGCAGCTCGCCAAAATTGCTCCAAGTGTCCAGCACAGTCCAGGTGTGCAGGTCCAGTGTGGCTGTGAGGGGTGTGGAATCCCACACACCCAGGGACTGTTACCAGAAGTGCTGTGCTGACCACCACAAGCCTGCTTGACTTGAGGGTCCCTGCAGCATTGGTGATGCCCACGTGCCACTCCTGCTCATGTTCCCTGCCAGGCTGGCCTGAGCCAGGGCCTGCACCCACAGAAGCCCGAGCTCCCTTGTCAGGGCTGTTTTTCTATGCCTCCCCTTGTCTTTGCCTCAGTAACCAAGCTTCAGCACATACTTCAGTGATGCCTGCAGGGCCCCCATTTCTGGTGCCTCCTGACTGGGGTGCTCATTCTGATTCCTTCCCACCAGCCCTAACTACAGGCTTCCCTGGACTCAGAGAACCGTTTGCTGTCCCCTGCTGAACTCTGTCCACAAGAGGCAAAGGAGCACATCGGAGAGCAAGCTAGCCTCTCCCCTCTTGTCCTCGTACTTGCCCCGCTGTCACCTTGTCTTCAGGTTCCCCTTGTTGGCAAGGCCAGCACCTTCCTGGAATCCGTTCCGCTGCCACCTTCCCTCTGCACCCCATGGGCTGCAGCAGCCATTGTCACACCCTACTGCATGCTTCCCAGGAAGCTGACTGATCTCTGGCATGAAAAGGGTGTACCTGTCACCACACAGCTCACTGCAGGGCCCCTGAAAGCCCGTGTGGGTCCTCCTCAGGTGACCCCAGGAGCCCTGCTTTCCAGAATGACTCCTTCCCTCAGGGTCTGCCATCCAGGGGTCTTCAGGGCACTTTCCACACAGTACTCTGGGAATGTTCTGACTCAGGGAACAGCCCCACAGGATTTGGGACACCTGCCCATGGTGCGCAGCAAGGGCATCCAGGGCTGGCAGCCACAGTCAGGCCCTGAAGAGACAAGGGCACTTTTGGTAAACGTTCACCATGCCCACAACACACCTGACAGGCCGAGCCTAGCCAGCACACACTGTGTGTGCAAATAGCAACCCCCTCTCACCACTTGCCTCTGCTCCTTCCTTGAGAAGACGCTAGCCAGTTGGACCTCCACAGGTAACCGCCGCCCCAGTCGGCTCTCTCCCGCCATTTGCATGTCTTTCAACACTCCACAGCATAATCCCTAGGTCTTATCTGGTCATCACAGGCTCACTGTCCCCAGGTACCTGCTCTACCCATACTAAATGTTTTTGATGTGGGCTTCCCTGCCGCGGGCTCCACACCTGTCATAGCTGACATGATCAGGCATGAAACACTTTGCAGCAGATGGATGGGTGATACATGGGTGGCAGGAGGGACAAAAGGCAAGTCTCCGGGCATTCCTGGGTCTTCCCACGTCCAGTCATAGAGGAGGGGTTGCTCTCACACCCACTGCACACAAGCCCTTACGCAGAGGGGTCCTCCAGGTCTACAGCCTCCTGGCCCTGGGGAGGCTGTCTGACACTCCACTAGGACTCAGGTCTCATGGGCCCATTCTGGCTACACTTAGGATGACTCTGTCTTAGACACTTTCCTGGTCACTGATGTAATCACCCGACACCCTCAGCTTAAAGGTGGAGAAGGGGCTCAATTTGGCTCAGGTTTCCGATATTGCAGCCCTTGCACACTTCGTCAGCTCCCAGAAAGGACTGGGCGACAGCACCATAACTGTGGACAGCTCAGGACACAGACCGTGAAGCAGAGAGAGGGCAGGCTTCCCTCTGCAGCCCTGGGTCGTCCTGCTAAGCAGCTGCCGACTAGAGATTGACCTCTCTAGACTGTGAATCAAGTGAACTTCTCTAAGATTCCATGTCACATATTTTGTACCAGCAGTAAAAATGTGACTAGAAGAATGTGGGACTTTCACTGTGTGTCACAATATAGGTAAGATGTTTCACAGTCCCTGGCTTCTGCAACACCACCCCCCGCCGTGTCTCGAGCCCCTTCTCTTTCGGGCTCCTTCCCGGTCTTCTCCTCATGTGGGGTGGGTCTGGCCCCACCCTGTTACTATCTCCCCCCAGACCTCGAGTTCCTCTGTCCAGCTGCCCAATGCATACCACACAGGGTTGGTGGGGATGGTGGAGTGGTCAGGTTCAGAACGGCCTTATCCTACCCCCACCCTACCCTCAAGTCTCACCATCACCCCAGTGGCTTCATCCCTCCCACTTACCCCGACAGCCACCACAGCCTACTGCATGCATTGGGTCCTCCTGGGAAGCGCTCAGAACTGCTACTCACCGCTCAGTGCCGCCCTGTCTGAAGCCTGCCAGGCCTCCCACTTGACCGTTCCCCAACAGCCTCCCTCCTTCCCGGCTCTCTTCTTTGTACTTCGCACTCTGTTCCTCTGCTCACATTCTGTACCCAATTGTAGGAACTTTGTGGCACACTGTCCTCTCCCACCAGGGCACACAGAGAAGAAGGCTCCACCTCTAGGCTGCGATGCCAGGCTACCGTCCTGCCGTCTCCCTGGGCCAGCCGCCAGCAGCTGGGTTGCCTGCTGTTGCAGCATGTGTGCTTTCAAGCCTTGGCTAATAATGTTTACTCATGAGATGTTCCTCCTTCCTGAGTTCAACCTCGCCAGGACTCTCATAACTGTGTTGCGGTTTAGGGTTTGTGTTGCAATCAGGTATATGACCGCAGGACACACCAATGGGAAAAGCAACTGGGAAGGAATTCATAAATCCCAGGCCTGGTCTAATTCTTCCAAAGAATCAACTCACTGTTCAGCGCTCAGCTGTGAACGCGAATTGGAAAGTAGCTGTGTTCAATGTAGGTGCGGGCAGTCACGCACCGCAAACCCAGGCCTCTCACTAAGAACGGAGAGGTGATAATGGAGATGCAACAGTGGGGCCTTGTAGTGAGTTAAAATTCCCAAATAAGGCGAAGAACAGAGGCAAAATGAGAAAGCAGCAGACTGGACAAATAGCAAGCAGCTGGCAAAGTGAGAGTAAAGTCCAAGCACATTGATCCTTACAATAAACATAAAAGCCCCAACTTGAAAAACCATTGGCACATAGGTTTATTTAAAAAAAAAAAAAAAAAAAAAAAAAAAAACAGTGCACAAAACCAGCTGATATCTTCTATACATGAAAGATATATAGTAAAAGTGAAAGAAATGGGCCCCGGGGAGATAGCTCAGTAGACTAAGCGCTTGCCTGGAAGCCCAGGGTCCTGAGCTCAATCCCTGGTACCGCAAAAGAAAAAAAAAGTAAATAAGAGATACGAGCGTGATCAAAGCAAAGTCGCTGTGTCATCCCAAAGTGAACCTCAGGGCAAGGAGAACCAGCGGGCATGAAGGGTCACAAGGAGCCCTGTGCGACAGGAGCCAACTCAGCGCGCAGGCCTCAGAGCTGCGCATATGCACAACTGGTATAAGAGGGACCGATGAACTGGACAGAGAAGCAAATGCACCGTCTCTGTTGGATCCTCCCTCATTGCTGTCGATGATGGATGGCATAGGCAGGACATCAGTAAAGACACTAAGCGGTGTGGCAACCCCTTCACACTGTGCACCCTCTTGAGAGGCTGTCTCCACGCACTGTGCCCCAGAACAGTCGCCACTGGTGACCCATCTGATAAACGCTGCCAAGTGTACAAGGTGGAAACGTAGCCACTGTGTTCTGTGTCCTTAACAGAAATAAAGTAGAAATCACAAACAGATACCCCTGGATAATCTCCAAATGTTTGGAAATTAAACATACTTCTCAGTATCCCATGGGTCAGAAAAGAAATCACAAGATCACTTAATACGCATTCTGAAGTGAATGAAGTGCAATATATCAAAAATTGTGGAGCGCAAGTGAGCCATGTGGCAGGACAGCATGCTTTTCCCAGAAACAGAAGAAGTCTTGAATCAATACTCTGAGGTTCCCACCTTAAGAAAATAGCAAGCGAAGAGCAAATTAAGTCCAGACAAAGTACCAGGAAGGAAGCAAGAGGAGAGCACAGGCAAGTGATATTGGGAGCAAGAAAAGCAACTGGAAAGGAATTCATAAATCCCAGACCTGGTCTAATTCCTCAAAAGAATCAATCAGGAAAATTGAAAGAAACACAACTGATTGGTGTCAAGGGCAAAAGAGAGAGACATCCAGCTAGGCCGAGCCCTGCGGCCCAGAGGCTGAGCTGGGAGACTTCCAGGTTCCAGCCCAGCCTGAGCAACTTAAAAAGGGATGCAGAGAGAACCCTTCCCAGCCCACAGGGTCCAAGTTACACTCCTGTCGCCACAGTGCCACTGAGGACAATGAGGACACCGAGCTCATGGCTGGGCACGGAACCCCACAACGACCAGGGTCATGTGGCCTGGCAGCAGTACTTGGTGTGCTGCTTGGCATGGGAAGGGCTCCCTGGGATCCCAGAGAAAGGACTGGTGGGCAGAGAGGGACACACGGTACACCAGGTAAAAGGGACAGACTCATAGACTCTGCTCCCTGCCTGTCCATCAGTGACAGTGCCGCCCTTCCCCACTCCATGCCGCTCCTGCTTGGAGCCCTTCCATGGTTAGGCCAACTGTTAGGGTACAAGGCTTGGGGTTCCCCCTGGGCATTGTCCAGCCCTTGTCCAAGCTGAGCTGGGGAAGTGTGACTTCCTGCCTGGGAGAGGCGAGGCATCTTGGAAATAGGTCCCACAAGGATCCGTAGTGGCTCCGGTTGGGAGTGGACATTGCAAGTGGAGGCTGCCTCCACAGTGAGGACACAGGTATGTAGCAGGTCATGGCAAGTTGGAAGCAGAGTTCAGCTGCTTCCATTTTTGTTTCTTACAGTTGGAAAATCATGGCCATAGATGATTTATAATAGCACCCCACAGACAGCATTGCTATGTACCAGGCCAAGCCCTGCATAGACTCTTCGTGGCTGTGAATTCATTTCATCCTCATCAGAACAGCTCTTTTCTTTTTATTCAGTTGAGATGAGATCTCTCTAATGTTGCCCAGGCTGGCCTTGCCCAGCCTCTGCCTCCCAAGCATCTAGAGCTACAAATGCATCTGAGGCATATTCTGGAGACACAGAGAGGCTCAGCAACTCACTGGAAAGCCCCACACTGCCATAAGCAGCCTCCTCCATCTACACCTCCTGTGCCTCTGGGCCCCGGTGCTGGGCTTTTCCTTCCTCCGTACCCTAGTCCTTGGAGGAGCCAGGTCAGTCACAAGACCTCATTTCTTATTGACAAGGAGCTGGGCATGCAGGGAAGGACCTCGCTGCCCATCCCCAAGCTGCCTGTGGCTGGTGATGGCTTGTCGCAGCGCCAGCTCTCCCCCAGGCCCCTGAGTGCCCACGAGTGTGCTCCCAACAGCTGTGTGTCCAAGCCCTTGGTGTCTCCCTGCCTCCTTTGCCTGCTTGTGTCTAACCATGCACAGCATGGCTGCCTCTTCCTTGAGATAGGAGCCAGAACCTCTCTGCTGCCACAACTCCCACCCGAGCACTGAGGCGGCCCAAGGTTGGTGGCCCAGGGTGGAGAATGGCTCTCGTCAGGGCTCACCCTAGGACTCACCAAGAGCTGCCATGCTGGCTGTGTGCCAACTCATGTGCCATGCTTCCTGCCTGCCTGGGAGCCCATGAGGCGCAGGCAGCTGTTGCTGGAGCTCAGTGTCCTCTGCTATAGGAGGACATAAGCTTGATGGCTGCTGTGCTGCTTTTTAAAGAGGCTGGAAAACTGGTCATTGTTAGCTGTGGCCATGTGACCAGGTCCAGAATGGACTGAGAGGAGAACTGTGACATTTACTTGTTTCCCTGAAGGCAGAGGTCAGGTCAAAGGTTACAGCAGCAGCTGCAGTACTGGCTCTTCTGGGCTCCCAGATGGTGCCCCCATCCGCACCTGGGTGTTTGTCTGTGTGTCTATCCTCACCTCTAGAGAGCACACCTGTCCTACCAGATCAGGCTCCCACCTGCTTCCAGATACCATCACTTTTCCAGACACTGGAGTAAAGGACCACTGAATAGACATGAAGGACACAAGTCAGCCCCTAAGAGATGGCTCCATCACCACCTGGAGTGAAGCCACATGAGCTGAGGGCCTGGAGCCCAGGCTTCCATGGACTCTGGAAACGTGAGCAAGGGGAAGGTGCAAGATTGCAGAGTGCAAACTGGCCCAGCCCCCATGGAGACCAGCGTGGACCTTCCTCGCAAAACTACAGCTAGAGATTCCACTGGACCCAGCCATTGTCCCGCAAGGGGCCTTCCCAAAAGAGTTAGACGTGGCAGTTCAGTGACACATCACGTGGTGAGCCACGCCCCTTCGACAGCCAGTTTGTGGAAGCAGCTCTATGTGCATCCACGCGGGAATGGACAAGGAAAGGCTGCATTCACACACAGTGGGGCAGGACAGCCACACACCGTATTTTAGAAAAGATAAATTTGAGTCATTTGTCAGAAAATGGATCGCTCTGAGGTCATAAAGTGGCTTCAGACACAGAAGCCTAAATATTGTGTGGTTTCTCTTATATGTGATGCCCAAAGCACAGATCATCTAATAAAGGCAGACAGTAACAGAGATAAAGTATTTCCACATGGGATAGGGCCTAGAGGCAGAGTAGAGGGGGCAAAAGCTGTGCAAATGCACTGTGTCCATGCACCAATGAGGGATGGAAATATAATGCACTGCCAACAGGGACAAACAGGAAGCAGGAAGTAAGTGCAGCCCCATGGCCCTGGCCGAGGACTCTGGGGTGGCCCCCAGGTTGGGACTGCTGGCGGAGGACAGAAGAGCTGGGGCCTTATGGCACTGAGGGCGGCTCCCCCGGGTAGTGTTGGCCTGGGCACGCGCTGCTGGATGGCCCAGTTAGGAGGCAGATGGCTCACGCACCAGCTGCACGTGGAGCCACCTTGACAGTTTTGAGGTCTGGCTGGCTGGCCCCAGACTCCTGTGCCCAAGTGCCCTTCCTACCTCAGCCTGCGGAGGAGCTGGGACAGCGAGCCGTTCTGTGTGATGCCTGTCCGCCCGAGGCCCTGCCTCCTGTCCCAGCCCTCCGTGCAGTCCGGCAGTGCCTGCTATTCCCGGTCTAGGGGCAGAGGCCATGCAGCAGTGGCAGTGACCGCCCTCGGCCCTCCTGCCCGCGCGCCCCGGGCTCCTCCAGGGCTCCTGCCGCCTCGGCTGCTGTGTTCCACTGGGGGCTTCTGGGTTTCTTGTAAAAGGCAAAGTTAGAGTAAGCCTGGAGCCCGTCCCGCTGCTTGACAAACAACACAGGGAAATGCCGCGACGCGCGGGCCACCCTCCAGCCACCTTGTTTTCAAGCTCTGCGATGGAAACACACCACTTCCTTCCACTGAAGGAAGCATCACTCTTTCCACCAAGTCGCTCCTGCGGGAAGCTGGCCAGCCCAAGGGCTGTGGTTGAGTTTTGTTGTTGTTTGGTTTTGGGTTTTTTTTAAAGATTGCATAAGTCCCCAGTGGGGTAGGAGAGGAGAGGAGGGTGTGTGCCCCAGCACAGCCCAAGGTGCTTGCAGTGCAGGAACCCAGCCCAGGACCATGCCGGCCCCCTCCCTGCTGAGTCCCTCCAGGGCTCTGGCTGGCCCCAGGGACATGGGCAGGACTGGCTCTCTTGTTCTGGTCCCTGCCACAGTCTACAGATGAAGCGGCCTCTGCCTCACATTCTCCTTCAGAACTCACCTCCTGCAACCCAGCCCTTCTCTCCTTGCCCCACAGGAGTCCCGACTGCAGAGGCAGAAGGGCCACCAGCAGGGAGAGGAAGAGAATTCGAGCCACAGCAGGGCATGAGGGAAGGGCTCCCAGGGAAGGGTCCCGGCCAAGTGGCAAGGTGGTTGCCCCAGCCCCATGTCCTTCTTGTTTGTTCTCCAGCCCACTCCTCTGTCCCTTCTGGGGAGCACTGGTAACTGTCCCAGTGAGCAATGAGCAGCTAGGCCCTGTGTGTCCACAAGGCATTTGGGCACTGGCACATCCCCTACCTCACCAGGGGCCCTATACAGGCTGCCCAAATCCTCTCTGCCTGTGCCACAATGCTGGGCTTTTTTTTTTTTTTTTTTTTTTTTTTTTTTTTTTTTTGTCTTTTCGAGACAGGGTCTCACTATGCAGTTCAGGCTGGCCTTAAGCTCACTTTGTAGCTCAGGCTGGTCTCGAACTCACAACAATCCTCCTGCGTCAGCCTCTTGAGTGCTGGGATTATAGGCCTGTACCACCACGCCCAGCAATGCTATGCTTTTTATGGAGATATATTTCTTTCCTGAGTCTGAAACCCCTCAAGGGAATGATTCCCTGCAGGTTCCCAACACCCTGCAAAGGGCCCCCTGGCTCGGAGCTCAGCCTCACCACCTGTCACCAGTGTTGTCCCAGGGACTCCAGGCTGTGAAACAGAGGTGAAAAGCCGTGGAAATCAAGTGAGGACAGACCAAATAGCTCAGCGGATTACAGCAGGTGGGGGGTTTGATCCTGGCCCACTCACAGAGTGCACAAAGACCTCGCTTGACACTGGGCATGCTGGCAGGCACCTGTAATCCCAGCTCTTGGGAGGCTGTAAGCAGGAGGAGCACTGTGAGTCTATTCTAGTACTGAGACCCCAAACAGCCTGTAGACCCTGCCCTAAAATACAAAAAAGAAAAAGAAAAGAAACCAAAGCAAGCAGTGAGCTAGCCCAGGTCCTCTTTGTTAATGAGGCTGAGTCCCCCAACTTGGGGATTTATACATGGCACAGACAGAGGATGAAACACCCCAAAAGGTGTCATGTGACAGGGAATGGCAAGGACCGTACACACTCCACAGCCTGGGGCTTCTGTCCACCCTCAGCCCTGCCGCCCTCTGCTTCAGAGCCACCCAGCTCCCTGTTCACAGCGCCATGGTTGTGCTTTGATCTCACACTCAGCAAACAGCTCTAGGTCGCCTCGTGTGCATTTGCCACGCAGTAGGGTTGCCACATGCATTTTGCCATATGCTGTGTGGTTCAGTGAGCAGCCATGGGCTGGGCTGGCCCTGTGTGACCCAGACCCTGGCACCCAGGCTGCACTGGCCACACACTCGAGGCTGCAGAGGCCAAGGCTGTGTCTGGCCCCCTTCCGTGCAAGGCTGCTGCAGGCCAAGCAGGGCCTGTGTGCCTGCGTGTGGGCAGCACTGTTAGGAAAGTGGGTGCCTATTCAGGAAAGGAAGGTACAGTGGCCATGGGTGGAGGCACCACTTGCCATCGCTGTGGAGGCGGAGGTTACCATGGTACTAAGCGCTGACCTTGTGGCCTCACCCCTGCCCTGCTCATGCACCCTGCCCTGGGGCACACTGTGGGGCGGGGCCCTGCTGATTGCCTCCCTGCTGGGCACTCCCACAGGTCTACCCACGGAGTCCTGTCTGCTTGGATCTTCTAGGCCCTACTTCGCTGAACTGCTTGGGCAGGGGCCCTGGTAGGTCTAGACAGGGGTTCACTATGCACTCAGGTAGCCTCAAACTGCTGGTCAAGAGATTCTCCTGCCTCAGCTTCCCAAGCAGCTGGGACTGTGGGCACAGGCCACCATGCCTGGCCTGCCTCCTGAGCAGCTGGCCACCTGCTCTGCCCGTCCCCTTGCCCTCACACTCAGCTGTCTTGCTGGTCCTTTTTCCTGCGTCAGAATGGTCATGGAGCCAAGGGCACTCCTGGCCTCTGCCACACCCTGGCAGTGTCCTCTTCACACAGCTGTCCACATGGCTGGAACAAGTACAGGGTGTGCCACCCAGCCCTGAAAACTGTCAGCTTTTGCTATTCCTACCACCTCCCTAGCTCTCCTTTTACTTAGAAAAACACTCGTTGATTGATAAACTATGACACCAGGGCCTGTGAATGAGTCCAGTAGCGCTCTAATAAGTGTGCATTTGCACAAGTGTGTGCAGAGTGACTTCACCATAGTGCATGCCTGCGTGCTGAATGCTCAGGCGGCGGCAGCTCTGCAGCCTCAGCCCAGCTGCTTACTGGCGTTGTGTTCAGTGGTGTAAGGGGAGATAATTAGGCTCGTGAGAAGCTGTGAGTGCAAGTGGAGAAGTGCGAGCTCAGGACGCCGCCTCGCTGGTGTGAAGCCGCCTCTGCACGTGCCTCCCGAAGCCATGGCTGAGCGACGGCCTTGAGTGACCTCCACACACAGCGTCTCTTCAGTGTGCTTCCTAAAATCAGAGACGAAGGCATTTTCCAGTCCTGTACTCTACAGACCACGCTGCCAGTCACCAAATACCACTGATATTCTATAGAAAAGAGTAAAAGCGCGGTTTCTCTGAGGCCTTGGGTACAGTGTGGACTCGCAGGCGCGTTTAGCTATGTCCCCTCAGTCTCCTCTCACCTGGGACAGCTCTGTGCCCTTCTGTACCCATGCGGCTCTCCCTGCTAGGATGCGAAGCGCAAGCCAGAGGCCCAGGAAGCCATGTCCTCCCCACAGGCACTGCTCTTAGCAACACTAGAGAAAGTCTGGCTTTGGGGCTCTGGGTGGTTTTTCTGGCCCAGCTGAGGTGTGAGGGCCTGTAGTGGTGGCTTGTGTGACACTGGGCCGGTGCTGCAGCCGCAGTGTTCCTCGAGGTGACCCAGCCTGGCCGGCACTGCTGCGAAGCTCTATTCTCTCCCCCTACTCACTTCCCCTTCTCCTGTCAGTGGGCCTCATTCTCGGGTTAGAAATACTAAGAAGAGGAGCAGCCGCTCAGGAAAGGAAGGGTCCTCACAGCTGCACGGCCCAGGCACCAGAGCCGCCCCACCCCAGGACCCAGCAGCAGGTGGTCCTGAGCAGAAGCCTGCTACTCCCAGCACTGCCGAAGAGCTGGGCACAGGGGCCATGCTGCCAGAAGGGAAGCAGGACATCGGACAAGAGGCCTCGCATTCCCTGGGGGACTGGAGAAGCCCAAGGAAGGGGCGCATGCGCTGGCTCCGCCCAGCGCGTCCTTCCGTTGGCGCCTCGCTGGAGTGTGACTATGACTACAGGACTGGGCTGCCCGGCCGTTTCTGCTACGGACCCCTCACGAGAATCAGAGAGCTGGTTGTCTGATTTGGTTCTTCTCTCCCGAATTGCAGTTTTCTTTTCTTTGTGGCCTCTCTGCAGCCCACATTGGCCACAGGCCTCGTGGGGGAGTCGCTACGTGGACGCAGCCCGGCTCAGTTGCCGCCTTCTGCCCTATTGTCTTTTATTTTACTCTTTGCTTCTACTTTGAGTTTCTCACGCAGCACAACCATGCGCCCTGTAGGCTGTGAGTCTATTTGTCCCGCGCAGCTGTGCAGGCTCAGGAGCGCCCGCTTTCCTGCAGATGACTTGGTGTCCTTCCCCATGGAGTAGAGCCCTGCTGGGCACAAGCCCGCCCTTTGCTGACCTGCTCACTGCAGGCAGGCACGCAGGCTGCCTTTCAGACCTGGCTGCGGCCAGCCAGCTGCTGTGGGGCCCTGCGCCTTGGGTCTTGTCCCGGAAGTGCGCCTCTGCCCCTCGCTCGCTCCGCAGGAAGTGTCAGGCCGGGATGGCCCCAGCAGAAGACCATGGAACAAAACGCGAGACTTAATGCCCTATCACTAGTTGTGCCTGACCTGCAGCAACAAGCAAAGTGTTTATTGCATTGCAGGCGGACAGCACACCCACACTCTGACTGCATGAGAAGATGCCCCTAGGGACAGGAATTAGCAAGGAAGATGGAATCAGCAGGAAGAGCCCAGCGAGGTCCCCGGGTGATGATCCTCCAGCTCTTCGCTTCTTCCTCTGGTGCCCGTGGCCCTGTGGGAACACAGCAGTTGTCTTCTAGGTCCTGAGGACTGGGGAGTGCGATCACTGTGAGGCTGTGGTTGTGCAAGACAGGCGCACGATGCCGCTGCAGCCCTTCCTTCACGATGGCTTCTCGGAGGAGACACAGGGACTCAGACCCAGCAGACACTGAAGCCCGGAAGTCACAGAGGTAGGAATGCGCAGCCTCGCAGTCAGGCAGGTTGGGGAGCTGTCCCACCAAATTCTCCCTGATCTGTGACTTTATTTGCCCAAAGGTCCTAAAAGATGAGTGCAAATATAGCACCTCAGCTCTGTGTGTGTGACCAGCACCTACTGCTCTGGAGGAACTGGAGGTACCTGCGGTTATCCTAACAGGCAAGGGTGTGCAGACGGACATAGACAAAGCTGCTGACGCGGTGGAGTCTGGACCACGGCTGCTCCCCCTGCACGGCAGGGAACCGCATCCTCCAGTCCTGCTTGGCCTCCCTAGGCCAGGGCACAGGGCAGATTGAGGACAGACACGCTCTTAGGGACGGGAGCAGAGCGTCCTGTGCCTCTGGGAGATGCTTAGGGGCTTGGCCATGAGCAGGGTCCTCAGCCAGGGCGGCTGCCGAAGGGGCCCCCTCCTGTGGTGATCAGTAAAGGAGTCTTCCCAGGGGAGGAGCCTCACTGGGACCGGAGTCCGCCTCCTCATGCGCATGGCGGAAAAGCCACGTTGGAAATGCGCACATCAGTAGAGGCTGTAATAAGTGGCCCCAAGTGAGTCATGAGAGGAGAGTCACAAGCATCGCTCTTGTTCTCGCCCAGCAGTCCACCACAGTCGGCTTGGCTGCCCCGGTGTGCGTGCCATGTGTCCCTGCCAGTGGGTGCTGCGTCCTGACCTGGTGAGGACCAAGTGCCCGCTAGGGGTGTGAGGACCCCGCCAGAGAGGGGCTGCCATGGCGCCAGCACTGAAAGCCTCCCTGGGAGCACGCCATCATCTCCTCCCGGCGATGCGCAGCGTGGCCACGTGGCGTCTGGGGCCTCCAGTTGCTGCCAGGCGTGCTCTGCTCTGCAGCCCCTGCGAGCCCTGCCGCAGGCCCCTGGCCAGCGAGAGCTGCTCCACCCCGCAGGCAGGGGGGCGGTGCCCCTGGGAAATTAAAATTCCTATGTTTTCTAAGAGTGTGTGATTCTCTTGCACCCCCAACAATGAATACACATGGAAAAATGTGTTTTTCAGTGCAACTGATTATATCAGTGAGATATTTCTGGTGCATTTATCTGAAGAAATTTTGATGTTTTATTTTCCCCCCTGTTAAACCCAAATGAACCTGCACAGCGCCAAATGGTAGATGTCCAGTTAGATTCTAGTCAATCTGCTGGGCACGTTTACATTAAAAGTTTTCCAAGGCATAAGGCATATGTGTTTCTTGGAATCAATTTGTTTCTTGGCATTATGCACAGAATTGATTTCCAAATAACCCTGGGGTGGGGCTGTGGGGGTCATGGAGGAGATTATGGGCCAGGAGTTCAGGGTTGCTGGATCTGCGACGCCTGTGGTGCCAGTCTCTGTAGATCAGGATGCACCTGAAACATGATGACTGCAGCCCCCTGTTCACTGGGAGCACCTCGGGGCCAGGGTACTGAGCGCGGACTGGAGCCTGCCGGTGACTCTGTCATAAGCTCAGCCTGTGGAGTCAGAGTAGCTTTCAGATTGGCTTGGTTGTTGGAAAAACAGCAGGAACCTTGTGGCCTGGACTGGATGCCCTGTCTGTCTTCTGTAGACCCCAATGTAGTAGAACCCCTGGGACAAAGGCAAGGGAAGCCAGCTGTCTCTCACTTGGCTCTAGGCTTGGAAACAGTGTCTCTGAGTATTCACAGAAGTCAGGCACTGCTGCATGTCACGCATGCCTTCATGAGGTGCAGATCTGTCCTCTGTCCCCAATGAACCCAGGGCCCTGGTGACCAGCTTTCTAACACCATTCCCTCTGTGAGAGGATGGAAAGGGTCTGAGTTCCTCCTGATAAGCTATGTGCCCTCGGGGGACTCTTGTGATCTCCCTGCACTGCATCTGTGAAAGGGGACAGTGTGTAATGCCTCCCTGGTGGCCCTGCTCTAAGGCATCATAAGCTCACCATTGGCATTGACAGCTGTGTACACGTGCCCAGATGGTGGTCTCGGGCGGCCTGCCGTGCTGTCCTGTGTTGCACAACTCTGATCTCCACCCCCACTGACCTTCTCATCCACTCCCAAAAGTCCAGTCTGTCCTGAAGGAACATTGTCTCCTCCCAGGTCCAGGCTGCTGCAGCTCGTGTCTCTGTGCTGTCTGTCCCTGCCTTCGTCATTGAGGATGAGAGGACACTGGTGTCCTGGATTCCAGTATCTGCCGCAGACCCTGACTGGGCACCCAGGGAGCCGGGCTGAGTGTCCTGTGTACCCCAGAGCTCAGCGCACGCGGGTCCTTCAAGCTTCCTCTGAGGACATGCCATCCCGAGGGAGCTGCCCCCACAGTGCTGGAAGGCTGCTCCTGTGTCCTTCAGAGTACCGGAGTGGCATGCACGTGTGCACGTGTACACACGCACACACACACACACACACACACACATGCACTCACCCCATCTTTGCTTGTCACAGACTCTGATTAAAGCTGCATCTTATACACCCGTCTCTTAACTGTTCAAACAGATGACACCAAGCAAAGTCATGCCTGAAGCCTGTGGTGGAATGTAAGATGGGGCAGCCAAAGGGGAAAACAGTGACACAGTTCCCTAAGAGAGGCCCACATGATGCAGGGTCCAGCTGTACCTCTTCAGTGAGACGTCCAGCAGATCAGAGGCAGAGATGTACTGGTTTGGCCACCATGCCAGGGCAGTGTCATCTACAGTGACCAAGGCTGGCTACAGCCAGCAATGGTGAGACACAGCACAGTGTGGGCCAAGTGTGTGCCACCCACGCTGGGCCTCAAGGCCTTCAGCCTCTTAATCAGTGGTCCTGGACACCTTTGCCAGGTGCTCTGCTGGGGACGCCAACGCCGACAGCACAGGGTCCCAAGCAGGGGAGCCCAGGCTGGGGGCAGGAGCCACGGTTCAGCAAGAGCAGAGCTCCAGTCTGAGGAACAAGCAAGCCTTAGGAACACCTGCTAGGGATGATGGGGCAGCCCCGCAGCACAGGCAGGCAGGGACGGCTACAGGAACAAATCTCATATGCTGTGTATTTCTAAAACTCTGAAGTCTGTGCATGGTGTCCTTTGTTTTCTGTCCTACACCTGCTTTGGTGCCTGCCGCTCATCCTGGACTCCCCGTAGCAGGAGCAGTGCCTGCCCTTGGTACCTACAGCTGCCAGGTAGGCTGACCGGGAGAGGCAGCCAAGCCCTTAGTCAGAATCAGACCAACACATAGGGATGGTCTGGGGCAGTTGGCCTGGACCCCCACAGCAGACGCCTCCCTACGCGATGCCCCTGATGTCTGCTCTCCAAGACACAGCTGCTGTTACAGGCAGCCACTCTGCCAGCAGGATGAGCCTGGCCTGTTCCTCCAGGTGACTGCTCAGAGAATAGTCCTCAAGGAGCAAGCTCAGCCTGTGCAGGCCACGTGACAGTGGCAGCACCAGCCAGGGTGATGCTCTGCCTGACCACCCCCACCGGGGCCGTGCATGCTTCCACTCCGTAGAGCCCGCTTCCGCGCGTGCCAGCGGCCGCAGCCCGGGACTCGGAGCCACACAGCATTTCTAAGAGCTAAAGACCTGCGCTTGACCTGGGCGTTCCGCTGCATGCTGACAGCTGAGCAAACTGCTGAGAATGAAAAATGAGCCCTTGGAGCGAGGCGGCAAAGCTCTTGGCCAGTCCCTCGGCCGGGGCCTGGGATCTGTCTTCCTTCACTGCCAGCACCATTGCCAGGCTTCTGCCGTCACAGGCCTCATAGGTGCCGGGTGCCTAGTGCATTCTCCTGGGCCAAAGCACACTGAGCTTCTGTCCCTCAGACTGCCCCGCCAGGCTCAGGGCAGTGCCACCTCTCTGTGCACTTAGGAAATGTTCACTTGGAAAGTGCCATCAGCACCACCACGTGAATGACCCTTCAGAGGAGCTCACTCTCCAAAGCTGTCACTTTGTTTCTGTTCCTGGGAGCCCCCCCCCTTCTCCGAGAGGTGAGCTCTAGGTTGTGCGCCCCCCCCCACCTGCACGCCACTGTTTCAGGCTGGGCACTTGGGGTCAGCAGTGCTCCTCACACTGCTGGACAGCCCCAGGCGCACAGGATGAACAGCACACAGTTGTGGCACTACCTTCACGAGTAATAGAGGGGTGCTGCCCAAGAGTCGCAGAGCCCTGCTACCATGGCACCCTCACACCTTCCCCTCAGCTGTGCAGTGGCACCAGACAGGCCTGGAGAGGAGCAACTGGCTTTGCCTTTGCCAAGGGTGGCTGAGGTGGACCGCATGGGTACTGGGGT
Source organism: Ctenomys sociabilis (assembly GCA_004027165.1). NCBI lineage: Eukaryota > Metazoa > Chordata > Mammalia > Rodentia > Ctenomyidae > Ctenomys > Ctenomys sociabilis. Next base: position 6,004 of record PVKA01000600.1, on the reverse strand, counting down.
TGCGAAACTTGTCCAGCAAGAGAGCAGGACTGAGGAGAACGAGGAAGCCCTAGAGGGACAAAGGCAGAAAGTGCAGATGGGGTGAAGGGTCTGCCCTGGCTCAGTGGCACCAGTGGGGTCCTCCTTCTAGAGTAATAGGCAAGGGCTCTGCCACCAGAGGAAAGAAATGTCCTGCTGGGAAATCAGATTTCACAGAAATGAAAGAGAAGAGACTGAAGGCCCTCTCTGGGTCGAAGGTGCCTCCACACAGGCAAGTCCCAGCCTGCAGCTCTGCTGTCCAGGCCAGGAGGCCTTCAGCTTCTCCACCTGAGAAGAGAGAGCCATGCATGTGGACCCGGGTGCTGCTCCCAGGCTGGCCGCGTGAGGGCCTCTGCGTCACCTGCCTCCTGCTGGCTTCTCTCCTGACTTCGGGATATTGGGACTCTGAAACTTGCCCTGATTTCAACTTTCTTTCTTTTCTTTTTTTTGTGTTTGGTGCAGGGTCTCACTATGCATCTCAGACTCCTGGTGATCCTCCTGCTTTCCTCCCCAGTGCTGAGATTGCAGGTGTGGGCCACCATGCCCAGACTCAGTGGCTGGCTCAGCGTGCCAGGAGCCAGCTGGTGCAGCATGTGGGACAGGAGTCCGCTGAGCTGCATCTCACAGGCCCTGAGACTTCGACTTTCTTCTCTCCTTTGTCTTTTTCCTTTGGAGGCTCGCCTCCTTGGGGAATGTCATCTGTCAGGAGAGGCAACACAGTGGTGTCCTTGGAAGAGAAGATGGCTTTCTCCACCAGAAGGTGCCTACTTTGTGTGGAGCTGCGAAGCCTCATGGTGAAGCGACTCACACTCAGGTGGCCCCAGCAGCACAGCAGCACGTGTGGCCTGTGTCCCCCAGGCATCCTCGAGCTGTCCTTGTGGCCTCGATCTGTTGCCTGCCCCAGGCTGTTCCTTCTCCACAGGGCTGGCTCTGGGCCACCTGCCTTGGGGTCAGCCTGCTGGGGCAGAAAGCTCCACAAGCTGTGAGCTGCAGTGGACTTTCTTCCTCTAACTTTGCATGTCAGGTATTTTGTCTTAGCAAAAAGAAAAAAGTAACTAATCTTTATGTAGAGATTTCAATATTTCTTGGCTAAATTTCCTTCTAGCAGAATATTTTGATCAGATAGGAAGCTCAGATCTAAGTTCCTAAGAAGCCACTAAACTTTATCCACAGTGGGCTTTGCACTTTCCCCCACTAAGGGAGGAGCGTTCCAATGGCTCTTCATACCTCTTCAACTTGAAGAGGGCGATCAAGCTCTTTTCTTTCTGTCTAGCCCTTCTAACAGCAGTGTGAGGCTACTGGAGCTCAAGTCTTCTTGGGGGTTAAGGATGTGAGGCGTCTTCCCACGTGCCTACTAGCCATCCATGTGCTGTCTTTGTTACTAATAAACTATTTCAAAAATAAAAATATGATAGATGTCCCTCTACCCGCACATATGAAGGCCTGAAGCTTTCACTGCATTTGAAAGTTGATGTGTGTAATTCTCAGGGGGCTTTGTCCTCATGGGCATCCACAAGCAATATCTTGAGAAAGGTAGAAAAATAGCAGATTTGTGGAAATACACAGAGAAAATGGTCACCAGTCTTAAGATCTAATGCCTTCCAGCCCACATCTTCCCCTGGCCCTGTGAGCTCAGCCAGGCTGGCTCTGCCCTGTGCGTGACCCCTTTCCTGTGGCCTCTGTCCATAGGGCTGGCAGGAATGTGGTCGCAGCACTGACTCTTCTCACTTCTGGGGAAGCCAGGGCTGTTCCTGTGAGGGTGTGGTTTGAGGTGTCGACTGAACTTCACTTTGAACTAAAGGCCACGCATGTATCAGACTTCCCCTTTCTCCACTGCATGGCCCTTTGTCCATGTCACCTCTGCCCCGCCTGGCCACGTCGAGCATCTGCAGTTTCCTTGGGAAGATCCCTGTGGAAATGGCCTGTGGTGGTGGCTCTCATGCTGTGCATATCAGCTCGTCTGCCTAATAAACAAGGCTGAGAAGGCCGAGGCCATGATTCTGAGCAGCTAAGACTCAGCCATGCTTAATGTACACGTTTTCTTGGACACTGGGACAGAAGTCACAGAGGAAGGAACCAGACTCCTGGCCCTAGGAGAGCTATTCTGCTTGTGCCCAGGGCATCAGAGGAGCCATGCATGTTCCAGAGCTATCCAAGACAGGCCTGATGCCATTGCTGGGGAGGAGATTCTCTTCTCAGCCCAAGGGTCCCAGGGGAGTCACCAAACTTAAATTAGTGTCTCTTCTTGAGAACACATGTCCTCACTGGGGCATCCCCAGCTCTTTGGGACAGGCCCAGAAGTGCGCAGGCAGATGCCCGACCCATGTGAAAGGACCAGGGCCGTGAGCAAGTTGTGGCAGCATCCGATCTCTCAGTACTTCGTTTTCTTCCCAGATTCACTTCGTTCTTCATCCTTGGCCTTCGCATGTCTTTCGTTTTGCTCTGACTGGACTTGCTTCACCCTGCCTTTAGCTAGGGAGCTGATCCGTGTGGCTGGCCCCAGTGGGTCAGTGGGGCTGTAGAGCCCCTGCTCGCTGCCGAGTGGGCTCTGCACAACACTGCTCCGGGGACCCACTCGCATCCTAGTCGCTGGCGGTGTCTGTGTAAGCATATGTGTGTGCGTTATTTATAATTCACCCAGGATGGGTTTCTGGTTGTTGGCAATGAAGTTGTTTCCAGTGAGAAGTGTTCCTGTGGACTTGTGCAGGAGCATGGTCAGGCCGCTGCTGCTATATCAACTGGAAGACAAGAAGGCCATGCACAAACGCAAACCATTCCCAGCACCACTGCTTCACCCACAGAGGAGCCGGGTCTGGTGAGGCTGCTCCCCCGAAGTCCATGTCTGCAGCACTGGAGGGTTCAGATGCCTCAGTTGTTGCTGGTTCTTAGTTGAAGAGGTTCACTTTGACTGGGGAGCACCCGGTTCTGAACCACCCCGAAGGACAACCCCAGAAAGGCTGCATTTGAGCACTTGAATGCACACTGGAGAAAACATAAGGTATCTTGTTGCCATTTCACGTCCAGTGCAAGCTGAAAGGATCCTGCTGGGTGATGTTACAGTTGGATTTCCTCGTACCCAATACTAGGAAAGGTAGCAGCACCAAGGTGGCTCACGTTTCTGCAGGGCTTCTCATGGTTAGAGCCAGCTTAGAGCACCCAGGTTCTGAATGGGAAGATAGGGCAGGGCGGCTCGGCTCAGCTCCTGAGCTGGGGAGGCCCCTTTTCTGCTCTTTGCATCAGTTTTCTTTTTTGAAAAGTGCAAGGATAGGCTTGGATAGTGGCAGGAGGCTTCCTCCCAACTTCCAGGGTCCACGGCAACAGAGGGCCCCTGGCTCCCACCCTCCTGAGGAGCATCCAGCTTGAAGATGCCTCTGTACCACGAGGAGGGTGTCTGCTTGCTTGCGCCGCAGGGCCACAATCAGTGCAGCTGGTGCTCCTCTAACCCACAGCTTGGGCACCAGGGTAAGGCGTGGTGACCAAGGACTGTCACACACTGGAGTTACCACACTCCAGTTCTGAGCGGCATCTCCTACTCTTCGTATTTTTCTTGTGGTTCAGCTCATCAATGGAGGATGTTGATGTAATCGTTTCCCTGTAATTGGCAGATAACATCTCTCTCACTAAATATAGAATGCTCGCTCTCTCAGTGCATTTTACAGGCAAGCCCTATCTTGCATGGAAATTAAACAAGAAGTTGGAATTACTAATAATGACATAACAGTCGAACTTAAGACAGCTAAGTTAAGAGAATAACATCACTGGAATAAAGAAACAGACAAACAAATTGTACCCACTGCCGTGCTTGCCACTCCCTGCTGGTCTGCTGCACTCTAGAGCAGGCATGCTCTGTGGACACAGCAGAGGCACAGCACTCTAGCTGCCTGGGCAGAAGCTTGGGGCCTAGGGGGAGGGGAGAAGCCCTCCCTTCTGGCTCCACAAGCCACTGCCTGGAGAACAGTGGCTCGTGTAGAGAGGCGGGAGAGAGAGCAGGGCTTGCAAGGGAGGATAGTGCCCCTTTCCTCCATGAGCAGCAGGCCTTGTCAGTGGTGGCTGCTGGTGGAAATAAAGGTCTGGGGTCTGAAACCACCGTCACCCCGCAGTCTACCAGTCACCCAGCCTTCCCTCTATGAGCCCTCTGTGGCATCCGTGGAATTTTTCTCAAACCTGGTGAGTTGCATAAGAAAGACAAGAGCATGTGGGACTCAGGCCCATGGACATGGACCCAGGTGGCCACAGAGCAGTGACAGCCACAGAGAGCTCTGCAGGGAGCCACGTGGGCTGCTTTCCTGCAGGTCCTCCCCATGCCACTTTGGTGAGGCCAGGATGTCAGGCTTGGAGAGGAGACATCTGAAGTGGAGCAGGAGGTGGAGCCCTGGGTTGAGGGGCTGCTGGGAGGTGAGGGACAGATAGCTCTGTCTGGCCGGACAGCTTCCTTACACCATCGGGTTTTCCTACCAAGGCGAAACAGGTGTTCCAGCAGGCAGCCCCTGAGTCTCTCCTGTTGACAGACCAACCAAGGATCCTGGAGCCACCAGGCAAGGGAGACCAGCTTGAGCCCTGTCCTCCCAGAGCTCCAGGGATAAGGAGCAGGTGCACAGCAAGGTGGTCCCCACACAGCAGAAGTGTCTGGGTATCTCCACCAACCCCAGAAGGCACAGTGAGACCCCAAGCTGTCCCTGCTGTAGGGTTCAGTGTGGCTGTGACATGGCAGGAGCTTCTTGGATGCTGGTGGTGCACAAGCTCCAGCTGATCAAGGACCCGCGGGCTGGGCCTAAAGGAAATGTGAAGGGGATGGGTCCAGAGGCCTGATGGGCCCTCCTGCCTGACTGCTCCAGGCTATAGGGAGAAGAGGGCTTGAGTCCCCCATGGGCGGACACTGTGCAGGCACCTGCTCAGCGGGGCCACCCCAGAGGAAGGCACTGCAAGTATGCATGCTGGGACCAGAGACGTCTGTGTGAAGAGGGACATGAGTTGTCCCTTTGGCACCAACTCTGACAGGTGGGGAGGCAGACTGGAGAGACACAGCCCACTAGGGAGACGCAGGCAGGTGTGAGGTGCTCGGGGTCCACGATCACAGGCTCCTCTGGTCAGAGCAAGTGGCAGGACAAGCCCTTCCTCTCCCTCACCTGGGGCTATCTGTGAGCCAGTGACTGGGCCACGGGCCAGCCAGATGTGCCAAGGAAGGGTCACACCGTGCTGTCCGGCCCTAGAGCGGGACACCAAGTCCTTTCCCATCTCTGCCACCTCCTCCCAGTCTGACACTCTCAAAGCAGCTAAAACCAGAAGTAGGAGGACCAGGAGGGAAGGGAAGCCATGGCACAGCCAGGATGTGCTCCAGCGACGAGGGACCTGGTGGTGGTGGAGGAGGGGCAACCTGATTTGTGGTCTGCAGATTCTGGCTGTGAAGAGTCTCCCACTGCAGAGCTAGCTACTGCCTGCCCCTGTGTGTGGAGAATATAGAGGGGCTGATCTCACAGAAATGGAGCCTTGTGGGCAGCACTGGTTAGCAGGTGTGACAGAAGTCCCTCCTGTTCAGTGGTGTAACAGGGAGACTGCAGAGCCCACCCCAGGGCCTCGGTGGCAGGGCAGGGGGTGGAAGGCGGGCTGAGCCGATGCCCACCCCAGCTCAGAGGGGTGCTGCCCAGGGCTGGAGCCTTCTCCTATGCCTTCCCAGCACCACACGGTACAAAGCCCAGGGCTACTCCCACAGCACAAAGGCATTCAAGCCACTGGAAACCAGCTGAGAGCTTACCCGCAGTCCGCTGTGACACTGGACTGGATGGGCGGATGCACCCAAGGAGGCAGATCCAGGGGCTCCTGGGCCTCTGGGCGGATGCACCCAAGGAGGCAGATCCAGGGGCTCCTGGGCCTCTGGGCGGATGCACCCAAGGAGGCAGATCCAGGGGCTCCTGGGCCTCTGGGCGGATGCACCCAAGGAGGCAGATCCAGGGGCTCCTGGGCCTCTGGGCGGATGCACCCGAGGAGG
>PVKA01000599.1:95551-190071 GCA_004027165.1 Ctenomys sociabilis | reverse complement strand
AATGTTGGCGGGCCTTGTGGCTCTTCTATTTCTCCAACTCTGACTTGTGATCTTAGGTTGTTAACCATCCAGAAGAAAAGCTGATTAGTATCCTGCAGCTTATGCCATTCACTTTGCCTTATCTGACTCAATTGATTTTACTTGTTGTACATTTCCTTTTGTATTTCTGCTTTTCACTTGTTATACTAGGGAGACTATATGATATTTACACTTGTGTGTCTGGTTTATTTCACTTATGAGTATATGTTCAAGTGGCATCCACTTCAGTATAAATGCTTCAAACTTATCATTCTTAATGATGTCTGATATTTAGACTAATAGTGTGGTAAACTGAACCTCATATGTTGCAGGGTAATAATAAACTTCTCTTCTGGAGGGTTAACAACCTAAGTATGCAGATCAAAAATTGGAGAAAAAGAAAGGCTGCAAGGTCAGCCAACATTTTGGCCCTAGCCTTTCAAGGTCAGTGAAGACTCAGGACATAGGAGAATTTGTCCTGTAATATCATGTAACTCAGTTGTGCCCCAAATTTTCTGATCAAGGAGATTATGGGGCCACCGAGGAATGCGATTGATGATGTATAGTGTGCCTAAGGAGTCACATGGAGAGAAAACTGTCTCTCAGGCTTCCACAGAGAGCAAATTGGTCAAGCAATGGCCGTGACACATCCACAAGGCTGACACTGACAAGGGATCTAAAAAGAGCAATACAGGTTACAGGATAAACCCTGAGGGCACCTCACTGACCTTATCTGATATAAAAGTTACATTTTTTGTTATAAAGGTCTTGCTTTAACTAGGTATTAACCATCCAGCAGCAAAGTGTAAAAATGGAGGTATATAAAATAAAGTTACATTAATATACTAAGCTGTGGATGGCTCAAGTCAACAAGTTCTGTAGATAACCCACTTCTATTGTGGACTGCTGATCTGTGTTGGATAGTTTTATTTAAAAAAAATATATGTATATAAAATTAGCCATCTATGTTGTGAAAATCTGTAACATATGTATTGTTGTATATTACTCTGTTTATGTCATTTGTTCTCTTTGTTTTTGCTTCTATTTTTCATTCTTCAAGTTAAAATACAAATAAATAAATTAAAAAAAAAAAAAAAGGACATGGGAAGCTATACCAAGGGCACGTCTCCAGGATCCATGAAACATCCGAATGACGAAAGGCGCACTTTCCTAAGGCCATTTTCTAACACATCTTCCTGTTTGATGCTGATAATTACATTTGCCAATAGTTCAGCACTTCTGATAACTGACTCTTCCAAGTGTCACGTGCCCAAGGAGCCTGGGAGCACCTTTCTCTCCCCTCGGAGCACTGTTTTTCTCCAGGCTCTGGCTTCCTGAAATGCTGGGGAGGCTCACTTGGCCCGCCGTCCCAGCATTCACAGGCCCCAAGCCGAGGGCCCACTAGAGCATTACCCTCACTGTGTTCAGACCCCTCCATGCTGATTAGAAGCCTGCCACGTGCAGGTCCTGCAGGAGGCTGGACACCTATGTCCAGAGACAAATGGACAAACAAAAGCCATACACTGTGTCTTGCTATGGGAAAGGCCAGCAATATTCAAATACTGACACAGAAAGAAATGGCAATTGTGACAGATGTAAAAATGAGCACAAGCAAGACACTCCTGGGGGGACCAGCAGAGACCTCAGGGAGTCTCCTGGGAGCAGGGAACCAGCCTGAGGCCAGAGCACAGCTGAGGGAACAGACTCAGAGGGAGGGAGCAAGCTCTGCTGCAGAGAGAAAGGGCCATGCCCTCTTCACCTGAGACCTCCTCCCCACGGAGCTGACCTGGGACGGCCAGGCCTCCAAGCCCAGCCTGTGCCCACAACATGAGCCCGGCACCAGAAGCACAATGGCACCACACACGCATGTGACACACGCAGCTCTGGAAGCCCCCGACTCTGCCAGAGAGTGTGTTTTCTGGCCCATGCAGATTTCTTTTTTGTAATTTTAATTTTAACTTTTATGATATAGGGTCTCAGTGCACAGTTCCCACTCACAGTGATCCTCCTTCCTCAGCCCCCCCAGCACTGGGAGTACAGGCATGGGCCACCACACCTGGCTTCAGGGCCCACACAACATGCCTGCTATTCTGGAGCCAACATGGCATGCGGTCCTGGGGACTGAACCCGTGCACTTGTGCTTGCCAGATGGGCACTCCGACTGCCGAGTTACTTCCCTAACCCTATGCGGCTTTAAGAGCTGTGACTGAAGCAATATTGCTCCCCAAAGGGTCTGAAGCACGGTTATCTGCAAATGATTCATGAGTGCAGGTATCTCGCTACCTGAAGGTGCTAGTGAGACCATAAAGAGGCTAGAAAACACCTCTGATTAGTCAGTGCTAATGAGGTGCAGCCCGAACCCCATATAAAAATACTTAAATACCCCAAATCAATGGAATGCCTTTTCAAAGTTCAGATTCCATCCTGTATGAATAAAAACGTAACCGCGAAACACATTTTCATAAATTCTGATTCAGATAATTGAGAAAGACTCAGACATCAGACATAGAGAGGAAATGGATACAGTGCTCCCCACCGGCAGGAGCTCACACACGCAGCCCAGAGGGGTTCTACCTGTGCCCAGGCCATGCATGAGGAGCTCCGTGAGGAGGGCAAGCGGCCCTGGTCTGGCAGCCTCGCCCTCAGCCAGGAGCCTCGGGCAGGCTGCGATGCTGAACTCGACTTCACAGAGAAGGAATTTTTGTCTCCATGAACTCCTTATAGAGACCTTAAAAAATAGGCATGCCTCGGGATCAGATACCCACTATCAGTTTGGACAGAGAGGGTCTGAAGCACCGTTATCTGCAAATGATTCATGAGTGCAGGTATCTCGCTACCTGAAGGTGTTAGTGAGACCATAAAGAGGCAAGAAGACAGAAGCTGGAGCATAAAAGGCCTTGAGGATTTCCTAGGGAGAAAATTACATCCAACCTAAAGAAAAATTTGATTTACCAAGCCTGGCTCCTCTGCTGCTGCTGTAAGCACCAGGACCTCTGAGTTCTCCCCAGGGATCTTGCACGAGAGGTCCTCAGCGTTCCAACCACACGCGGCAGGGGCACGCATGCTCTGACCCGGGTGGGCACGTGTAGTGCGGAAGGGCCACTGACTAGACAGTATTTAAACAAGGATGACCACACCCAGTTTTGAGACCACTGAGCTATCTCCCCACACTAGATTTTGGATTCTTGATTTAGTTTTTACTTTCCAAGTGACTTTTCTAACCAGGAATCTATACCAGGCCTATAAATTTCTATATTTAAAAGCCACACACAACTGCACATACACATTTATGTTGGGCAAATGTCAGCTAACAGAAAAATCTTCAAGTAAAAGTGCTATGGTTTGTGGTTAGGTGTCCCTCCAAAGCCCCATGCAGTCATGCGGCAGCTTCTAGAGTTTATGATTAATTCCTGACCCACTTCTGGGATTATGGGTGGGACAGCTCCACCTCACCCAGGGTGGGCAGCCTGCACACAACACAGAGAAGGGAGGGAGGCCTGCTGGCTGCCCCAGCTGTGGCTCCTCCCTTCGCTCTCTGCTGTTTTCTGCCACCACAAACTGCTGCCCTCTGTCACGTGCCACTGCGCCTTGGAGCCGGCTGAGTGTGAATGAAGCCTCCACAAACTGTGAGCTAAATAAACCTTTCCTTCCTTAATTTGGTCAGGTATTTTGTCCCAGCAACGAGAGAAAATTAACTGAGACAACTAGTTTCCCTATCAAAGTTCTTACAAAAAACTCAACCCACTGCCATTTTAGAATAAATACTTCTTTCTTTTGGACATCCCTCTCTTATATCAGTTAATTTACAGGAAAACAACAAACTTCTCTGATATCTATAAAGTTGATCACATCCATTAAATCACTGAACAGTTTAAGGGTTTTCTTGCAACATTTCTTTTTGAAACTTACATAAGTGTAAAACTTTGCCATCTCAAAATAATCAAAGTCCAGCACGATGAAGAAATATATAACACATGATTGGTTACTGACTTCGTATGGAAATGAATGCCCAGTAGTACAAAATGCAAAAACTGATTTTTTACATTACTATTATTATATGCAATATTTATACAGCATTTTCTATGCATCAGATAACTATGGTGCTGAACATTTTATGAAAGGATTCTGCATTTTGCACCTAAGAAGATGGTGTCAGATACTTACTAAAATTCCCATTTCATAAAAAAAGAAACAGGTCCAAGGTCAATTGGTTAAAGCTAAGGTCTGAGTCTAGGACAACTCAACTTTTCCTTTTTTTCATTTGAGATAGGGTCTCAGTACAAAGTTCAGGCTGGATTTCAACTCGCGGCAATCCTCCTGACTCAGCCTTCCAAGCACAGGAATTACAGGTGTGAGGCACCACACCCAGTGAGGACCGTCTAATTTCAACACATATATGCTATGTAACTGATTATTTTCAAAACAGCCCCCAAATTTAGCCTAAGGTAATAGTAATCAAATTGTAAGTTAATTTAAAGACTATACATTTGAGGGAACTTCACATGCAAGGTTTATTTTGAGTGTATATCTGGCTGACAGATTTTGGGCTCTTACTTATTTGCTTGTTTCTTACAGGGTCTCACTACACAGCTCAGACTCACAGCGATCCTCCTGTCTCAACCTTCCCAGCATGGGATTATAGGCATGCGCCACCACACCCAGTTTTGAGACCACTGAGCTATCTCCCTGGCCCAGATTTTGGATTCTTGATTTAGTTTTTACTTTCCAAGTGACTTTTCTAACCGAGACCATAACAGGTCTATAAGTCCTGTGGTTCTAGGAGGCTAAGGCAAGAGGACTCCACTTGTGCATCCCAGCCTGGGACACTTGGTAACTCAACAAAACTGCTTCAAAGAATAAAGACAACATTAAAGGCTAGAATATAGCTCACTGCAAAGGCCCTGAGTTCAGTCCGCTCTACCCTCCTCCATACACACACACACACACACACACTGTTCTCTGGGGTTTCAGGGAAACCCAAGGCTGTAGCTACAACCCCCTCCCAGGGTCACCTCTGACTGAGCCATGGAGGGAGCAGGCTGCAGATCACTGCTGCTTTCTGTCCAACAGGCTGGCATGGAGCAGGGCCTTCAGGAGGACTCACCGGGGTACACGACTTGGGTCTCTCAGCAAGGGCAATGGGTCCGTATAGCAAAGCTGAAGCCAGATGTGGTGCCAGACTGGTAGGAAGCAGCTGGGGGTGCAGGAAGACTCCAGGGTCAGGGAGGGGACACCATCCCAAAGCTCCCTCCATGTCCACCTCCCGGGCTGCCCCAACCTGAGGGTGCCCCTGCCCCTCAGGAAGCCTGAGAGGTGCTGAAGAGTGAACCTCTGCTGCCACCCAAAGCTTGAGCAGGGCTCACCAACAGCCGCATCACATGAAGCCCCAGCCTCCGAAGTCAGGAACTGCGCTCTGAGAAAGGGGCAGGCTCTCCCTGCAGCACGGACACCCTAGTCTCCCCTGCTCCAACTGCAGCCTTCCTGTGAGAGCCATCTGTGGAGCAGGATCCCTGAAGCTTGGAAAACCAAGATTCCCAAGTCCCTAGCCCTGCTGCCCAGGCCACACCCAGCACTCCCAACGGGTGATCCACCACTGTCCTGTGATGGGGAGGAGCCTGACTAAGTGCTCTGGGTCCTGCTCTTCTGTACACTCAGGCTCCAGTTACTGTGTAACTACTCATCTGAGTCAGAAAGCTCACTGCAGTCACCTGACCTCCTTGTCTCTCCTGGACGCCTTCCCTGGGATGCAGTGGCTCCTGTGGATCCCTTCCTGTCCTGATGGAAGGGCGTTTGTCATCCCTCACTTATGGCACATTTCCTACGATGAGAAGTAGTCCCAGCCACCAAAGTGGCACATGCAGCCCTTGCTCAGTGCACCCACAGTGCAGAGTGACAACCATCAGCTGGCTGTGTTCAGGGTGTGTTGTTGGTCTCTGCAAGGCAACTGTGCAGGAACTGTGTCAGGCGGGTCTTCAGGGGGGCCAAAGGTGCCCGGCTCTATGCGCCAGCACTCCAGCAAGGCCTGAGCGGAGCATGTGCAGAGGACAGAGTGAAGGCTGGGCTCCACAGGCTCAATGTGCAGCTGTGGGAAAGCCCATGCGGGCATGTGGGATAGCTAGAGTGTGTGCTTGTGTCACTGTGTGTGTGCCTGGTGCATAGATGGACACAAAATACAAGAATAGGCAGCTGGGGAGATAGCTCAGGAGAATAAGTGCTTGCCTGGCAAGCACAAGGGCCTGAGTTCAATCCCCAGTCCCGCAAAAAAAAGAATGGCCAGATCAACAGTAGATCAGAGTGTACAGCCTAAGCCCAGCTACTTCAAATACATCCTTCTGTTTTATCTCTTGCGAAGAATTTACCCAAAACAGTACAATTAGCTTTATTTTAGCAGTAACAACTGCATTTTAATATAATGAAAATCTGTGCAACAGTTCATGCCCACAACTTCTCTTCCTTCAATGGCTCCTAGCTTTAAAAAAAATAATAAAATGTGAAAAGAGACCAGAGAAAAAAGGATAATGTAAAGTTCAGCCATCAGAAATGGCTTCATTAAGACCCTAATGAAGCGCCCGGGAGCCATTTATTGACTCCTCAACTATTAAGATGGAACATTATTACTGCTTTAATAGTATTTCCATTTTCATTTAGGAAATAACTAATCAGGAGATCAATGTACCAAAGACTTTATTTTCCTTCCCTTGGGTCACTGCAAGTACATTTTTTAAAATGCAAAAAAACGTAAGGGAAATTCCCTTGGCACCCTATCAAATGAACAATTTAAAGAAATAACAAGAGGGGTGAAAGGTCAACAGCTCAGATCTGTGTGCCCCAGCAGGCAGGGGCCTCGGGAGGGGTTGGTGGGCGCCCTCACAGGTGCTCAGAGAGGAGCCCCCAGCCGGCCTGCTGTCAACCAGGAAACATTTCTATTTCTTCGTCTCCCTCGGAAGGGGGAGGGCTGTTTCCTGGTAGTTCTCACAGCTCTGCTTCCTTTGAGGTACTGATGCGTCCGCCACAAACCCAATCAGATAAGGCCGATTTACATATTTATAAAGCTGCTGTCAAATCTCCTATCAATTGTTGCTGCTATATATAGGCTTTCAAAGGATCTGTGGGCCCAGGGCTGGCTGCACCGCTCCCTTCAGGAGCCCTGATCTATCTCAGAATGTGATTTCAATGTAAATGGGCCGGGGCACAATCATCCCACTTCACAAACTCCTTTCTGCTGAGGTAGCTTCAATGGAAACACACTCCAGCAGCCTGCTGCACGGGACTGAGATTCCTTCCACACTGACAAAAAAAAATTTCTGGAAAAAAAAAAATCCCAAACCCCAAACACAACAATGCCAGGGGAAAAAAAAAAAAATCTGAACGTTTTCTGCAGAAAGATGGGCCGTCTCCAAATCCTTGTGCCCTATCAGACAAATTAAAGTAAATCAAGCATGAAATGAAGCCGGAGAGCCCGGAGATAAGGCTCCTTTAAGTCGTTTACAGATTAGGACAGAAGAGGTGCGTCTGGTCTCTGGCGGCTGAGGAGGCCGGCCGGCTCACAATAGCCCCTGTGTACAGGATTACCTTACCTTGTCCCCGACAAGGCAGGCGGCGCCCAGGAGACGTCTCTAACTTCCTCCCGTCCAGCCCTGGGCTCTCATTAAAGCATTAATTGCTACAATGAGAGAAATACCTTTTGATTCCAGAACGCGACCCCTCCCTCCAAAACCCCATCCCACGGGCTGATTTATGAACCGGCCAGGAGCAGATAAACGGGGGGGGGGGGGGGGGGGGGGGGGGGGGGGGGGGGGGGGGGGGGGGGGGGGGGGGGGGGGGGGGGGGCTGGGCGGGGGTCGCTACCAGCGGGAGCTCTTCCCTATCATGCCGATTGCGCTGAGAGAGACAGAAGCTGATAAGTTTCCAACAGGAATTGGTGACACGGCCAGGAAAGCGAGGTACTGGGTGGACTGGAGCTCCGCGGCTGCCGGGGGACCCCTCTCCCTTATCAGATGCCGCCCCGCGGTGGCTGGGGAGGTGCTCTCCACGATGACTGGACTTGCTCTCCAAAGCCCAGTGATTAATGAGTCACTGGAGGAGGAGGAGGCAGCGGAGCGGTCCTGGAGCATCTGGAATTCTGCAGTGTCTTCCTGAAGACCTCGCCGTTCCTTGGCACCCTTCGCAGCCCGGAAACTCCCTCTCCTTCCTTGCTTGACAAAGAACTTCTCCAGTAAATGTTATTTAGACCTGGCCTCTACCTAAATAAATTCTTCCTCTTCCACCACCACTGAGAGAGGACCAAACCCACACATTGGTTGGTCTCAAGGGCCTGCAAAATCCACCGAAACGGGATTAGGGTGCAAGCACTGGTGCAGGCTGGGAGAAATTACTGCAGTCCTCCCCCTCTCCAGCCTACTGCCCCAGGGACCTACAGTCAGATGTGTTGAGGCCCCTGCCACCTCTGCAAACTGTCCCCCAACCATTCCCAGAGCACTTCTAGGAGACTTCATTGCCCTGAAGTGCATGGGGCATTTGCATGGCCTTGGAAGGCTTTGCCACTCTTATTTTCATGCATGGACTTCATATGTAATGTTCCCCCAAAGCCACCGGGGCGATGACAATCCTGCTCTGGAGCAGTAACCAAGGACCTTGCTCACACCTGGCATGTGAGGTTGCATCATGAGACTTCCAGGTCTGCATAAAAGGACTCAGGAGAAAGTGCCCAAGAGTTAGACAATAGCTAGATAAAGCCATTTACCCTGGCAATCATCTCGCGGTCCCCCAGGTCCGTATACTCCACACTGCTGTGAGACACTTTCCCCCTTTAGATAATTCTGTGCATGATCTTTGGGTCCAAATTATAAAATCACTTTATTAATAACCAACAGTAGGCCAGGCCGGGGCTGGGTACAGAGCTCCTGCTTTGCATCTCAAGCACTGGGTTTGATCTTCAGCACTCACACACAAAAATAAAAAAATAAATAAGTAAAAGGTGGTGCAAAATAATAGTTACTTCAGTGCACTTTAAACTTGGCCTTGGTGAAGCACACAGGACACTAACCTGTTCCCTACTTTTCTAAAATTAATTCATCTGAAGCCACTTCCACAAAGCTCTGTCTCATCTATGTGTGTACCTTGCCATTAACATCTACATCTGAATAGTTCTGCAAAAATAAGTGGAAAGATGCTGCATGAACTTTCTTCTTGGTAGTAAAGTACCAAGTGTGAAACTTTGTCATTCTCTGTGCAAGGCTGCTCCGGTAGCAGAGACACAGAGCAGTGGGCCAAAGGAAGCGTCTTTGGGACATCCAGATGCTGCACAAGTTAACACAGAAAGCTGAAAGCACTTTTTAAAATGTTAGTTTTTTTCTCTTAAAAACTTAAACTAGAATTGCTAATGGAGCAAAATTCAGAAAGCTTATGAATCATTTGGGGAAATAATTTCTTATAATATACTCCGCATGTAGGAACGCTGATGAAAAGCCAGTGCAATTCACATGTTCAAAACATTCATGAAGACGTCGTAATTATTTTCCATGGAGTAGGCTGAAGATAATCCTGTGCTCAGCCCAGAACTGATATATTTACAAATCTGTGACCGAATGATGATATCTAACAAGTGTTTGCTGCTGCGGCTCCAAAATAATAAACCATCTTAAATTATGCCAAAAAAGATAAGAGACATGCTTTATTTCCCCATTTATTAATGCTGCGAGGAGGTGACATTTATTCATGATATTTACAGTGCTTCCTTACACTTGACTTTGGGGAAAGCACTGTCTTTGCTTCTTGGTGTATGATTTGGAAATAGATTTATGCCTGCTTTAAAAAATATTATTCCCTTAAAGAAAGAGTTATAATATGTTCTTTTTCCATAAAATATTTCTGTCAAAGAGACCTAAAATATTCTTTGTACATGTTATGTCATATTTCACCATTAGAAACTTTGAAATTTCTTTTAACAATAGACATAAAATAGATTTATGGTGTGGGGTTTTACTGCTTTCTGCATACAGATAAGCTATATATGGCACATTGATTATGGCATATTCTCCATTTGGTTAGTCATTAGCAATTTTCTTAAAAGAGGAGTAAGTGTAGCAAGATCCTTCTTCTCATGTGACTTAGGTGATTGCTTTCGTGAGGCAGGGTAGCCTTGATAATGTCAGAAGCAGTCAAGTACTGTCTTTTGGTTTTACTGACTTTATGATCTTGTCATACAAATACAAAATATATCAGAAAAGATTCTGATATATATTGCTATTTTAAGAGCTATTTTCCTCCAGAAAGCAGCAGTCTAAGAGAAGTACTATTTTGGGTTTCCATCAATGCAGTGAATGACGGAGAAATCAGGAAACTGATTCTGCTTCTTTGCACCCAAATCCATCTGAATCAAAGCCGTGCCCTGAAGCTTCCTGCAGGGGGGATTTTCACACACAGGAGAGGTGTGACGGGTGCTAGCAGTGGTCACCATTAGAGAGGAGGACTCACCATATGAACGCTCTGTCATCAGTGTTTTCATTTAAGCATGGTGGCAATCAATCTGGCAAGTGGTTTGCACTGTTTTCACTTTATATCAGAAATATTTGAGGCTCAGAGAGCTTCAGCAATAGCTACGAATGAATCAGGATTCACACTCAGCTCCTGGCGACTGCAAACACAGGCACTTTTCTGTGGGCTTACTCTTTGGGCTCCTTCATGCACATGAATTGGAATGACATTTCTGCCTATAGTCAAATATGTTGTTGCCAAAACAACAACTGGTAAACAGTGATTAGCATTCTAACTTTTGAAAAAGCATGTAATTATAGGTCATGTAACTATCCAATAGGAAAAAAACCACTCCCACAACATGAAGTACAGTTGGATGCTGCAAATTTGTTCCCTCTTAAGTTTTGTCTTCCCTTGGAATTCAAAGTTAATCGAGATTTGGACCAACAAGGTTGCTAGCATAGTACTAACAGGCAGATCCCATTAGAAATCAGAGTTAGGAAAGGCCGCAGTGTACCGTTCAAGAGGGGGGTGTGTATGCTGACCCTAAAATAGTAATGAACGTCGCTTCCTCTGTCATCCCTCATCTCAGCGCCTTCCATCAGCATCTGCTGAACTCACAGTGTTTTAACTCAGGCCAGGGACTGGAAATATGTCATGAACATTAAACTAAAAAGCACCATGGGCCAGCTTTGGTTAATGACATCCAATTTGAGAAAGCCCTTGATGTTCCAATGCCATCATTCTGCGACTTCTCTTTGAAGAGTTCCTTCCATTTAGGAAGTGCAATTTTCCTACACATCACTAGGAAGTTCCAAATTATGCCAGAGAAATGGAGCCCAAGTTTGCAGTGCTCATAGTGATGCCAGAATCAGTCTATCTTAAAGCCTCTGCCACATCTCCTCTGTTCTTGCTGCTGCTTATCAACTCCCCGTCAACCAGATTCACCCAGCAATCTTGTGCTCCCCTAGACTAAATAAAGACAAGATGATAATATCCTCTGCTGTCTTCCTGTATGCAATTAGGCGGGATGGAATGGCCAGTGCTCTTGGCAGAACTCTCAGGGAGTTGGGGAAGAAAAATGCTTAAGAGCCACTCCCTTGGCCTTAATCCTAAGGGAGTTATCTCCAAGAAAGCCCTGCTTGTTACTTCTTGAGAATCCACAGAATACTAACAGTTTTAAAAGAAGGGCAGCTCCAGCCAACCATGCGCCAGGGAATGCTATTCATGAAACCCGGGGTTCAAAGGGTGCCACAAACAGGATGAGCACTCAGCACAGAACGGGGTGACTAATAAGCCGGTGAGTTCGTCGGCTGTGAGCCAAGAAATCAAGTTTATCATTCAATCGCCTCAAATTGTTCTCTAGGTCATTATTAATGTCGGTTCTAATAAAAAACCTTCCTCCCTCTGCTGTGCACCTTTTCTATGCAACCAGCAAAACAGCTTTCAACAGGGCTTCTGAAGTGGATAAGCACTGCCCCGTTGCATCGTGGAGCAGCACATGGTAGCTTTTATTAGTCCCCCTACACATAGGCTGGAGCCCTGTGAGCTCCACAGCGCAGCCCTGCTGTGCTCTCTGTCGCCAAACGGCCCCGCCCCCAATGCACCAGGGCGGCTCCCGAGATCACGAGTCTGCTCCCCAGGGCTCAGTGCAGCCAGACTCTCTCCTTGCTGCTATCTGTCTCATTCCCATGGCCTTTATCTTGTTTGTTTCCACAGACTACTTTCCCAAAATGTCAAAATTGTTTGGAAATTTCTTCTTATCTACAAGTTGAGGATTTTTTTAACTGCTATAATCATAGGATCTGTAACTAAATGTTCTCAAATCTGTGATGTAGTTCAGGATAAATGGTGGCGTGTTCAGTTATTTGGGGACCATCAAACATGGACATTTCTTCCTGCCCGAGAGAAGTTAGCTCTCCTTGCCTCTACCTCTCAGTGCAGCTATAGCCCTCTGGAGGATAACTGACCTGCAGCTGAACAGAGCAGCAGTGCAGAGCTGACAACTCCAGCACACTGCCCCAGCGAGCTAGGGCTGGATGTCAGGTAGGAAAGCTGCAGTTCTCTTATTCCTTCTCCAATTGCCATCATTTAGACTTGTTCTTTGTGTCCAATCTGCTATAAATGTTGCCCTGAGGTTGGGTTCTCTCCTTGGCAGCAAAGAGTTCCACTGCTCCGAGGGCTTCTTGCCACTCCAGTGTCATCTTCCTTGAGGGAAACATACCCGATCTCACCAGTGACAACAACTTGCTTGTGCGCACCTGGAGACAACCCCTGGAAGAGGCCGGATGGTGGAAGTCCACCGTGGGGCACGAGCCCACGGACGAGCACGCACTCACCGCCCACAGCATGGCCAGACCTTATCCATACTCGTGACGAGAACGTCATGTGGAGAGGGCTCAAAGGTGCTCCCGAGCCGGGAGATTGCATCTATTGCTTTGCCTTATCTGCGTGGCCTGTCACTCTATCATAGAAGGAAATTAAATTGGCCTGGCCCAATTTGCTCTTCACAAAACCATGCTGGTTGCTGCCCACTAACTTTTGCTCTTCTAGATGATTGCAAATTGATTGTTTGATGATTTGGCGCAGTATCTACCTTGGTATCAGAGTTAAGCTGACTGCTCTATAATTACCAGGATCGTCGTTTTTTCTTCTTATTCCTGTCTTTTTTAGGGATAGTCACTACTTTCACCCTAAATAATGACTTCTTTCCTTCCCTTTTCATTTTCTCACACGTATCAATTAGGCAGTCCTTGGCTACAATCTACAATATCATTAAAGACATCTGTATATTTCTTTCTACTTTTTACCTACTTTAATTTCTACATTTTTATTGTACCTTGTTTTTAAAACTCTTGCTTTTTCTAAGACAAACTCATTTTTCATGGTTTCTAACTAGGCACAATTAACTCCATTATAAGTGAAGCCTCTCTTTGACAATTCAAGTACAAGGAAAAGCAACCCTCATATTCGAAGATGATCTTCTATGGGAATGCATCGTTCTCCTTTGATACATCACTCTGTTTGGGGAAAGCACCTTACTTTAAAATTGAACAACTACTTTCTGTGCTCTCTTATGGGCAACATCTGTTTTTACCTAGAGGTGTCACTGCACACTGTCCTTCTCAACCTTAAAGTAAGTCGGGGGCACGTTTAATTCACACAAAGTTAATTTTGATGTCTAATTGAAGATATGGTCATAAACCAGAAAGCCAGTGAAAAATGTATGCTAGTGCCGTTTTAAGTGACAACATTATTCTTTTTTTTTAAATGTATTTAGTACAGGGTCTACAGAGTCTTGCTATGTAGATGGGACTCATAGGGATCCTCCTGTTTTCAGCCTCCCAAGTGCTGGGATTACTGCCACCACGCCCAGTCTCAACAGCCATCTCAGTGCACCCCAGGGGTGGGGCCAGCACGGCATACCCGGGATCAAACCCTAGTCCCTCTGTCTGCCTAAGCAGGCACTTTAGTCCGCTGAGCTATCCGGGCCAGCCCTGTTCTTAATTCTTGACCATCTAACATATGCTTGAAATTTTCAAAAAAGATGTAAGAGAAAATCCTTTATAATAAAGTTCACTTGGATAAAATAAACTATAGAGAAGTGAACCAAAAAGACTTCAAGAGATTTTCAAATAGTTAATAAGCACAATCACTAGAAACAAATTTAAGGCGTATTCTATATAAAGTATAAAAGTAGCAAAAGGATGATTCTTTCCCAAAACAAACACTTTAGAAATAGATTACATTTAAAACAAAAGCAGCTGGAAGCGCTGAGGGGCTTACATTTTTTCATAACAATGGAACTGTGATGCTAGACCCTCATGCATCTAAAAACTCGGAGAAAATAAGCAAAGCGCCTGCTCACACACTTTGTGGAGAGCAGAGAGGACCTCAGCACCCAGTTACTGATCTGAAATGAAAACATTTCACTACAACTTGGACCTCAGGGGCCCATGTTTTAAATGCATCCCAAGATTGGGTCTCCTTTGCCCACTTCTTACACAGAATTGCTGATTTTGTACTTGTAAAAAATTAATGAAACACTTTATAAAGCTCATCTACATTACGTATTATTGGGATTGTTCAGTTCACTTATCAACACTTGTAGGAAAGGAAATCTGAGTTGTATGATCTCCACAACCAAATGGCCTTAAGAAACACTTCTTGTGGGAAAAACGCCTCAACACTGGGCACTATAAAATGAAATTCTTACAGTGACAGTGAGCAGTACTACCATCTGTGGTCCTTTGTCGATTTCCTTCTCTAAGTCTTTTCATTTCTTAATCATTCTAGAAGCAGACCATAGCAAATTTTAATTAAACCTTTAATTTCCATTTTCTTCTAATTTCATTATTCTATATGGTTTTGAAAAGCAGTAGCTACATGTATATTTGCCTTGGTTTTTGTGTGTATCAAGTGTAAACTCTAAATTGAGTTTAAATGAATATTTTAACTGAAGCATACATACAAAATATTTTTACTTTTTGATTAAAGGCTGTCTATAGAATTTAGTGTCTTATAAAACAAAATAATTCAAGGGGCTGGGGAGAAGCCTCAGTAGAATAAGAGCTTGCCTGGCAAGCACAAGGGCCTGAGTTCAATCCCTGGTTCTGCAAAAAAAAAAAAAAAAATCTTAAAACAACATAGATTTATGTGTAGACAGAATATTTTAATTGTAATATTTTCCTTAACACTTAGAAATTAAGCTAACTAGTAATATATCATCACTATTAGCTCAGATATTACCACTGTTTAATGTCTAAAATTCTGTCTCTCGCTTTGTGTTTAGGAAAAAAAAATCTCAACTTAGTTGTTTACTTTCAATAGCTGTCAAAATTCTTTACCAATGAGAAATATTATTATTAAAACAAAATTTTTTAAGTCCTATACAATGTGGACACAGGCCAGAAATGACACTTTATTCAGCTGTAAATATAAAAATGCCACACACTCACTGTATTTAGAATAATTTGTAAGTGTTTGGTTTATACTGACATTAAAGCAATCTATGTTTATTCTCAAATGTGAGCAGGATACTTCCATATCTTATGTTTAATAAAAACATTCTAAAAACATTCTATCAATAATATACTTCTTATGCTGATATTTAGCATGTTCTTTAGAGAGCTAAATAATGTGCTATTTATTAGGTTCATAAAAGATGATACAAGGAGAAATTACTAAGTTATCAGAATTAATAGCAGTGGAATAAATGTTTTGAAGATTAAGACAATAATGCTCAGAACATGATTTATGAAAGGTAGAATTTGAAATGTAATGGTCATAAACGTAGCATTAAGAGTATTATTTTCTGAAATAATAGAGACAATGGCCATTTTACCAAAATACAGATTTATCCAAGGTTATCGGATGCCTTGCAATTGCAAATGATCCTGTTGATGACATCTGCCTGTGATCGCTTCCTGCCAGCACTGAGGGCCAGGGCTCTCCCTGCAACCCTAACCCTCTATTTCTTGCTGCCCCAGTTCCCAACACTCCCACCTCTGCAGGCTCCTAAGTGGAGCCGGCTCAGGAGCCTGCTGGAACTGGCCTTCGCTCCACCAGGCCTTTCCTCACCCTCTGTCCCATCAGCTGCACTGGATGTGGATCCAACGAGCTCATGGCTTTGGCACCATCAAGCATGAGCTCAGTTTTACTCCTAAGCATTTCTTTGTAAAAGGATGTTTCAGGATATGAACACCAATCTTCGCATCCTCGCCTCTTTCCTCCCTGGAATCCAGCAGAGATGCCTCACCCTGAATTCTCACTGTGAGCTGTGGTAGAAACGAGAGCAGGTGACACCTGAACAACAGGTGCTTTGGGGGAGCGCTGAGGAAGAGCAGCCAACCCAGAGCAGAAGGGAGGAAACCAGGAAAGGAACCCGGTTCTGGGTGAGCGATACCCCCGGGGTGCGCGTCCAGGACCTGCTCCATGCTCGGAGATGGGGGAATCTTCCCCCACTTGCTCACCACGCTTCCGATCCCATAAGTTGGGCACACGTTTGTAGCGGTGCAGAAATTGGCTGCATCTCACTGTCACAATTCAGTCACCATCCCTGTAAGATGCTTTAAAAAGAATTATTACTCCACAGGAGCTGCACATCCGGTACACTCCATGGTGGGGGGCCCTAATTACTCTCACTTCTCTCCCCTCTCCTCTCCCTTCACCACTGAGCGCTCAGGTGGTAACGGCTGGCCTGGGTGGCTTCCTGTCACTTCGCCATCAAGTCTGAGTCCCCACATAGAGTGCCAGGCCTTGCCCTGCACCTCCAGCCCTGGCTGCTGCAGACCCCGTGCACAGCTTCCCAATGCCTGCCTGCGCGACCTCCCTCGCCCCTCCCGGGCGCCTTTTCCTCCTCCCCTTGGTCCTTCTCCTAAGAGCAGATGCCTGCAGCATAAAGATGAAAGGCTGAGGAGAGCTCAAGGCTCCAGGTGAGGACAGGCAGCACATAAATGGGCTGCAGAAGGCTGGGCGGAAACACCCTGAGCTCCGCTGCTCCTAGTTCTTCCCTGGAGCTCTTTTCTTCCTGCCTGAGAGGAAAGGCGAGCAGCTGGCACCCTACAAAGGGGACCCTAACACAGGTCTAGGAGAGAATCCACGATGGAACAGCCACGCACAACGTGCTGAAAACTCTGTAGACAGAATCGGCTTCCCTCACGGTCCCTCTCAGCAGAGGTCACACACACACTCTGTTTGGGGTTCACAGACCCCTGCGAGTTACTATTTTTATTCATTAAACTGGCCTTTGAATTAACAGTGCCATCACGAGTCTCTCACTGATCTGACCTGCAACAGAGAAACGGAGACTCCGGTCTTTGCTCAGTTTCCCCACCAGGCCAGGACCCTGCACCGGGGCTGCCCCTGCTGGCCACTACCTTTCTCTCAGCCTCTGCCCCCAAGGCCTTCTCCCCTCCTCCACCACGGTCTGTGAACTTAGGACTGAAGCTCAGAACTCTTGATGTGCGCTTATTTTTACCACATGGCAGGCCCAGCTTAAACCTGAATGTGGCCAAATACCGCAGCTTTTCCAGTAATGTGGGTTTGATATAGGAGCTAGGAGGTGCCACGTTCTTACAGATGCAGCATTCTGTGTAAGTGTTATATTTTTGTCCAAAAGATACTCTTTTGCCAACAACTGACAACACATTTTAGTATTTATCACTACTTACGATTAGGTTTGATATCTTAAGCCACTTTGAGGGTCACCTACAGGAGGGCTCTTCTTTATCCCCCCAAAGTGAGGGGCCACATCCAAGGCCACCAGACCTAACTAGTATGAAGGCTGTATGCTGCCCGACCCAGGCATGAAAAACTGCATGGCATCATTTCGTGGGGTACCTGCCCCCAAAGCACTCCCAATCTAGTCAGGAGAAAACATCAGGTGAAGGCAAATTGAGTGCTGCCCTGCAGAGGTGTCCAGAAGGACAGAAGAAGCTGCAGGAGGGTCACAGATAAGAGCAGGAGATAAGGGACCCAGTGTGGTGAGGGCGTTAGACAGAGGACACGGCTGGGGATGAGATTCCAGTCTAGTCCAGCTTTTAGCTTACAGCAATGTGTCAACGTAGATTTCCTGCTTTTTCTAAAAGGTCATTTTCTTATTAGTATAATTTCTATGTATTGATGTTACGTCCTTTGTGGGGAGCTGGTGGGGTGCACAACGACACGTCTACTCTTTTCCATCCTATTCCCTCCATCTGCTGCTCCCCTTCCCAGGTGGAAGGCTCTCTCGCCCTACTTCCTAGGAGCTCCTTTTGATTTTTCTCTTTATTTAACTTTGTGTTTCTCATATAAGAGAGAGAGCGAGATACTTAAGCTTGTGTCTGATCTTTTTCTTTAAACATTAAGGTTTCAAGGTGCCTCCATTTTCCTACGAGTAACTCAAGTTTATCTTTCTGTGTGGCAGAGCAGCCTTCTGTTGTAAAAAAACAAAATGAGGAAAGCTTCCATGGCCCTACCCAACGGCACCAGTCCAGGAGGCCAGGCAGAGTGTGCACTGCAGCTTTCTGCAGTATTAGGCTGCTTTTCACAAAGCTTAACAGTGTTTTAAAGCAAAAATGCTAGTTAAGTATAAGTAGTGGTCCCAGAAGACAGGCTATGACAGAAGTTTCCATGGGACTCGATTACAGTCATAGAAGTCTTTCCAGAGTGGGAGGCGCTGGAAGTGCGAACCCCACATGGCAGAGTGACTGCCAACCTCCTCCTCCTCCCTTTCAGCAGCAAACTGACAACAGGTTCAAGGAACTCACCCCACTAGAAAAGCCCGCCTTTCTGTCCTGGTGATGCCTACGGGGTGAGAAGGAGAGATTTCCTTAAACAGGAAATGAGCAAAATAAATGCCTGCACACACATGACTAGGAGCCAGAATCTAGCAAACAACCAAAAGAGGCCAAATCCTACAAACCAAGCAGCAGTCTGTGCTTTCACATGCGTCCATTCTTTCCTCTCCAGCAGAACAAATGTTTGCCAGGACAAGCACTATGGTTTTTGCTGAGGTAGAATAGGATGTAATCACCTCCCTCTAGGAGCTTAAAACTTAGGAAGAGGGTCACAGAGACAGATGGCTGAAAAGGACATAAACTCTTCCAGGCCAAGCTGGCCCCAAGTCTGGTATGCTTGGGCGCAGGCAGCGCTCAGGACAGCAGTCAGCACCCATCCCTGGACCCACCTGAGTCTTCCAGACACAAAGAAGGGCTTATATGATTGCAAATCATTCTTCAGAGGGTAAAAGAAGAGTGTTCTTTCATGCTACATGACTGGACTTGAAAGTCAAATGTACCCATGAATAAAACTTTGAATCACATCAATTAAAATTTCTGTACACATTAGTCTTTTCTGGTGTTACTATGACACCCCCAGAGCGTGCTTTATTTTGCCTCTCAACCCACAAAACTTTAAACATCTATTGCATGGATCTGAACAGGAAAATGTTGCCAGCTCCTGGCCAAGGCCGTTGGGTGTCAGACTGTGTGGCCGGGCTGCAGGATTCCCAGGGCCTGGTCAGCGCCTGCTATCGGGATATAGTTCCCACTGTTCGGATCCGCAGGCCTAGGTGGCGCCTGAGCACCCTGCACAGGTCCCAGGCAATGCTGCTATTTCTGGTCCATGTTCTGAGTATCACTGACCCAGACCTCCTCCCAGGTCAAGAGGGGCAGCCCAGGGCACTGGGGGACAGGGAGCTGCAGGTCCAGTGGGTAGCCCGGACCTATGGACATGGCTCAGGCCTGCCTGGTAAGTTCAAGGAGGGAAACAGCCTGGGCAGAAACCTCCAGAAATCAAGGTAGCTTCTGCACCCTGTGTGGAGGAAGAAGGCAACCACAGGCCCTGGAAGGCCTAGGCTTTGGGCTCCAGGAAGGGCGGGCAGCGATGAGTGTAACATGGACTTAGAAAGAAAGCTGCCAAGTTTAATTTTAGATGGGTTGTGTTTGTGGCAGCACCTTGGAAATGGGGCTACGGGAAGCTGTAGGTTTGGAGGTCACCTTCTTGGTGACAACTGTGATCCGAGTAAAGTCACCAGACACCCTTCGAAGGAAGAAGAGAAGCCAGAGCTGAAAGAGGACCACAGGGAATGCAGCCCATAAGCAGCTTCATTGGGCAGGCGAGAAGGGGCACAGCTGCCTCAGCATGAGGGAGGCAGGATGCAGCAATTGGAGTCGGCAGGGAAGATAATTTAAAAAATTTAAAAGTTTGTTACTATAGCATGGAAAAGAAGAGGACAGAATACAGAGATGAGCACGGGGGTAATTTCAGTAAGATTTGTTAGAAAGGAAGAAGAGATGCAAGACTAGAGACCATGGAAGACAGCAAGCAGTAGCAGACAAGCTGCCTGTGTAGCGAGTCAGACCACGGGGCGGACCCCGTGTCTAGATGCCAAGTGGGGCTGAGAGTGAGCGGGGCCTGGAGAGACACAGCTCAGGAGCTGCGGGCGTCCGCGTCCACCGCCACCTTGTAAGAGCACTCTCTAGCACGATGCCAGATTGGCGAGCCACCACCTTGAGATCCGAGGGGGGAGGGGCTTCCTTGCTTCCTTGACAATAGGGTGAGACTTGAAGCCACTGTCACTGCCACTTTCCCCAAAAGCCTCTGAGGCTCCCCACACCCCACTTCCAGATTTCCAGCACAGGTCAGCACCTCCCAGGATCTCTTCTCTTTGCACACAAAGCAGCCCCCAAGTTAACTGTGTAGGTGACAGAAATATTAGAAGCTCTCACCACATGAACTTAAGCTAAGTCCCAGAATTGAGCTGTGCTATCTTGAGAGCCAACTCTTAATTTTCAGTGGAAGTCTTGAAATAGTCAGATTTACAGTATAATATACATTTAAACACATTTATCCTTTGTCTTATTAGTTCTTTGTAAATGTATCTCAGGAAGGGGCAATGATGGCAGTCTCACTGCAACTCAGAGTTCCAGAAAGATACAAACTGCACAGGAAATCCTGCATGCAATCAAGAGGCCGATTCACTGCACTTGCCCAATGGTGCACATGTGGGGCATCCATGTGTGGGTACGGGTCGCATGCTGGTGTCATGTACTTTCACGACATAAAATCTGCACTTACACCTACTTACATCAACTTGCAAACAGAAGTTATACATCTTATTACAGTCATTGCTAATCAGTACCATGTCAATGAAGGCTTAGCAATGCCAGGATCTTCATGGTACCATTACATTTATTCTCTAACAGCTCTATTAAATAAGTGCAATTACTACCTCAAGCTGGCCAAAGCTACAAGCAAACACTGCGATCTCAGGATACAGCTCTACTCTCATGGCACGGACACGTTCCCTGCCTTGCGCTCAGCAGATACTTCACTGGTAGGATTTTGTGTGCAAAGTGGACAGCCACTTTCCTTCATGCTATTTTTCAGAAAGTCATATGTGTTATTAATGTAAAGCAGACAAGCAAATGTGTAGGCACTTTGTACACAGCATGCATTTTTGTAGGTTGTCATATTTTACAAAGCTCAACACTATTTTTCTCAGTATTAGACACAATCTGGGACTGGGGCACTAGCAACCTTTAGTGGGCTTGAATACAAAGCACACAGGAAAATAGTGCCCATATTTGATTTCCCTTGCTTCAACAGTGTTTGTTAAATTGATTTACACCTTCCACAATGATTATTGTTGATGCTACAGGATTGGAGAGATGCAAACACATGCATTAATTACTTATAAAGAGGACTGTGGATGGGCTAGCAAGAGTTGAAGGACATCTGTAGCTCAGGCAGGAATTTAGGAAGTGTGAGCTCAGGCTCATCCTGTAGTTCCAAGAAGTATCTTCTTTTAATTATAGTTCAAGGACTTTAATTCCTTGTGTTTTAATACTACCCATCATGATACATTCCTTTGAAAAAAAAAAACAACACTTATTTTTGCAAGTATAGCCACTAGCTCACACTGAACTAAAGAATATTTTTTGCAAGGTAAATAGAAAGAAACAAATTCTCTACTCACTTGTGTTGTTCTGGCACTTAAAGGGAAAAAATGGAAATCTTCAAAAATTATTTGGCTCTGAATAGCCCCACTGCATGTAGGAAGCAACAGCTATTATATCTTTCTTCACCATTAACTACAAACAAATTCATCTTCCTCTTGTGAAGTCTGAAGTTCGTTGTTATTATAGTTAGATGAGTTGCATTCAAACTCCAACAACAACAAAAAAGATGAAGTGAACATTGAAATTCATCTCACAGTCCAGCATTTACTTAACGGCCAGCCTGTGTGCCGTGATAAACGGAATGATGATCCGGCAACATGTCTTTATCCATGGTTTGCTTTAATTAACGCCAGCTTGTTTGTTGAAAAGATGATTAATATGCCAATGAAAATTGCATAATTGAATACCACAACACTGGCACAATCAGAAAGACACATGCAGTATTTTTGATTAACATTTATTATTATTATTATTGTTGCTGTGCTCCTTAATGTACTCTTCTCACTGTGTGCGACGCAGCTCTGGGACCAGGAGGTGAAGAGGAGCAGGGCTGAAATCGTGAGGCTCGGAGGCACGGGAGCACAGGGCAGCCCTACCGGGACACGTCGCTCTGCAGCTGGAGCTCCCAGGGCACGACTCTGCCGGCCAGGTGTGACGGGGTCACTGCTGGCAGCAGAGACACTGATGACAAACATTTCTGTGAACTCAAGATGCGCGTGAGATCGGATATCTTAGGATTTCTATACTGCAATATGAAAATGATCCTTCATTACTATATGGCATTACTATATAATGGTATTAAATTTTTGGATAAATATCTTAAAATAGGGTCTTGCTCGCCCTAATGCTGGACAAAACACTGTCCAGAAGTCATGCTGGGCAGTGTGACGTGCTTGATGCTCAGTGCTTTACACTACATCTTCAGTGTAGTTTTCATTGCCTTCACACAAGCTATTTCTGTTTTCTCAGCCACATGTATGGACCTGATTTTCCATTCAGATATAAGTAGAAGAAATAATGCATCCACCTCCAAAACACCCAGCCTGGAAATATTAAAAGAAAATGCTACCCCAAGGTAGACTCTGTGCTCAGCATCAGCTCAGTGCAATGTGTTCAAATGAAACACTGATCACTAAGTGCACATCTGCACCAGGGAGGACACACCCTGAGGCCGGAAGAGGCCACCACTGGCCTCTGGTGCTGCAGAGACCCCTGCTGCAGGCCACAAAGAGGGGGGATGTTTCAATCCCCAGGGCTGCCATGCCGGCCCCACCCCTGGGGCATGCTGAGACAGCAATTGAGACTGGGCATGGTGGCCCACGTCTGCAATCCCAGCGCTTGGGGAGCTGCAAACAGAGGAATCACTACAAGTCTGATCTAGTAGTGAGACCCTAAACACCCTGTAGACCCTTCCCTAAAAAAGAAAAGAAAGAAAGAAACTGTCTACCTGAGTCTGTATATAAATAATACTGCTTCTGTCAAAGCAGGAGTAATTCACCCTGAAAAAGAACAGACACCTGGCAAATGCTTGACCTGGCCAGGAGGCCATCTCCTTTGATAATCTCCTTCAGGAGCTACACAAAAGCCAGGTGAGAGCATTAGCTGTTCCCTTTGTAAACACCTTCCAAAGCTTGGTCTAAGCAAAAGCCCTAACAGTAGTACTGGGGGACAGCAACTCGAATTTTAAGGGCAAGAGAACTTAAACTACAACTTTTTCTAGGAACCCTTCTCACTATTAGAGGAGTGCAGAGCTGAGGAACACTGTGGAAATCAGTACGGAGATTCCTCAAGATGCCAAGTCAGAGCACCCACCCACCCCAGCTACTGTCCTCTTGGGCATTTTTCCGGAAGAACTGAAAGCTTCATGCCACAGTGATATGTGTGCACCCATGTTTACAGCAGCTAAACTTTGGAAATAACCCAAATGCCCATGAACTGAGGAATGGATAGAAAAGATGTGGTACTTTTATACAATGAAGTGCTGTTCAGCTATAGAAAAAGATAAACCTGAGGCTTGCATAGGTAAATAGATGCAACTAGGGACCGTATTCATAAGTGAAATAAATCAGACCCGCATGCGCAAACGTCACACTGTCTCCCTAGTGCCAGGACCTGAAGGAGTAAATAAGAGCTGCACAGGGTGTTGGATCCTCGGAGAGGGAGGGAAGAACAGCTGGGACAGGGAAGGGAGAAGAGAGAGAAGGAAAGAGGTCTACCTGTGTCCATGAGCAGCGCAGCTTAGGCGACGGTACCACTGGCTTCTGCTGGTCTCTAGGAGGGAACAGTCAATGCTCACATATTTTTCTCCTTTTTAAGTTTTTATGATTTTTGACCAATCTGATAGGCTAATATCTGGTAATTTGAACAATTCATTGGAAGAAAATAATATACAATGTAACAATTATTGTTGAAATCCTATCATTTTATGTAGTGAAATTCTGTATGGTTTCAGGTTTTTGTAGTATATTTTATATTCTCTTTAAAAATAAAAAATAAAAAATAGGGATGTCAAGATAGCTCAGCAGATGACTAAAGATCCTGCTTAGGCAGAGCGCAGTGGCTTGGGTTCAATCCCCGGAATGCCTTGCCAGCCCCCGCCTGTGGGGTGCACTGAGTTGGCAATTGAGACTGGGCATGGTGGTGTGAGCCTATAATCCCAGCACTTTGGAGGCTAAAAACAGGAGAATCACTACAAGTCCGATCTACATAGTGAGGCCATGTCGACCCTGTCCTAAATACAGAAAGAAAAAAAAAAAAAAAGATGAGCAGACTAAGCACCTGCTCAGGCAAGCACAGGGACCGTGGTTCAATCCCCAGCACCACATGCCATGCCGGCTCCATTCCCAGCATGCTGAGCTGGCCACTGAGACCAGGCATGGTGGTGCACTCCTGTAATCCCAGGGCTGAGGAGGTTGAACATAGGAGGATCACTAGGAGTCCGACCCACAATAGTGAGACCCTATACCAAATACATAAATTAAAAAATAATAAAAATAAAATAAAAGGGCTAGCAAGATAGCTCAGTGGACTACGCACTTGCTTAGGCAAGTGCGGGGGCCGGGGTTTGATCCCTGGTGCCCCATCCTGCGCCAGCCCTGACCTCAGGCATACTGAGCCGTCTATGGAGTCTGGGCGTGTTGGTGCACACCTGTAATCCCAGCACTAGGGAGAAAGAAAACGGAAGGATCACTATGAGTCCAATCTGCATAGTGAGACCCTGACCACACACACACAAAAATAAAATAAATGTAACTTTTTCTTACCTTAATTAAGTATATGTCTGCCCATTATTTAGCTGTTTTCTTGTCAATAGAGAACATTTACACAAAATTTTTGTCCAGTTCATTCACCAAACTAAGACTGTGTTGTGATGGTGACACTGCAGCCCGAATACTTGCGCTTGCCGCCACCCCTGGTGTCCCCTCTCTGGCAGTGAGCGCAGCACCCTGCAGAGGGCATCAGGTCTGACACCCACTGGGCGCTGCAGCAGAGTCCATGGCTTTCATTCTGCTGCTTACGGATGCCACAGGCACTGCTGAAGGTCGTGGGGCTTCCAATAGAGAACAACAGTACAGAATGGCCAACCCCCAGGAGGGTGGGCAGCTCCCACTCAGGAGCCAGAGCCCTGCAGGGCTCTTCTGTGCCCTCTGTCCTCCTGTGAGAATGTGGTCCTGCAACCTCTGCCCCAGGGCTTCCTCTTGGAAATGGACTGACTTTCAGATGTACAGATGCTTCATTTGCTCCTAGTACTCTCCTGATAGCTTCCTACTATTAGATCCATGACGTCCAGCTGGGCCTGTGGCTGCCTAAAGCGGCTGTACACAGCACAGCCTGTTCTGTACGTAACCTGGAGCCAACGATGGAGTAACAGGCTTCAGGCCATGGCAAGCAGCCTGGCCCCTCCGCTGGCCAGAACCTGGGCAGTGTGTGGTGTCAGCAGCCACTGTGGCCTGAGATGCAACTGCAGGAAGACAGAAAGCAAACCCAGGAGGAAGCTGCCAATGCCAGGCTTCCAACCAGTCATCAAGGTGACTCTGAACCGCAGAGACAGTGAACAGATCTGCTCCCTCCGGCAACAGCCAGGGCCCTGTGGGGACTGAGCTCTCTAGTCACTGAAACAGACTCTACCGGGTAATGCAAACAGCACAGGCCTCAGCTGACAGTGGCTATGGTGCAGGCTCGCGGAGGCAACCGATGTCCCTCGTGCGAGAAACCTGACTGTGCAGGTGTGGCACGTGGGACACACATGCCGCAGCTCTGCCTTGCTCTCAGCCTGGCTGTCATCCTTCAACCACTCTAAAGCATAAAGTCTCTCACACCTAGGCATGTATACGTGATATATAAAGCATACTTAGGCTGAGAATTTCCAGAACTGACACACGGTCACTTGGAAGGGCGCCAGACTCTTAACACGTCAATCATGACAGTGATCATAGCAGTAAAGATATCCCAATTTACTTCACTTAGTTTGTGGTTTAAGAAACCCTGCTCAGTGCTAGATGCTGTCCCAGAGCAAGATGGGTGACATGCAGCCCACTGCATGCATTCCTGGTGCAGACTTCCCAGGATGCACCTGGACCCTCTGTCCCAGAGTCTGACCCCTGCTCTCCACATGGTGGCTCCTGTTTCCTCTGTGGAAACCACATGCTGACCTGTCCCAGGAAAGCTCAAGCTCTCATTCTGCAGATGGCAGCTCAGGAGTAAATGGAAGCCGAAACTGCAACCCAGCACAGTGCTGGTGCCTTTTAAAAGATGCACTGAGTTGAGTTAATCAGTATGAAGAGACAAAGCAAGGAGGGAAGGGCACAGACCAGTCCACGTTTCTGCTTCATCAGTCATGCAGGCATATTCTAATTACGCAGCTCCACAAACTCCCAAAAGCTTACATAATTAAATATTAAGTAATCTAATTAGGGCCCTCATTTGGATTACACCTTGCTGAGGATGCTTCTGCACAGTTGTTGTCCTGGGCATCTCACTCACAGACCAAGACCAGAAAGCCTAATGCAGCTCCATCTTCCATCGGACAACTAGCTCTCGTGTCAACTCTGAGCAGACACCTGCTCCACGCGCTCTTGTGAGCTACGCTGCCAGACACACCTGTGCCTGGATTGCCC
The DNA here is from genome assembly GCA_004027165.1 of Ctenomys sociabilis. NCBI lineage: Eukaryota > Metazoa > Chordata > Mammalia > Rodentia > Ctenomyidae > Ctenomys > Ctenomys sociabilis. The sequence goes on along the minus strand of PVKA01000599.1, from coordinate 163,016 downwards.
CCAGCACTGCGCACCCGTGCCATTCAAATGAAAATATTACTTCTATTATGTAAACAACAAGCTTTGTTCTTCCTGTGTAGGTTCACATTGCCAGCAAAAGATCCTGACTTGAGTTTTAAAAGTGCCTTTCTTTTTTCTCCAAGATACAGCCCAGTGGCTAGAAGATCAGAAACTAATTCCACACACTGGGCTCAGAGAGCAGAGATCCATGACGCATGAGGGAATGCCTGCTCCACGTCTCGGGCACCTGGGCCACGCACCTGTAGGGCACTAAGCAGGAGACGCCCCACAAGCTCCAAGTGGCTTCTGAGGAGGCTGGCCCGGCTCTGTCGCTGAGGCAGGACGGCGAGTCAGGGAGAAGGGGAAGGACACTCAGAGGGACCCGCTCCCAGAAAGCTTCCCGAAGGCCCTCCGCGGCCTCTCATCTTCCCACTGCCCTGTAACCTCATGCGCGTCACTAGAGCACAGGCCTGGGTGTCATTAAGCTCATCCCAGCCCAACGGAGGCTGTGCCTCCCAACCCCCACTGGCCAGGCCCACGATCAAAGCCTTCCTTCCGGGCCACTCCAGTCTACCCGGCTGCGGCCTCCTGCCCTCATCCCGCCCTGAACGCCAGGGCTCCGTGGGGGTCTGCTCTGCCCAGAGCCTCAAGCCCCCTTGCAAGACTCTGCTCCTCTCCCTACCCCCTCGGCCCTTGCTTCATTCAGAACCCCAGCACCACTGGCTGGGATTGTCAGTGCCACCACTGCCACCTAATTCACTTTGTCCACACTCATCCTCTGTCTCAGGACAGCTGCCAGGCAAACTTTCTCAAGTCCACATCTAACTTTTCTTTTTTATCTAATTCTAAAAGAAAAAACAAAAATAGAACTGAAATTAGGAGCCCTAACTTCTGGACAGATGCTGCCAATGTCTATACTGGCTAGGCTGAGGATTTAGTTCACTGATACAGTGCCTGCTTTGCAAGCATGAGGTCCTGAGTTCAAGTCCTGGTACCACCCTCAAATTTGCTAGCTACAATGGAGCCAGTCTAACAGGCCAGGCCCATCTATAGGCTGCAGTGACACATCCTGAAAAACAAGGGAAGCAGGTGCATCCTAATGTGAGCCCTATGTGATGAAAAATCTATTCTTCCAGAGCGCCTGTCAACAGCCCACCTCCTCAGTGCTTGGTGGCAGAAGCTATACTCCCCCATCCCTAAACACCCTAACTTCCTTTGATCAAATGTGGGCCAAACACAGTCCCAGCTGGCAACATCCCCAGGGCCAAGGACAGAGGCAGGTGTACAGTGCTCTGGAAGGCTGTACCCCCGAAGCTGCGCCAGCCCGGCGGATGCAGCCTCTAAGTGCACCTCACAGTCCAGCCGGGAGCTGCCCGAGGATTCCCAGGTGCACTAGCAAGTGCAGCGGGAGTGTGCTCCTGTGGTCTCCAAGGGGTGATGGGAGGCCGCTGCCCGCGAGGCACAAGTGGAAGGACGCTCACTGCGTGCGCTGAACACTCAGCTCAGGGGGTGAGTGCGGAGCTGTACCAGGCTCTGCTTACTGGGGAGAAAACCGATTGTAATCATCTGGAGAGATGACAAAATAAGTGCATTTAAAGTAATCAGTGGTGTAAAAGAAGTAGAGTCCATAAGAATAGAACAAAACACTATTAAAATAAAATTCAGAATTAAAAAAAGTATTTTCTAGAAACAGATGTGTTTTAAAGTAAAATTAAACCACTGACTGGATTTCAAAAGGAAGAACTAGCGAAACATCACAGACAGACGACAGGACACAGGCAGATCTCAGGTGAGTGCACAGATGAGCGATGGATACAGATGGCTGACAGCTACATACACAGACCGAGATGGATCAATAGGTGACACATACACAGATGATCGTACATCAATTGATGATAAGTAGACAGGTGATAAATACATAGATGTTAGATAAAGATATAGACAGATGACAGATCCATAGATGACAGACAGACGGATGGATGGACAGAATAGAAACTGGTAGGTGGAATCAGAATGAATAGTTCATATCTCTGCTTTCCAAGAGAAAAAAGAGAACAATATGCAATTGCTTGAACAGATAATGGAAAAATGCTTTCTAACAGGAGGAAGGAAAGGAATCACCTTATTTGGAAATCACCGCAACAGTAAACTGAAGCTCCAGAGGCACTACATGGGCAACTACAAAACACTGACGTCAAAGAGAACATTTTGAACTGAGCAAGGGGCAAGGACAGGCAGTTCGCGGAGGGGCTGCCATCAATGTGACACCTTTTCCAATTGCTAGAAGAGAAACAAATAACAATTAACGGCACCAGCAAAGACCTGAGACACATTCACTGACTGCAGCGCTCCTCACACGGCCAGCTTGATATTCAACAGTAAGAGCCAAGAAAACATTTTTCAGCTACGCGGGGCTGCAGTTTTGCTAAGAAGGCCCTGTGGATGGAGCCCCTCATTTGTTTCAGGAAGAGGAAACTGGAAGAGTGAGACAGACCATGCCATTGAGCAGAGGACACAGAGAAGCCTAAGGAACACTTCCTGGGCGACACCACTGTTAGAGACTTCTAAAGACCTTGACCGCAAAATAATGCAAAATCCGCATGGCATCCAGGGGAATAAATGACTTTGAAGACTGCACTGTTTGAAAGAATAGCTGTTGATTTTCAATAGTCTTCGCTATTGGAATTTTCTGGATGAACATTTAAAGCAAACCACAGAACATAAAGGTAAAATGTGTGTCTTCCCTATTAGTAGGGGGTATGAATTCATCAAAATAAAAGTTTATGGAAGGAAAGAGGACAGAAAGATCCACAGGACCAGAACCACAGGGGGAGCAGCAAAAGAAAGTAGCTGCTAAGGGGACAGTCAGTTCACAACAAAAACTCTACCTACACATTAGTAATAGTGAGGCACCCCTAAAATGGGAAAATGCAAATGTAAAAGAACAGAGAAAGCAAACCAGAAAAATACCGTTTCATTAGTAAGAATAAAGAGCAATGAAATGATCAGTGAAGTGAAGTGTGAATTGTGTGCACTTGACATAGCTCCAAAGACAGACAGCACAACTTTACAGAATTAGAACCGACGACAACTTCATGCTTACAGAGGGCACGTGAAGATCCTCTGCCCCGATTGGGATGAGCACAGTGAGGCCCTGCGTCAGCTGGACAGCCACAGGGAACATGGCAGCCGTACAAGCAGCGGTAGACGCTTAGAGCCCAGGGCATTCCTGTGTGTGGGCCCAGAGGACAGCTGCTCCCCGCAGTGACAGCATCCTCTCTTCTTCGTGGCCATGAGATTCCACTGTGCATAATGGAGCTTCCAGCTTGGGTCAGTATGGGTCCCAGTACTGCTCTGGCCACGGCACTGCAAGTGACCCTCAGCATGGCTCTAGTAGCCGCACTCTTCTGAGCGCAGTGTAGTCCCCACAGCTGGAACTGCTCAGCCCTGAGCTGCATCTGCAGGAGGCTATGTCCAGGCTAAGCAGAGCCGCAGCAGCCGGTACCTGCTGTGCCACCCAGATCACGCGTCTCTGCGCCGCACACCACCACATGGCACAGCGCTGAACCCCCACATCACGCATCCCTGCACTGCACACCCTGTGCCCGAGTCACAGCCCACCATGACAGTACCAAAGATCATGCCTTTCTGGAAGTAAAGTTAGATGAACACATGGGCCCCAGGTAGGGCCCTGATCCTACAGGACTACAGTGCTTATCAGAGGACAGGGAGCTAAAATTGGAAATTCCACTTGACCCAGCCACTCCCCTCTAAGAATCCTCCAGAGTGTTACATTTGCCGTGGTACAGTGACCCTTGCCCACCCACGTTTACAGCAGCGTGGTGCCTAACAGCTGGCTACCTCTTGGAAACAGCCTACACTTGCACCAACAGAAGGATGGGTAAAGAACACGGTACTGCTAGACAGCAATCCTGATATAGAGAAGGGTAAACTTGAGTCATTCATAGGGACACAGAGGCACCCTGCACTGTCACGCGAAATAAGCCAGACACAAGCTCAACTACCACAAAGCTTTTCCTTATATGTGAAACCACAAATACAAGTAATATAAAGAACAAATAAATGAAGTGATAAAGAACTAGATCTTTTGCAGAAGGGAAACAGACCAAGAGATAGACAAAAGGGGGAGATAGAGGGCGAGAGAGCATGAAGATCTGTGGTGAGCACTCACCAACTCCTCATGGAGGGTGGTCACTCTGTACTGCAGACAGGTGCTGAAGCCAGCACTGACCTTAGAGACTCTATTGGGCTAATAATGTTCCTTAGTTATTGCAGACTGACCAGGGCTGTCATCTTCCAATCCAGTGCATGGTGAAGGCAGATGGAATGATTTCAGGACCGTGGAGGAGCAGAGCTCCTCGCAGAATGTGAGGTTCTCTCAGGGCTAAGACAAGACCTTCTCCAAGCAGCCTGCATGTACTTAGTTATCAAAAGGGAAGGGAGTACTCAGGAAGGGCAGAACCACTCACCCTCTCCAGACCATGCTCTCCTAGAAAGGCATTAAGTTAATCCACTCTGGAGCGAGATGCCTGAGGCCTCAGGCTTTACCTGGCTGAGATTACAGCCAGGTGTCCTGGGCTGTGGCCTTGTCTTATCCACTAAGGTGTCATGGTGTCACTGTCACTATAGGCCTCAGTCAGAACCAGCGCCTCAGAGGTTCACTTCCTCTGAGTTCACCGCCCATCTCTAGGAGGCCTTGTGGGCAGACTCACAAGTAAACATGGAAACCAATGGTCTCCATCAATAAGGAAAAAGGAGAGGGAAGAGAAAGGGGCAGAGAAAAGAGGGGAAGAGGATGAGGAAGGAGGGAGGAGGGAGCGGTGTAGAGAAGAACAGAGTTTGCACTCTTTCCAGTTGCATGTGGAGGGTGCTGAAACCAGGAGCAGAGCCTTCTCCAGACCCCAGACCCCTGGCACAGGCTTTCCGCTGCCCTTCCAGAGTTGGGAGGACGTAAGTGCTTGTCCTTCAGCTACTCAGTCTAAGGTAAGTCATTATGGCATCTCATGGGAACTAAGAGAGTGGGGGAGGGAAAGAAGAGAGAAAGATTAAAGTAGCCTAAATTTCTAAAAGTATTATTTTTGCACTAAAGGGGCACTTGTAACAAGACCTCCCAGCCCATAGGAAACCAGGCTTACTATTATTTATTTTGTGAACTGACATTTTGTGAAATGCAATCTCTCAGTGCTCTTATTAACTAGGAAATCTGTACTCCCTGGAGTTAGTACGTATGAAAATACTTCTTGTTGCAAAGAATTTGTTTCCATTTTCTGCAGACTACACTTTTTTCTCTTATAGTACACTCTAGCGCAGCACTCTACCCACTGCATAAACTCGGCACGCACTTGCTGATTGAAGAGAAAATAAGTCTACTGGCTGCTGGTAGTTCATGTCTTAAAAAGAAGAGGAGCCTCACACTCTGCGCCTCCCTTCTCTGAGGTAACAGGCGCACCTGGACCCGCAGGCATCCTGGGGATGGTGTGAGATCATCCAGATAGCTTCGCTCCTCGGTGCAGAGTTGTGTAACAGCACAGCACTGAGTAGGTGGAAGACGCAGCGTGAGTGCAGCACAGGAAGATCAAACGAATCGAAAGAGAAGAGGCAGCGAGTTAGATGAGGCGCCCATGCTCCGCAAGCAAACCCTGATTTTTCCATTTAAACGTCAGACTGTTCAGAAACTGGATGTTAAGACAAGCAGTTGCTCTCTGCGAACCATAAAACAGAACTCTGAATTTATGTTAGAGAGATGACGCTAGGGGCAGCTACACAGGACAGCCGTGAGGACACGCAGTGTCGCTAGGCCCCTCCCTCCCACATGCAACTGCTCAGGACTCAGGCTGCTGGCCGCAGACCTGCTGCTCACCTGGAGTCACAGTGACTCACCAACGCGTTGGCACCTCGATTCTCGCTTCATCACAGACGCAGCTTGGAAACACAGGCGGCTCACCCACACAGGATGCCTGGCACGCAGCGCAATGGGCTAGATCTTACAGAGCTACTCTGCCAAAGTGCTGGCTATTGGTGCAAGCTGAGGAGGGGCCCACCACGCCAGCAGTCATAACTTCTGCAAACGTGTTTGATGATATAACTCCAAGTTACAGAAAAGTGATTCTTGTCTCTCAAACAAGCTTTTAATGCTTCCACTTCCCGAAGCTTTAAATATTCTTTCATTCCCAATAGCAATGGCGCCAATGAGCTGAACAGCAAGTCAGGCTACAAGATCTCTCGACACAGGCCTCCTCTCCTAGGCCCCTAACTCTCGCTCACTGCTCCTTAAGAATGCCCGCATCACTGCTGCCCTGGCTGCTCAAGCTGTAGCTAGGGTTCACTGACTATAAAGCACACTGATTAACTGACCTTGACAGGGCATTTTTGACTACTAATTTCCACATACAGGCATAGAATTTGTAGCCAGAAGAGAACAAGATCTACATTTTTTTAACCCACCCTCAAGGATGAGATAATAACATATAAATAAATAGGTTTAAAAAAACTTTATTGGAGAATATACAAAAACGCTTTGAAAGAAAATGGAGGAACACCTGCTTGCATCTATCATTAGTTTTCTTGCAATGACACGAGTTTCCACAGGTAGACTTGAATTTTAAACTTCAAGGTTCCTTAAACTGGGTCCAAATAAAATTAACCTAAGAGTCAGATTCATCAGGCCCCCAACCCTGCTGGAAGGCCAGCTAAGGACATGGTGCCCAATTTAAGAGACCAACCCTGAAAAAGGGGACCTGGACTTTCTGTCAAACGTAATTCTACATTAGTTTGAGCTATTACTGTACATATGATTACGAAGCACCACCATTTCTTGGTCACTTTCTTTGCTTCTGGTATGCAACACCTGAGCCCATAATTCAAAGGAGGGGAGGTGTGCCATGACTCATAGCTGTGAAGGTTCTAGTGCTTGGCTGGCTCCAGGGCCGGGGGACGTGGCAGTGGGGTGCAGCAGCAGACAGCTGCTCAGGGCATAGCGGATGGGTGGCAGGGAGAGGGATGAGCTGGAGGGCAGAGGGGCCCTTCTCTTCTAGCCAGACCCCACCTCCTCAGAGCAAGGCATCTACAGTGTTCACAGACTCCAGATGCCTTCCCAGCACATAAGGCCTTGGGGACCACTGTAGGTGCCAAGGAGAAAGACAAGAGGAATGTAGGATGGTCCTTGGCTCCTTTATGCTCAGGAAATCGCTCTGGGGGCAAAACTGAGAAGCCGTCTCTGTGGAGTTCAAAGATCACCTTTCCCTGGAAATAAGGAGGCATAGCACTAACCAGGTCTTTTCCAAGGCATGCACTCTGCCAGCCTAGAGTGGTCAGTGGAATGGGATGGAGGCTTAGTAGGAAAGGTGAGTCCCAGCCCCCACTCAACACCGCAAAGCTGGTCAGGGAGTTTGTCCTACCCATGTCTCTAAGCCTCCTGCAAATTCTAAGATCCTTGGAATTTATGAAATTGTGCTCTGCATTCCCACTAAATATCTTGAAACTACAGGAGAATGGAGAGCTCTCCCTGCAACCCACCCACAGAACTCTGCAAGAGTAGGCATAGGGTAGGTATCCCGTGTCTGTCCTTGGACCTGCACTGAAGGACAGCCTCAGCCTCCCAGGGGAGGTGGAAGATAGTCATTCCTTCTGGCATATTCCATTCTCAGACAGGGAGCCGCATGAGTGGAAACTCAGATTTTTTTAAACAATATCTAAATGGCATTTTCACAGTACAATGTATATGGAGTTCAACAGACATTATTGATCAGTCTCCTAATCAGTTTTAAGTGGCATTTGATGTTACAACCGAGGAAATATACTGGAGAAGTTAAAGCAATTATTCAAAACCACACTGCCTGGAGAGATGGGGCTGCGCTGACACTGCAGCTGCAGGGGAGACTCCCACCCACGGCCAGGGCATGCACAGTGGAGCGCATCCCTGGGAAGCCACGAAGCAGCCACGTCCAACACTCACTGCTGAGCTGTGTGCCTGGGCCTGAAATCCGTGCTCCAGCTTTTTAAAGAGCTCGCTTTTTTATTACTGACACAAATGCACTGTGCACCAGGAAGTGATGCACACAGCCCTTAAGGCAGCTACCAAGCATTAGGACGTTGGCAGGAGCAGTGGGTGGGGGCAGGAGGCTCTAAGCCAGGTGAAGGTCGTTTCCAGGCCCAGACTTGCCGCTCGCTGGATACAAATCCTGAGAAAGACATGCAAATTGTTTAGATCAAAGTTTCCAGGTTGGTAGAATGGAAGATCCATGACCTAATACAAATGTGTGCAAATGCTGCCACGCTATCTCATTCGAGATCATCTCTAAGAGCAATGTCTCAGGAGAAAGTTAAAGCAAACTGCTAGACATTCTTCCATAACAGCATTTTACTCCTCCTACTCACAGAGCGCTAATTTGGAGAATGTAATCAGCGACAACTTTTAATTCCCTGCCTATAGACAAAATCAGCTGATTACGATTATTTCACTGTGGTTAATGTCAAAACAGAATCCACTTTCAGAGTCTTTCTCCAAGAACCTCCACACCGCTATGTCTGCTACGGCTTCATCACATTTCAGGAATGAAGCTCCACTTTCCAGAGTGTGAACTGCTTACCTGCAAAGCTGTAAGAACAAAGTAGGGCCACAGGCCGGGCCCGCAGCCACTGGCCCAGGGTCCGGCTCTGAGTGGTCTGTAGGGTACCAGAGGCTTTGTACCTGAGTATGAGGTGCGCTGTTGTGAGTCCCATCCCCGACTTCCCAAACGCCCTCCATCCACCCTACAGCCAGATCACCACTGGAGCATGCTAATTTTTAAGAAGGGAGATTTTATACACAAAATAAAAAGTGCAATAGGTGAAGTTCTTTACCTATTCCATAAATATCAACTGCCAGTTCTGAGCTGTCCACTATGCTAATCAGCAGTAATAATATAGAAAGCTAACTGGAGAAGACACACAGCCCCCAGGGCTTCCGCTCAGGGACCACTGACAGGACTCAGTCGCTACCACCAAGGACGAAGAATGTTCCACAGAGAACACCCCCAGGGGAGCGATGAGAGGCCTCAGAGTGCTCTGGGAGGAGAAATTTCAGGAGCAAACAGAAGTCACACAGCAAAACTGTAGCAGAGGGCATTATCAAGAATGAATAGGCACAACCAACTCACCCCAATGGAGCACAGAGAAGCAGGACTGCCAGGCTATGCCCAGAAGCCCTGCCCACCCCTCTGTGCTGTTCCACACAGATGCACACAGACTGCATGCTGTCCTGCCATCGGGCCTTTCAAGGCAGGCCTTTGAGAACTGATGGTTTTCTTTCTTTTTTTTTTTTTTTCCTGATTTTCTTAAGTGAATTTAAACTTTCACATGAAAGTTGAATGTTGCCTTGTAAGACAAGAAAAAGGCCAGTAATCCACAAGGGACTGCGCAGAAACACTGCTGTCCAAGTAGACAGTAGCTGAGGAATTTTGCTTGTACCACTGCCTGCGTGAAAGCACACGCTCTAGTGACACCAGAGATGATACCACACACTTCCTGGATTCTCGCTCAAATCTGCGAGCAGGTCCCGCACAGCCAGGCCGGTGACTTCGCAGCTTCAATCTTCTATCTAGTACCGGACAATTTCTTTGGCTGTGGCACTATAACTGGCTGCCTTTGCTTCAGCAAGTGGGGGCACCCAAGCACTTCCTGGGTGCTACTAACAGCCCACGGTGTCCGTGAAGCTCGTACTGTTGGGCCCTTTAGAATTGATGGTGTTTATTTATGTGCACAAGGTACCAAGAGGAAGTGCAAAGTGCTGCCTAATTTCTAGGTCAAACCTAACTTCCAACTAATCATCGGTGAAGGCCATAACAATGAGAAGCAGAGCAGGGGTTTTACAAGGGGCTAGGGATTTTCCTTGGGAAGGTTGTCTCCCCGTGATAAAATTAGAGAGTGAAGAATTAAAATGATTATGCTCTAAAAATGACTTAGTAGAAGTGACAGGGTTGTTTTTAACCTAAATATTTTTTAAGTACCAAATTTGTCACTCCTCTAAGTTATATGTTACTAACTGTAAAATCTCTTTATTGCCGCCGTAAAAGAAATGAAGTACTTTTAGCCAATGTTTTTCAATAAATCAGGAACTTTGTATTAAATCCACATTTTATTTGCTTATATGGGTGCTCTTTATTTTGACTGAATTGGTCTGACCCCCAAATCCCAGTGCTTTGGAGAAGCCTTGCTACCCTATGAAGCTCCCCCAAGGGCCCCAGAGCTGGGGCACTGTAGCCCAAAGAAGATTTTAAAAGGAGAAGCAAAAAAGTGTTGTTTTGGTTTTGGGCCTTGTTTTTTGGCCTGGGTTGGGAGGAGTGGTCTTCATTCAAGACAGGAATTTGAAAAACCACGTCTTTCCCACTATTTCTTCTACACTTAGCCAATACTAAAATGGTTTTAATTGCTTGATTTTAAATACTCACCTATTAAGTTTGCAAATTGCTGAGTGACTGCACATGAACTAATGGATGATAGCTAATGGTTGACTATTAAATTAGATGATAAGATAAATGATGTAAACTTTCCATAGGCTCATTATATTGTTTTATCATTTAAGGGGTGATACAGAGAGAAAGAGACAGACAGACAGAAGAACAGATTGATTTTATGGTGGTTGTTTCTTGATCATTTTTTTTTTTACTTGTCAATGATCCTAGGCAAAAGATAGGAAACAAAAGGAGGAATATTACAAATCTTTGCTAATCTTGCTTATTAGGATCTTAGTTTTAGAATGTGAGCAACACTTTGAACTGCTGTGCATGTTACTTTCCTCACAGTGGATTTACGTCCTTCCTGGCCCCAGCTGACACAGGCAATTGAGAACTTAACTGTAGCTGAGTGCTGGATGAAAGTCTCAGCACTGCGAGCATCATAATTTTCCATCAAACTTAAAGCAAAGTGACTCAGGATATGCACATGGCATATTTCCCCTGCCACGGAAGTTTGAGATAGGAAAACACCCAAACAACCAGAGATAGATGAGAAAATCAAACCCCAAAACTAACAACAGAAGTAGAGCTCTTATCCAGGAGCACGCCCAGTAGTCAGGAGCCTAGCTGAGTCACTTCCTTAATGTACTATCAAGTATCTCATCATAATCTACTGTAAATCAATTACAACTGGACTCCACAGTAATAAAACTGCCATATGGCAGGGTGGCCGTTTAACGCAACAGAGCCCTATTTAAGTGCTTTGGAGTCTTTCCAAGCTAAGCTCCAAAGCTAAAGAATAAGTCAATTATACTTTCTCCTTGCTATGGAAAGCTTGTGTGCTTGCAGACCTGCACGTATATGCTACCTATATTTTTATATGTGCGTGCACATATACAGAGACTATAGAAATATGGTACAATACAAAGTCCTTTCGCTAAGCCAAGGGGTTGTATTTCTTAAGCCTTTCGACGTCCAGGATGCACTCCTTTCACTGTTAGTCTACAGGGTTCCCTCTAGCTAGGAAACCTTGCTAAGACACCCGTCTCCCTCCCAGGGACCTGAACACTCTGTGCACACTCTCTCTACACCCTCTGTGACACCACTGGCTGTTTTTTCTTCCTCCCCCATCAGAACTGAGTAGACCTCAAGTCACAAAATACTTACTGTGCCCCCACAGTGGGCACTGCTGGGCTGGAGTAAAAAGATAGTCAAGGAGGGAGTGGGCACTGGCAAGGAAACCTTGGCAAGAAGAGTGTGAAGGACCTGAGTCAGACCAGAAGACAGCGGCACAGCACACTGCAGCTGGGGACAGCATGGGGCATGACTTTGAAGCAGAAGCTGTGTCCCCACAACACTGGCCAGTTATTTTCACATTGAAGTTGTTTCTGTTGAGTAATTAAGTGAACTCTAAGCACTAAGGATTGGATGGAATGTCTTCTGTGAGGCCCAGGAGGAAGAATGTTTTCTAAGTAAACCATCAGGACACCAACTTGGATTCGAGCGACATGGATAGCTAGGTCACTGCAGATTCCTGGGTGTCTGTCCAGGCAGAGTAAGCGAGGGAGCACCCTGCTCCTGCGTGAAACTCCATGCCAGCCTAGCACTGCTTCTCTTCCTTAAGCTGTCAAAGTCAGCGTATGGCTATTAAAATGTATTGTCCTCACCTTTCAGGTGTATATATTGGTCTGCAGAGATCACTGTAGGCAACATCTCGTGGATGCTATGATTTAGATATCTGGGAAGATGCTCAAGTAATCCAGTGACCACATTTTGTGGAACAGTGGCCTAGAAAATTGGGATCTTGGGTAATAATCCAAATAATTCTGTAAGGTCAAATCTTGGCAGCTTAATCTAAATTATTTTTATGATAAAGAGGCTATGCAGGTATGCTGAATTTAATAAATGGTTCTGATAAAGTTATAATTAAGCAGTCTCTGCTCTAGCCAGAACTGAAATTCTGAGCATAATGGAGAGGAGCTGACATTGGCAGAGAATTTGCAACGAAGTGCTCACCAGGTGAGTTTCCACTTGGGGACCAAGGAGAGGGTCTGCATGCAACCCTGCAGCCCTGACCATGAAGCGCACCAGTGCCTGGTCAGTCGCAGCCTCCACACTGACCAACAGACTCAGAAGGTAGCTGCTTTTCCCCAAGAACCAACTCAGCATGGCATCCGCTCTGTTGGAAATGCTGCCCGATCTTAACCCAGTAGAGTGCTACCACTTCAGGCTGGAAAAGATTAACTTCTGCTGGCATCTCCTTGACATTTTGATCACCGTCCTCAGTGTGCCGGCCATGACAAAGGCCAGAGGGGTGTGTTTTTGCCTTTCTGGACCACAGTCAACAGGCTCCGCATCCTGTCAGGAGGAGCCCACACTTATGAGTGTGGGGTGTGAGCCACACATCTCTGCATGCACACACTTCCCCTTCATACCTGAGGACACTGGATAGTCCCCAGGTGGCCCTGCCCAGCATGCAATGCAGTGCGGCAAGGAAGAAATACAGCTCCTGTCTAACTCTCACAACAAATACGAGATAGTCTTTCTACAAGAAACTGAAATTTAGAGCCATCCTGCCAAATTAGCAAGGCAACCCCAACTCATATGGAACTAACTAGTAGCCAAGATTGGGATTCAATGTTTTCTAAACACTGTAGTTTTCTCACTCTTTTAATAACTTCAGACTTCATCTCATCATGAACTTAGCAAGTCATGTACTACTTTGCCTCTTATGAATAACAACTTCTGCAACATAGGAAAACAGGGTAAGTTTTGAAGTCATTTCCTTTGGGGACACTCCCGTGTGAGACAGAATAACATGACTTCAAACAAACATTTGAACAATTCATGTTGCAAGCTAATGTCTCGGCACCTCAGGACAAGTGCAGCGGCCACTGACAGTCCTTCCTCTCCTATGTGAGAAGGGTCTAGGAAAACAACCATGAAAAATGTGTTTTGCATAAATATATAAAACGGTAGAAGGCAAAGAAATGTAAATAAAATAATCAAATTATTATTTAAAAAAACACATAGCATTAGCTTTAGATACTATATATCTTAAACATAAGAATACGTGGAGAAGTATAAAACCCATTAAGAGCTGGTAGTTTGTAGAAATTGTCTTAATTTATATTGTTTTAAGTTACATAGACATTATTTAATATATATATAATATATATAATATATATATTATATATATATATTATATATTCATCAAAGCAGCCCCATAATTTATCACCTTTGCCACTACCAATGAATATGGTTTTAAATAATGTTTTACAGGTGAAAAACAGTGCTTTCCATAGATTAGAAAAGATACTGTAGCTAATACATTCATAGCCCTTTAAAAATAGAAATTAGATAAGCAAAGAACTTTAGGAACACAAGGCAAAGCCATGAACTCCACCGGAGGAAACCACCACCCTGTCTATGTGTCACACAAATGTTGCAGCCTTTAGTGCGGTGATTTCTACATGAGAACAAAAAGCAGAAAATCTGCATCTTAACATCACTCCTACTGGAGTAGCTTGCAAATATAATCAAATTAGGAAAAAATTTACTGAGGTCTTCTCACACAATCATATTTTATCTATCAAAAGGCATGTTTTTCTTAAAATGTAACCAACCTTTTAAGAAATGGCTATTTCTTGTCAAATATTTGGGTCAACATTTTGTCTCCTAATGAAAAGGTCTTCAAACACCAATCGGGTGGTTGGCTCAGTCCCCTGCATCTGACGTTGCCAAACTGCCAATCACCCGGCTAAAATATCTCGCTCATGCCTCCTTAGGGACAATGCCGGCTCAGTGGAACTGTCATGAAAACAACCTCTCCGTGGTTGGCTTTTCAACTGTATAATGCAAAACTTTCATTATTGTTTTAAGTGCATAATATAAAGTATGAACATATTTCTATACATCCAGTTTTAATATTTGTTGGCTTTCCATTTTCAGAGTGACTTAAAAATGCCAATTTCATTTTCTGTAAATTAAAAATTACATCTGCAAGGTAGAAGTTAGCCTACTCTTTCTGATTTTCAGGGATACACAGATAGTCAGTCCAAGGTGGGGATGCAGTTCTACATTATGTTTTTCCAAAACAATTCTGTTTGGGGGTAATTTGAATGACTGTCATGTTTTACAGCTAATTACAATTGTCTTATTATTCTATAGTTTATTTTGTAGTAGGAATATTACAAAATATATGCATGCATTAGTTTTCATTTTATTCTTTTTGATAATCAAGATAATCTTTGGTACTTTTGCAGAAATGTATCTAGGCAGTGAAAGTGAAATTTTCCACAAAGGGCAACATCAAGAACGGAAAATAAATCAATTACGTAAGTTCCCACTGACACCCATGCCACAGCTGGCTGAGCACCTTTTCTGCCCTCCAACTGCAAGCGGTAACCATAGACCCACTTCGCAGCAGTGTCAGCACCGCTGGGGCGGAGTCTGCTCTGGGTGGGGCTCAGGAGGCTGTCCCCAGGCCTCCAGCCTCCTGCCCACCCTGCCAGCCTCGGCTGCTCTGGACGCTGCTGATGTGAGCATGTGCCCGGCCGCCTGGTCTCCAAGGCGGGATTTTTCCCTTCCAGACACTTCATGTTAACAGCTTGCGGGCGTTCAATCAGCACCACTTTGATCTCGGCTGGAACTGTAATTATTTAACATTGTTACATGGATTTCTATAATCCACCCACCATTAAATCCCTTTCACGCCCTCAGCTTGCGGACCTAATCTGCACGTCTGCACCGAGCCCGCGTCCCGGCTGCTCTCCTCAGGAGCCCGCCTTCTCCCACATCTTGATGGACGGTTTGCTCGCTGCCTTTCCACCTCTAATGAAATACTTTTCTTACAAATTGAAATCAGTAAGAACGTCCTTCGCTCGGGCTCTATGTGGTAGGGTCACCCGTGACCACCGCGCCATCAGCCAAACTGCTAACACCCCCACCCCCCCCAACCTCCTCTTACCATCACTTAGTAACGTGACAATGAACCCCCACGTAATTTTTTTTTAATAAAAGGAATCTCTGCTCCTGAAGGAATCCCAAATAGAAAGCAGAGAGTATTCTGTTGTTTTAGTTTTGAATTTTTGGATACTTTTCTTACAAATTGAAATCAGTAAGAACGTCCTTCACTCCAGCTCTATGTGGTAGGGTCACCTGTGACCACCGGGCAGTCAGCCAAACTGCTAATGCCCCCACACCCCCAACCTCCTCTTACCTTCACTTAGTAACGTGACAATGAACCCCCATGTAATTTGTTTTTAATAAAAGGAATCTCTGCTCCTGAAGGAATCCCAAATAGAAAGCAGAGAGTATTTTGTTGTTTTGGTTTTGAATTTTGGGAATATAAAAGGAAGGAGGTACTGGAACTTCACACTGTCTCGTTCCACTTTCTCAAAGTCATAGTGTTTGGACAGGATATCATGTCTGCATTCTGTGCTGTGAATGACCAGTACAAAGACAACAATATGCAGTTACAACAATATTAATTGTTGTAACTCTCCTACCTACCTGTTTTGAAGCTGTCTCATTGCAATTTTTTTCCGCAATAAAATTAATAAAAACAATAGGAAAAAAAAAAAAGCAGCAGCTATAGGACAACGTAAGAAAGCTGCCGCCGAAGCCTCAGGAACTGGCTCTCGGGCAGGACTGTTGAACAAGTGGCAGTGGGGGAGGGTCAGCCAGAGGTCAGCCATTGAGGGAGGGGGACAAAGAGAGAAGACAACTGGAACCGCCCTGGAAGGCCCCGGGCTGAAGAGGACCTCAGAGAGAAGAGGCCCAAGAGAGGCCGAGGGGAAGCAGCACCTCCCGCAGATGACAGGCAGTTCCTGTGGCCACAGGAACCCCCAGAGCAGCTTCTTCCAGGCTGTTGGCCGGCTTGTCCCTTCAAGGCCTTCCACATACAAGTTGGGAGGTGAGATCAGAGCGGTGTTTTGGCAAGGACAGCTATGCCATGCACAGGCACCAGCAGAGCGGATGAGAATGAGTGGGGCTTTTTAACTGTAACCTTTTTAGAAAGCCATGGATTTGCTTCACATTGCCTCATCAGGACACCCAAGAGCAGCAGGGTAGACTGGGCCTTTTCATTTCATTTCAATCTGAAAGCTGAAATAAACGGATTTGGCAGATAACTATTTATTTGCTAGTTTGCCCACTGAGGGGCAAATGAGCAATTTGTCCTAAGTTAATATCTACTTCCCTCCAGGAATTCCAAATTTTTAGCTCATCACTCATCATTATTGCAATCCTGCTACAAATCTAATAAAAAGTGAGAATTCCTTTGTACATCACATGATAGGATTCTTAATGCAGTTACCTGTAAGGTTGACCGGTTTAAAAATGAATGTAACAATACACTAGCAAAACTCAGCTACAAGGGAACTTACAATTGTGTTTTCAGCTCATTTTGAGCAACTCTTCTGGACCCCACAGGCTAGTGATCTATGTAATTATATTATCATCTGTTCTATTATTTTCTTGTGCATGTTTCCTTTTATCTGCTTTAATACATTTTCTATCATTTTGGGCTTCATATGTTACATCACCCCCAGTGCACCGCGCCACATGCCTGAGCATAAGGAGCAAAGGCCCAAATTATTTTTTTTAATCTAAAATATTTCAGTGCCTCAAACTCACAGTTTCTGAAGTTAATTGTGTCTTTTTCTAATCAAGAAAGTTGAATCCTATAAAAGACTGTAATTTTCTGAACAAAGAGACACAAACGGACTTACTCCTTCTCCGGCCACTCAATGCTTGTAAGAAACCGACTGGTCACAAGGGTGAGGGGAGACATGGCAGAGAAGAACCTTGTGCGAAGGGTGGTGGTGGCGATGGCAGGGATCCCCACAATCTGAGGGCACCTGGGCCCCTTTTCCCTAGAGTCTCCCTTTCACCGCTAGCAGAGGCTGGCTCCACGTGTCTTGTCAGCACTGCCATCCACTTCCGTGGTCACGGGACAAGGACCACCAGCACGGCCTGGGTGCTGATGCGGACACTGTGGACTGGACAGTGTACTCGGGAGCATGTTGCTGCTGTGACTGTGGACTGGACGGTGCGCTCCAGGGGAAACGTGGCCGCTGTGACTGTGGACTGGACGGTGTGCTCGTGGGGACGCCGCTGCTGCGACCGTGGAATGCAGAATGAGAGGCCTGTCCACGCCCTTTCAGCTCCTTGCCAAGCAATGTGGAGCACAGCATCCTCAAACGTAAAGGTCAGTGGCTGGAGCCGGCGTCTCCATAGATGTGACACACATGTGGTCAGTTCAACATGGTCAGCAGCAAGACGTCCCGGTCACTTCCTTGTGGCCGGGCCAAAATATGGGACGCTTCCAATTTAAAGGAGGAAGGATTTGAGCTCCGCTTCACGCGCTCATTCTGGGGTCCCACGGGGCCTGTGGAATGGGGTGGGCGTGGCCCCTGGGGCAGGGGTCGCCTCCCAGCCCCGCCCAGGCCCCGCCGCCAGCAGCGCCCCGCACAGCCCCTGCCCCCAGCCACCCCGCAGGGCGGTGCCCGCTATGCAATCGCCTTCCACGTGCAGAAGAACTTCAGGCTGTGTCCTAGACCTAAGCTACACCAGAGCAAAGCTTGGATTTCTGAAAAGTTTGTGATACTAAATTCAACAAACAGCTACGGAGAAATACGCAACACACTCCCTTGCCTGCATTGTCGGTGAAGCGACAGAGTCCCGGTTTCGAGGAGGGATACTAGAATTCCCCTCAAATAGCAGACTCTGCTAGAGAAGGGCTGTTACCTAAAACTATGGAGGACGCACGCAGGGATGGCGCGGGCCCCAGAGCCGGGAGAGGGCCAGCGAGGGGCTCGCAGCTGCCCGGCGCAGTCCCCTCGGGGCCAAGACAGGCAAGGAGCAGGAGCACTGCGCGCTCCTCTTACATCGGCTGTGACTGGGGCTGGGGAGGCCACACGGGAAATCTCAGCAATGCCCGAGGGTCGGCAGGGGGCGATGCCTGCAGCGGAACCGCGCGCAGGTCCAGCCAGTTTCCATTTTGCCCATTTCAAGAAAAATACTGGAAAAGAAATGCCCTCAGGACTCCGCCTTACTAATTTTACCCTCATCGACCCTTTAGTTTAATGAACAATGTGGAATCGACCTGGATGATACGCCTGGGACTCCTCAGACGGGTCACCAAGCGCCCTAAGGGAACTAGATATGTCACTAATTTCAGGTACTTTCAAGCTATGCGGTTAACATACTTCACTCATTTTTCTCATATTTATACACAATGCTGTCTTTATTTTACTGCATCAAAATGTCTGACCTGTTTTTCATTGTGCTACGTTTACCTTTAAAATTAAAGAACGAGTAAAATCCAGAAGACTGAATGAGCTAACAACCTGTTTAATTTTAAACATGTACTACAATATTCCACTATATATTAATAATGAAATATTGGCATGAAACGTTAGCCTTAGGCTCTGTGTTCCGAAAATAATTTGGCTCCACTTTCAAGACAGAAAACCCTATTTTTATAGGAAGTTAATCTTGCCACATAATTGTAATTACGATTTTACATGAATTAACTTGAACTTTTCAAAAATATATACTTGTTCTTTATCTTCAAAACATTTTTCCTGTAATGTACAGTTTGTCAAAAATGTGAAAAAAAAGTCCATTTTATGTGACTATGAGTTTTTAAATTTTTCTTTTTTTAGTTTAAATTATGTGTAAATATAATCATTAAACTTAAGAACAAAACAATTCCACTTTTTTTAAAAATGAGTAAATATTTTTCTCTTAGAGGATAACAAAAAGTCTGTTTTATTTCCATAACTGTAACATAGCTTGGGGGAAGGAGCCCACACACACATACACACGTGCAGGAGCACACTCACAAATGTGGACACTCACGCACGCACACACACACACACACACAGGCAGGTGTCTTTCCTCCTCTGCACATAGTCCAGCTCCAGGGCCAGCACAGGCTCTTGGATCTAAACCCCACCCTGGGATGCTGCCCTGGGCAGAGTGTGCCTGAGCCAACCTGGGTCACGGAGGCTCCCAGTGATCCACATGCCTCCCCGAGCAAGTCCCCAGCTCCCACTCTTCATTCCTTAGCTTGGGAAATCCCCCATTAATGCCTGTCCCTCTTGAGACCCTCTTGTACCAGATTCTCCAGGCCCCCACGAGCTTCCACCTGGTGCCACCTCCATGAAGCTCTCCTTCCTATGGGGATTCAGATGGACCAGGCTGGTGGCCAGCCCCCACGGCAGTGACACACATGGCTTGGGTCTCCCCTCGCCTTGTCTGCTCCCCAGGACACCCACTGCTCCAGGCAGGCCCGAGTCGCTCAACAGGTGTTCCACATTCAAGAACATGGAGGGCAGGTTCCCACTCCTCAGCCCTGGCTCCTGCCAAATCTCCCCAACCTGTCCTGGTAACAGACTTCAGTCACCGACACCCCACCATTCTGTTAAGGATTGCTAAGTGTCCCCTCAGGTCACAGGATGAAATGTAAGGCCTAGTGCGAAAGTGAGCCACAGGCTGGGGACCTAACTCAACAGGACCAGTGTCATCAAGAGGAGGGCAGGCTGAAGAAAGACAAGCAGGAAGTAAGGCCCGAGCCGGAGAACCCTCCAGCATCCATCATGGGTACCAGTCCTCCGAACAGGAGGGCCACACCCTGCTGCTCAGGAACCCTGGCTGTGGCTCTGCTCAGACAGCCTCCTGGACATGCCCAGTGGGAAGAGCTTCGGCCTTTGCCCCTGAGCAACCCAGCTCCATGTCCCCAAGACAGGAAGTGCCACTGCCAAAGGACCACAGAACCGTACACCTACACCTAGCTGCCTATTTATTTTTATTTATATTTTATTTATTTGTTTTTTGTGGAACTAGGGATTGAACTCAGGACCTTGCACTTGACAGGAAAGCACTTACTCTACTGAGCCATCTCCCCAGCCCCTAGCTGCCTATTTAAAAAAGGCTAGTCCCATTCCCTCCTGCTGCTCCTGCCCTGCCCCTGGGGCACTCTGAGACTGGGTGAGGTGGTACATTCCTGGAATCCCAGCACTGGAGAGACTGAAAATAGGAGGAGTCTGAGCTGCATAGTAGTGAGACCCTGTATCAAATACATAAATGTAAAAAACAAAAGGGGGGCTAGTCTTTAGGAAAAAATAACAGTTTTAAGAAGATTTGTTTTGTTTAGTTAAAATTAGAAATGGTGGGCATAATTTTAAAATATTTCATTTATTATCCCATTAAGCAGCTGTTGTTTTTATCACATTACTATAATTATTGTTTACATGGCCCATATTCCCTTTTATTTAATTTACAAGGTAATGAAAAATGCCCTCAACTGAGGAACATAGAAACATTCTTGGGAAGCACCTAATTTAAAAGAAAATGGGTTCAGATATAACTACAATATCATAAAATTGAATAACGCATTTTTATTAAAAATATATACTGAAAATAAGTGCTGTCAATCTATATTTTATATGATCTGGCTCAAAGCCTACTTAATTCTGTAAAAAAAGAACACTTTTTCACTGCTATTAAAACACATTTGTGTATTTTTTGCATATCACTCATAAAATGTTCATTACATACCAATATTCATCAATATGAATAAAGCAATGTGGAGAAACACAAAGGAAAACGTTCAGCTCCCTTTCAGCCAGGAAGGTGTGTGACTTTTTCCACAGGAGGCCACTGTAGTAAGCACTGCCTTCTATAACACCCGGAAGAGGTTCCTGCTGGGTGTAGCTGTGCACACTTGTAATCCGGACTGCTTCGGAGGCTGAGGCAGGAAGATCACAAGTGTGGGGCCAGCCTGGGAAACACAACAAGACCCTATCCTCAAATTCAAAGCCTGGGTACGTAGCTGGGGGCTCCTGAGTTCAGTCTTCAGTATCACAGAGGCAGGAGGAGGCAATTTTGCTACAGAAAGTCGACAAGCTTATCTCCTGTTTGCAGGTCAGCCCAAGAGAACCCTAAGTAAGGAGTCAGTGTGTTTTCTTTCCTTCTTTCCATATGACAATGTAGTAAATAAAAAATAAAAGAATTAAAGCGCAACAGCCCTTTGTAGTTTTCTTTCATGGTCAATGGAATATCTGAAAACAGTCCTAAGCCAAAGGCCCAGCCCCACCCCTGGAGCTCTCCTTCCCAACAGGCAGAGACACCTGAGCTCCAATGCCAGATGAGGCTGGAGGCAGTGCCTGACCGACTCACAGGCCCAGGCCAGGCTCCCCTGGGTGCCCTCTGGCTGCCCCTGTGGGGTTTGTAGACAGCAAGGGTCCTCACCCATGCAGCGGCCACAGTCTCCACCCCATGTCCACCTCATGTCCATCCGTCACTTGCGGGGACTGCGGTGTCTCCATCTCTAGAGCCCATTCTTTCTTCAGGCAGGACAAGGACCGCCCACAGGCTGGTGTTAACCAGGGCACAGGGCTGCTGTGCACAGAGGACCCTACACAGAGACCTGCTGGAGAAGATTTGTTTTGTTTTGCTACAGAAAACTAAACATTATTTCCTCCTCAAAAATGACTTCAAAGTGGCCTAAGGGGGACATTAGCAGAGGCCTCCGCTCTGTGCCCTGCCATGGTAGGCACAGACCCCACTCGCATCCAGGTCACAGTCATCTTTTTCTCCTCAGAGCTTGGAGCTCAGAGTCCCATGCATAGTTCTGCAATAAATGCTTCAACTAATCAAATTAATGAATTCAGCACAGGCCTGCCAGGGTGCGAGAGAAAAGGCAAGGATCTGGCACTGGTATGTAAATTTTATTTATGCAGGCATGAGCTGCCAGCTGGAGTGAGGGCTGATTATGAAGATGGAGATGTCCCCATCCCAAGGCCTAAGTGCGCTTCTGGAGTTAAAATAACATGCAACAGGAGTGAAACGCTGTGGTTTGGGCCCTGAAAGGAAGGGAAGCTGCATCTCTACCCCGCACTGAACGTGCGCATCCCCCAATCTACGATTATCCAGTCGAGCACCTTAATGACAGTGACGTGATAAACCTCAGAAAAACTCCAAACTGGTAAAACCAAGGTTGGAACAATGAAACTTAAAGACAAAGACAGAAACATACTAAAGAGAGCCTGAAGCTGTCACATGGACAGGGAACAGAAGCAACTTCCAATAATTCTGAAACAATGAACAGTAGATTCGGAAAAGTTTAATATAGGAGCCGCTTTGTCTGGAAGCATGGCCTTAGATTCTGAAGTCTCAAACCTCTGATAGGAGGAGTACGAGGCAAGTGGTAAGGAGCACTTCCTCAGCGAAGGAGAGCCTCAGAGCCTCGCAGTTCTTTCTGGGACACCCAAGCGCGCAGTCACTGTCAGAGAGCTGCTGCGGCAGCATCAGCTTCCCTCTCCTACCTTCCACCTCGGTCCTCAGGGGAAGTCATGGGGCCCCGCACACCCTCGATGCCTGGCAGCACCTGCAGCCCCCAGAGTGGCCTCCACATCCTATCCCCTCCGTGCACCTCACACTGCCCGTGAATGTTCTGCCCAGTCTTCCTGCTGAGGCTATTGGCAGACTGGGGTTCTGCTGGTATCAAGACTGTTCTGCCGCCCCTCCCTGGGTTCCAGTAAGTGTCTCCCGTGGAGTGGGATGGAGAAGCAGCTGCAGACCTAGGAACGCGTGGATTCCTTGAGCCTTTCCAGAATGTTCTGCCCACATGCATTTACGTTGCTTCTCCAGGCCTAAGACTTCTAATGATGCTCCTTTATCAGTGTTTCAAAGGCTTCAACATCATCTGACAGAAACAAGAGACCTTCCAAGGGTGTATTTCATTAGCTTACGTTATTTAAATGATTGAAAACTGATAGCAAGTATCTCTGCAAACATTCAGGAGAGTGCCTATGTAAGTTCTTCCTTTACTCGGACCTGTGAGCTAGCTCAGCAGGGTCACAGGACCCTGTGCTCAAAGCCAGAGTCCTAAATCACAGAAACCCACCACCTGACAGTTCAGGAGGCCAGAAGATAGGGTGTTGGGAGGAAATAGGTTGGCTCCAGGCCACTGCTTTAGCTTCTAGGGGCTCATGGGCAACCCTGGGCTACCTTTTTTTTTTTTTTTTTCTTTTTTTTTTTGGTCCTGGGGCTCAAACTCAAGACCTCAGCCTTGTGAGGCAGGCACTTATGCCTGCTAAGCTCTATCCCCTGCCCAAACTTAGGCCTCTTTGGCATCTGAAGCACTACCCTAGCCTCCACCTTCAGGACAACAGGATGTTTTCTCTGTGGATGTGTTTGTCTCCAGTTTTCTTTCTTAAAGACTCATAGATTAAGATAGGTTAGATTAGATTACATTAGATTAAATTAGATTAGATTCGTCTGATTACCCCACTCTAGGATGATCTCAGGTTAAGCCTCAGCAGTCAGATCTTCAACACTCTCCTCCCAAACTGTTATCACTTAGTAAAGGAGCACTGGAAGGTCAGGACTCCACAAGGTTCATTTTGGAGGGTGGAGCTCCACGCATGAAAGCCTCAAACAGCAAATTTTAGAGCAGATGAAGACTGTAGTTCAATTATAGAGCTTCCACTATAAATAGGTGAATCATGAACAAGAACATGCTGTGACACACTTCAAGGACTATGTGCGACACAGTTATAAAATTTGAAATCATATTTATTTTGCAGAAGCATATTTGAGAAAAAGGTCATTGCAAGGAAAGGCCTAAAGAAAATTAATCTTGAATTCATTATCTTTTAATGCAAATTTCTCAATTAAACTTGTATAAACAAATTAGGTGTTTGCAAAATCTAAAAGAAGTCATTATCTAAATATCTTTAATTCTCATTCTTATATCATTCTTATAGCTAAAGAAAAGTAGAATGATTAAATGGTACATTTCATACAGTCCTTTACAGTTTGACAAAGCCAAGCATCTCCGCAAACAGTGGCCCAGTAGCCTTTCATTTTTATCCGAGTTTCTGCATGTCCTCATTCCGCAGGACAGCACACGCGGCCACTGGGACCAAGATCAAGAGGAGGGTTTGCTGTGCTCACGTGGCCTTCTGCTCCACGAAGAGCAAGGCTTTCGTGTTCTGATTCAATATCCACTTAAGTGCACTACACAAGATTTATTTCTGCCCCGTCTTGTTTCACAGAGGGCTCAAAAGTCTGTAGAAATATTTGACACTTGGTTGTAATATTTCTCCGACCCCTCCTCATACATGTGCACATGCATGTACATGGCATCACGCACATGCTCACACATATGCATGTGCACAGGCACACAGACACCTACGTCTGCAGCCTCGTTTTCATAGGGACACAAAGCCTGGGATAAAATGATGGTTCATTACAGCGGTACAGAGCTCTTATCTTCATCCGGCAAGAGTCATTTCCTTCCAAAGATTGAAATGCAAATGTGAAAATTAATGATAACTGCATTATCTGATAGCAGAGATAATACCAATTCACTGTCAGAGTAATACACAGTCATTCTACGATTTTCCCCGCTTCTCACAATATTCTTCTTACTGTCAGACTGTATCTATGCTTAACTATGTTTCATAGGTGTCTGTTAATTTACTTCAAATGGCATTTCCCAGATCTTCTATCTACCACATTTTCCCAATCAAAAAGGAAACGAAATCAGCACTGTAATCTTCAAGCTCTTCTTTGGACCAGTAAAGAGGGGAAGAAAAAAAAACTATATCATTAAGTGTGTGCTTCTCTGTCACAGGGGTCTCCTGGCTTCTGTTCCACTTTATGCAAAACACTCCCCATTTTCCTAGCTCAGTTTCAGCATGAAGCCAACAGAGCCCAGCCAGCTGCAGACACCCAATGTGAGGCACAAGGCACCCTGTCCAGGGAGGTCAGGCTACCCGGTTCGCATGCAACAAGTGTGCGTGTCTAGCTTTAGCCACTTGGGCTTGAAAGAGTCTGCAGAACTCGTCATGTTGCTGAACAGGTAGAACAGACCATGGCAAACATAACCTCCTGGTGACTTTTACATAATAAAAGTATTTTGGGAAGCTTATTCACAGGACTACCGCTGAAGGAGGGTATGCAGAAACACACTGCAATGGCTGCGAAGGCAGTGGTCAAAACCTAGAGTAGCTTTAAGGGAGAGCTACTGAGCATTTGTGAGCCTCTGGGCTTCACACCTTGGATGTACAATCTTACTAATGAGCTGCTACTACTACCAGCCCCGCTTGATAAACAGCAAACACCAGGGTGCCAACAGCTTGCTCAAGTCCTGCAACTAACAGGTAGTACATCAGCAGACACACAACTGATACACACAGTGAGTGCCCCCTCTCTCCACGCACTGCACTGCCTGACAAGTGTCACCTCTGATGGCTGCTCGCCTCACATTCAGCAGAGAGCTGCAAGATTTGATGTTCCCTTATATATAATTTTAATGGTTTCTCATTTTATTTCATTAATTCATCAAATCATCAATAAGGGATTGAATTTTCAACTCTATTTTAGTGACCCAGGCTTAATATATAAATATTGAAATCTATTTAAATAACAGCGTATATTTATCTTTAAAAGTTTTTGTCAAGAAATCTGATGGCTCAAAATTTCTGTCTGTGAATGTACACACAGATACATACTAATTGTGGGTAAGTATACTTACTTACACATTCGGGTCCCATTGGCATTCCATGTCAGTTACTCTAAGGCCAAGGGCAAGGTCAAACTCATTCAGGATTGCAGCAGACACACCCATTTTTCACTTTCCAAAGTAAAGGAAGTGGCCAAGGTTTCCTAAGAGAACCTAGAGAGCTGGAATCCTGTAGGGTATCTGCAGTGGCCCAAGGAATTTCCTTCTGCACAGGCTTGTCAGCCCGCACAGCCGCCCGCTCCCCTTCTAGCGCCAGGCACACAAAACAGCTTTCTGCACTTTGGCCTCCAACATGGCTCAAAGGAGTTTCTTGCACACACCATTTTCAGAGTAGAATCAGCATTCCAACCACTGCTCAGTGTGAGAAGGTAAAATGAATAATGTTTAAGAAGTTTGGACCTAGGGTCAGAGAAGGCCACCAATGTGGAAAAGTCCTACGTTCACTCAGGCCCTACACTGGATACTGTGACCATCTACTCTTTCAGATTCTATCCCTACAAAATTTCCAAGAAATTATTATTATTCCCATTTTACAGTTAAGGAAACTGAGGCTTGGCTGGTCAACACAACAGAAGTGGCAAGGCTGTAGGTGTCAGTGAACAGACACAGACCTGACCCTGAGGTAAGAGACTGGGTACAGCAACCACTGTGCAAGTGGGTGTGACCTCTTCATCTCAGAGCTGCAACACAGGCGGAGACCATAGTCATGAGTCTTGCATCTGGGCCCAATCAGAACATGCAACCCACTAGCAGACTGACAATAGGACAGCCTAGATCTGATGTCAGCATGAGGAGAAGCAGATGCACAAGACATGAGCTACGGAGCTGGCGGTCACAGTCAGCTCCATCAGTGTCCACTCCAAAGACTGGACTTGTTTTCCTGCTGTAATCAAAACTCACTCACTCTGCACAGCACATTCCCTTTCTACTATAATATATTTAGTAAATGTAAAACTCCACCACCTTTATTGGCTTGTCTCAACTCTTTCTTCAGGAAACCAAGGACCTGAAAAGCTTTTCTAGAAGGAGTCCCAAGTCCTTCTCCCAATTATAACTGCACAAAAAATAGTTATTAGATAATTAAGTAGGGGCTGGGGAGATGGCTCAGTGGAATAAGTGCTTCCCTGGCAAGCACAAGGGCCTGAGTTCAATCCCTGGTTCTGCCAAAATAAATAAATAAATATAAATAAATAAATAAATAAATTAGATAATTAAGTGCATAATGTTCTCATACACTGAAGGGTTCATGAAGCTGACAAAACACGAAATCTGCGAAGGAGGCAGCCAACAGGGAGTTACTCAACAAGGAAGAACATGGTGCAGGAAAAGCTTGGGCAAGCCTGGTCCAAAGGCAAACTGAACAGCAGGTACTCAGGGACTTAGATTCTAAGCAAGGGTGTGTTCAAAAATTTTTATAAAAGGAAAAATTGACAATGAAATTTAAAATTAGACATAGGAAAGCAGAAATACAGAGAGAGTGACTGTTCTGTTGGCCTGAAACTTGTTGGCTTGCAGTGTGTCTGTCTTTCCATTCAAATGGTACACAGTGCAGAAGAATATTTAAACAATTACAGACAGGCCTTATGGGATTTTACCTGAGAAATATTTACAAATGGAAGCTAATTTTCCTAAAGACTGTTTAGACTCTACCTAATGATTAAGAGTTAATGGTGTGCTCGGTGAGAGTTTCTGGATGCACCTTTTCATTGAATAACAAATAAGGAGGGAAGCTTTGTACACTGAGGAACGCACATTTGATGAAATTAGAGGGGTCCAGGCAGGAGCGGGTTCATTACTGAAGGAAGCCACACAGCCATTGTGGAGCTGTCTTCATCAAACTCTTCAAAATCACATAAATCCTGATCCCTCGTCAATGTCAGCTCTCAGCTTGAAATTCCTTAGATAATTTCCTCGTCTTCGGCTTCTGCTCTATTTTTAGAGAGACTTCTCTCATAGGGCAACCCTCAGTAGTGGACAATGGGGCTTTGAGGCCAGGGGACCTTGAAATCGCACCTGGCTCTGATGGCATACTTCAAACAAGAACCAGCAATTAAACCACAACGTAGTTAGTGCTAGAAAAATTCACCCTCTGTAGTACCAGACAGACCACCAGGCACTGAAAACTCTAGAAGGATCTTTTCTCCTTTAAAATCCATTTTATGTGAACTTTTATGATACATGTAACACAACACTGAATTTAGTGTTCCTTTTCATCCATCCAGGCTACAATACAGTTAAGTATGTGATAACAACGTCCTCTCCCCCGAGAGGGGCTGACTTCAAAGCCATGATGATCATTACTAGATTTCATGTGCTCAATTTGATTCATTTTTCTGAAAGCTGGTGATGTTACATTCTATATTTTACAAGGAAGACAGAGGCACCACGAAATTTGAGCTGCAACCTCCCAGAAAGGGGGCTGGGGGGCAGGCAAAGCAGAGCAGAAAGCCAGCGCTGGTCCAGACCAGCTGGGCGCTGGGCCGCGCCCGCCTGGGCAGCCAGGGCAGCCTTCCCTGCCGAATGCCCTGGCAAGGTGCCAGGACTGTTCTCTGAGTAACAAAACCTCAGGTAACAGTCCTGAAGCAGATGTGAGTGGTGCGGCAACAGCAGTACAAAAGTATCTTCTACTCTCTCCCAGTCTCCTGAGTGAAGGAAATGAATGAATATTCTACCTTGAAAAGCAATAAATATTCAAGACATATTCTTTTGTTATGAATTAAGCTCATTAATTCAGGAAGGATAAATAATAAAACCTTATTCTTTTCCTTTTTTCTGAATACCTAAGGAAGAAATGCGTTAAAAAATTTGTAACACATGGAGATAGAATTTTCTTCAAGGCAGACCTGGTCAGTCAGACATTTTCCCTTCAAAGCTCTGACAGACCCACACATTCCCTGAGGGGGGACAAGTGCTGGCACCAAGTCCAGGGGGAATCACATTAAATCAGAGACAGAACTGGACTGAAAACCAAAATCTCCTCTTGATGTCAGCGTGGTGCAATTCTCTGCCTTTTTCGTTTTCCTTTTTTTTCTTCATTTTGGCCAATAATTCAACTGACTTCTGGAACAGCATCCCGAAAGGGTGTCACTGGAATGGGGCACCTGTGGCCTCCTTTGTTTTCTTTTTCCTTCCAGGCGTGGGAGGCCGGAGCCCATGACAGAGGGACACCTCAGCCACACGCCCGCCCCATGGAGAGGGGAGAGAGGCCCAGCTGTGGGCAAGCAGAAACGCCTGGAGGCCTTGCACACTTCATGCTGCCTGCAAAAGCTCTTCTGGACACACACTCGTGAATCACATGGACATAAGTGCGTAGCCCACACTCCTTTAAACTGTGTTATAGCCATACAGAAACCAAGACTTGTGCCTTAAGTCTGCTTCTTGCTCTTTTTTTTTTTTTTCAATCAAGGAAATTTTCACCTCATTGATAAGTCAGAAGTATCATTCAATAAAGTAAAATACCAGAAGTCTGCATCTCCTTCCAAACTCTTAAAATGTGCATTATAGTATTTTAAATATAATACAATTCAACCAAAAACCTTGAATAGCATTATGCCACAAAGTCAAGAATACAAACATCTCTGTGTATCATGAATAACATTTGAAATGACATCATAATAATCAGATATACTGTATCTTCATTTTTGTTTGCATTATATTTTCCAGCTGCTGATTTCAGAAAATTACCACTGGATCCCTCTCCCCTTCATGCACAGTAGAGAGCAATTTGCAAAGTCATGCAAGGGTGAAAATGTGATTTAAATACGGGGATCTTTCTTAATGAAAAATGTTACTGCCTTGGAAATAATGGCTGAAACTATTTCCAAACCCACTTATATTTTTAAGCATTATGACCTAATGGCTTCCATTTATAAAAGCACTATCAACAGTAAGTTACTAAGGAACAAACGTAAGCCGTTTTCCACAGAGTTCTGACAAGCATTCTAAACTATGTGGGTGATCTGGAGCATTTTTGAATAGATTTTTTGTTGTTGTTGTTTGTTTTTGCAATGCTGGTTAGATATCTGATCCTTTAAATAAAAATTTAATTTTGTTCATGAAAATGGAAATGTTGCCAAAATGCTGAACCACAAAAGGGCATCTCTTGGTAACTGGCAAGCTTCTAAATACATACTGAGGTTCAAGTCTGAATTACATGACCAACTGAAAAGAACAGCTCTGGAAGGACCACTGCTTCTGATTTGTAAGCTTCCAAATCCTGCCAACGTGAATTCAACGTTAGCTTAAGGAATCTCTGTGCAAAGCAAAATAACAAATAGACCTGACTACTTCCATATGAGTACCAAAGAAAAAAGGCAGAAATTTAAATGGAGCAGAAACTTTTTTTTTAAGTTTATTTAAACATAAATATTTAAACATGAATTTTTAAGTTAAAATTTTCAGGTTTTTAAGCTTAACAAATGGATATTTTCTCTGAATAGTAATGTTTATTTAAGCCCCCATATAAATAGGAAACAAAATACATATATCTATAGATAGCTACCTATCTATAGATAAATATAGATCTATAGATTATCTATAAATAAATATCTATCTATCTTAAATTAGAGTTGAAATCTATCTATCTATC
Organism: Ctenomys sociabilis; assembly: GCA_004027165.1. Classification (NCBI taxonomy): domain Eukaryota; kingdom Metazoa; phylum Chordata; class Mammalia; order Rodentia; family Ctenomyidae; genus Ctenomys; species Ctenomys sociabilis. Next base: position 132,430 of record PVKA01000599.1, on the reverse strand, counting down.
TATCTATCTATCTATCTATCTATCTATCTATCTATTTATCTTAAATTAGAGTTGAAAGACTGCTAGTTTCCCAAGCCAACTAAATTTTAATAGGGAGTGGGGTGGGAACCTGACTTCTTAAGAAAAAGCACAAGATGGTTATGGTTAAGTGTCGCTTTTCTGTCCTACCTGGGCCATCCCAATCCTCCGTCTCCACTGCAGGTGGCCCTGGCTTCTCTGGCTGCGTGTCCCCGTCTGACTCTGCCGTCTCCTGGATCCCTTCATCATCCCCTAAAAGATGCCAACATGGAGAGAAACAGAAGAGTCATTAAGAAGGATCTGGGACCCTCAGACCCATGCAGAGGGCTGTCCGCATGATATGGCCACAGGCCTGTTACACACATTGTCGGCCTGGTAAATGTCCATCACTACTGTTTTAATATTTATTGTGGCTTTGCTATAAATAAAATCATCAGAGAGATGGCAGGCAGCAGAATAACAGAGGGTGAAGCCAGAAAAGAAAGGAGCCCAAGGTTAGGGCTGCCTTGCCTTCACCTCATCGTGCTACCCGTGAAAGCGAACGGCCACCCGCCTGCTATCCTGGCCGCTCAGCCTCCATTTCCCTCATATGTCCACATTTCTCATGGTAGTCATCTCTTCACATCATTTTCCAAAAGAAAAACACTCAGCTTCTGAGACTTCAGAATAGCCTAAAAAACATGAACTGCCCAGAAAATCACTATTACCTGTAAGACACTCATCTGATGTTGAGCTCAGTTTTGGGCCTTAAACTACATCCATTTCATATTCATGTACATGTAGCATGATCAAGTGACTTATTCAGCAAACTGTAATAAAGGCAAGGAGAGCATGCAGACACGCAAGGACTCTACTGTCAATCCCGTTTTCTGCCCAGGGGAGCGCTGGCTTCAGGTCAGAAGAAATAATCAGACAACATTATGGAGCCCTGGGCCTGGAACCTGAAACTCTTGGGAAAGCTACCTGTCCCTGTCAGAGTGACCAGCATGAATGCCAGGGATAAACCCTAGAGAAGAAGAGCTCTGTAGGAGCATCTTCTATGAGTGAGGGGCCCTCGTAGGTGCTATAGGACACAGGCCACATAGTCCTGGCAGGAGAAGGCCCAAGCACGGGGCGGTACAGAGAGATGCAGTCCTCTGGCACTCTCCTTACCAGGATACCAGAAGGGCCCAGCCACATGACCATTGTCACCAGAGGTCAGGGGAGTTCAGCTCCACAGGTCCACCAGGATCAGGCCAGGTGCAGAACCTGCAGAGGGTGAAGTCTGAGGCCTTTGCTATCCCATCGTGCAGACTCCCTGAGCTGGCTCTGCCTGTCCAGTCCCTGCCTAGTGATGCTCCCTCACCAACCCGATTCAGAGACACAGAGCCGAGCCAGGTGTGCAGAAGGCTTCCCAGGTCCAGGGAGTAAGGGTCTGAGCATCGCCCTGTTTGTGGAAAGATGAAGCCAATGCCCTGCAGTGAGCTGGCAGGCACAGCTGGAACTCCTGAGCCAGGCTTGAGGATTTGGACATCGCCCAGAACCACCTGCCTCCTCCTGCCAAGCCTAGGGCCTCTGATCCTGACTGCTGCTCCAGGCCGTGCCGCCCCTCCGGGACCCTTCATCACACATCTGCATTTCCCCAAGGGCCTCAGCCACTTCCCAGTTTGGGGCCAGTTACCACTTCTGCCATATTTTGTTCACTACTTTCTTGAAATGGATTCTCTTATCATTTATCTTTAAAATTTAAATTAAAAATATTGCTTTAAAAAGCAGCAATGGGGCTGAGGAGATGGCTCAATAGAATAAGCACTTGTCTGGCAAGTGCAAGGGCCTGAGTTCAATCCCCAGTACTGCAAAATAAATAAACAAACAAACAAATAAATAAAATAAAAAATATACAAACTTTAAAAATATAAAAACTTAACCATTACTACATGTGGAAAATCAATATCACGTGCCAAAATAAAGGCAATCAGAATGACAGATCTCATGAAAACACAGACCACGCTACCAAACTCTAGGCTTTACACCTATGGAGACTCTGGGCCTCTGTTCTCGCCGCCTTGGATGAGAAAGGAAAACAAGCAAATACTAAAGGGGAACTGAAGTCACGGTGCATGGAGTGGAGATTTCACAACGTGCAAAGGGCATTCACAGTTGCCATCTTTCTCCTGGTTTTCCGTGCATGACCTGCCAACACAGCTGTGCACTACCTCAGTCTTCCGAGGCACCACAGAGACTCTGAGGATGCACCTGGGAAGGTACTCGCCCTTGCAAGCTCTCTGCTTGTCCAGGCCAGAGCCCTCCACTGAGAAGGTGACCTCCTGGCTACATGGCACATACTGCAAGGCACTCTTCCTGGGGCTGGTGCAGAGTGTGTACCCAGGAATGCACCCCCAGTGACAAGCAGAGGCCAACTGCAGCTTCTAAAGAGCAACCAGCCCATCCAAGCTATTCATCATCTCTAAGGAATCCTAAATCAGGAAAATGCACTTTGGTGAGAATTTGGATAGTGCAGGCACCATGTTAGAGCAACTCACCATCCAGGAAATTAATGTGCAGATAGGGGCAGGGCTGTCTCCAGGGACTGGAGCCATGTGGGTGCTCTGTACATGGCCAGCCCTAGCCCAAGGCCTGTAGTTCTGTTACTTGGGTGGTGCAGTGTTTAGAAGGTGGGGCTGACTAGACTTTGGGGAGTTTCCTGCTCACTGCAAGTGAGCACTCGAGGAGGGAGTAGGGCCCTGGCCTATTTTGCTCCCTGCCCTGCGGCCCTACGGCCCTACAGGCCTGTGGCGAGCACTGGCTCTGCTGCACCTTCCCACCATGATGAGCTTCCTCATCATAGCCATGGCCAATGGACCGTGGACTCAGCCCTGCAAAGCTGTGAGCCACAACACCCTCCCCCCTTTGAATCACTTCAGGGTTTTGTTACAGAAATGGAAAGCACGGCTCCACTGCCTCTGGGGTGGAGCACATCAAGCCCCACCCCAAATCCTCCCTGCTTCATGAGCAAAGGTACAGCACATGGAAACAGTTCTGCAGATTATGCTTTTCCAATGAGAGAATAGCCTCTTTAGGGGCAAGTGCAGAGGGGCCAGGAAAGCCACCTCTAGCAACAGCAGCAGCAGCCTGTACGAAGCCTGAAGCTGAAGCAGAGTCTCCTCACCACTACTGCAGTAGTCTTTGCAAAGCACGCTTCTGCTTTTTCTCCCCTCTGCAGTTGAAAGAACTGCGAGTAGCCGCGACATAGCTCCACAGTCTAAACGCCTGCCTACCAAGCACAAGGACCTGGGTTCAAGCCCCCATACTGCATGTCTTACTGGCCCGGGAGTGCTATGCCAGCCACTGAAACATGGTCTTACAGCCCAGCCCAGTACAGGGGAGGCTGAGACAGGAGGATCAGTATAAGTCTGAGCTGTGTAGTAAGACTGTACCAAATAAATACAGAAATAAAAGGTTAAAAAAATAACCATAAACACCTGAACAATAATCATCCCACAGCCCTGCAAAAGCAAGCATGAGGCCACACTGCTGAAAATCATCCAAACAAGGGCCCAGAGGGCAGAGAGTAAAATTCTGACAAGAACCCCGGAGAGAGGTTAGGTTTTATATTCAAACATTAGCCACATTATCCTTCTGTTCACACAAAGTGAGTAAATCTTCCTGAATTTTACTATACTATTCTAATTGCTAGAAATATGGAGCCCAGGCAAAATGCAGTTAATCATTAACATTTATGATGTTTATTTTGGAAAATTTAAGAAGAAAAACAAAAAAAATTAGATTTATTTTCTGTTAAAGATGCCACAATCTAGTTGAGGAGATAGCCAATATGCATAAGGGCAGTAAACACTGATTAGAAAAAGAAGCACAATTAAGGCAACTCATGAATAATCCTAAGTGAAGACAGCACATCAAAAGTAGGAGACAGCAGCACAAAAGGAGGCTGACCATGAAGAACCTACACCATTAACTGCAGGAGCTGACCTTCATGTTGAAGGGTGTGAGGAGCAGGGCGGTGCTGCAGCTGGGCTCTGTGATCACGTGACACAAACATGTCATCGACACATCCACACACAGTTTGTAGGAATGTGCCTGTCAGAAGGTTGGGCTTGAGTCTTCCCTGCCTGGCTGCATAACCACTCTCTGACTCGCCTCAGAAGTCCTACGAGTGTTGTGAGACTATGGTTTATTGTGCTCTGACATACTTATTAGACAAATTATGTGTCTGGAAGGAAAAATAATAACATGAGAAAACTGTAATAAAAAGTATGTTTGGAAAAACACACCATGGAGAAATCACACGAGTGAAGAGCTAGAGGCCTCAGCAGGGCAACACCACGGTCACCGCACTGAACAGAAGTGGAGCAGGGTCCTGTGTCCCTGCCTCAGACAGCGCTTTCTGGATGTTGTGAGGTGCAGGGCCACAGGACGGCTCCTCCCCATAACTCGCAGACCCAAGTGGGGCCAAGGCCAGAGGGGTCCGAGACCTGCTGAGCAGTGTGCGGGTGGGAGTTCAAGGAAGACAGGCTTACATGGATGCTGTTCAGGAGCTTCAGAACTGGGAATGGTTTTCAGATTAAAAAGAGAATCTATCCGCCCAAAGGATGCCATGTTAAATACGATAGAAATGGAGATTTTTATGGAGGAAGTAATGGCACTGTTACACCGGCAGTGAAGCCGGCAGCTCAAGGGTGTAGGAACAGCTCCAGACAAGAGCTCAAGGCACCAAAGAGACACAGTGCGAGAAACGCCGCTGCTGTGGGACAACTGCCTGGTGTCTTTCCCTCACTGGGCATCGGCCAAATTGACCCACTGTTATTCTCATCCAGTCCCTACTAAGAAAAGGAAATAGAAAATACCCACAAATCTCCAGGAGATATTTATTGCAGAGAAATTTATTAAATCACTCAAAATGAAAATATTACAATTAGTGGTAAGGACTGATCTAGCAATTTTCCTCCAATCATCTAAGTGCCAAACCAGAACGCCAGGACTTGTGTGTAACAGGTTCCCTTATCTGTCTATCGCAGTGTTGGGCTCACATAGCCCAGATCCACCGAGCGATCTGCCCTGACATGGTCCACTACGCACCACATGAACCAGACTACTGAAAATAGATACGATTACATAAAGAAACACTGTACAATTAGCCAATTATGCACAACTAACAATTCAAAACTTTATTTTGCACCTATTGTAAGCTATTTATGAAACTGGATAGTATACAACATATATCACACTAAGAAAAGTAAATGCCAAGAGAGACAATAACATTTTAAAGTTACAACCTTTAGTCTTAAAAAGAAATTATAAGTCATGTTTTCTTGAAGAAACAACACAAAATAGAAAGATGAGTAACATGAGAATGTCCCAGGAAATGATGCAGGTGGATACAGAATACACAACAAATTCATTTTATATCATCCTAGTCTGTGCTGTAAGCCTAATGCTGCGGTCATGAGGACGAACAGGCTAGCGGCTGTGCCAGCAGCTCAGGCTGGTCACCAAACCCAAACGTGCTGTCGCCACGCTGGGCTCTGCCCCACACACCAGCGTCCTGGGGGCTGAACCCAAGGACTGGGGCCACAGGCGGTGCCTGGGCTCTGCCAGCATCAGGGACGAGGCCTGGCCACAGCAGCCCTGACCTAAAGCACCAGCCTCTCTAGAGCCCCGGGAGTGTCACAGCCAACACCCCAGACCCAGGGGGCAGAGATCAGGGCTGCCTGAGACCGACCCGCCTCTCCCAGGAAGCCTGGGAACTGGAGGGCCATGGGCTCCATCTTGGCAAGAGTTACAGCTAGGTTTCCTTGTTTTATGTGGCCTTTGGGAAGACTGAGGACACAGATGTGTCATCAATGAGCACTGCTCACTGCTAAGAGATTAGATTCATTTTTTTTCTTTTCCGCACGACATGTGGCAATGACACGGCATGAGCTAATCAACTGCCTTCCACATGTCACCACTATTTAGGAATGACACATGTCACATGTGACACTGCTCAACTCTTACACCTGTCGTCCTCCAATTTAATCTGAGAAAACTAATCCTCATTTTTGTGGTAATGTCTTTAGCTAATTCGATTTTCAAAATACTTCACTAATAAAAATAAAATGATTAAAATAATTTAATAAAAAATGTAATCTCTGAAGTGCTTTTTAAAAATACTCTTACTTCACCATGAAGACCTGCCTGTTCTTTCAATGCATTCCTCCTTGGGGAAGAGCTGTAAGCACCATTTTATTTTGCTGTGACCCAATTTCAGCTTCTTGGTTTCTCTGAATGGAACTGGCTTTATTGACAATTATTTCGTGTTCACTTCTAGCTATTGCTGATTCTCTTACATTGGGAATTGGCACTATGAAGTAGCTCAGGGAAAATGGCACAAAAAATTAATAGCGAAGATAATGATGATAATTCGTGAAGACATTCCTTCAAAAGCTCTATTGGCAGCAGAGGACAGGACACCAGAAAAGAAGGGCTGAAAGACCTGGACTGCTCACTGTCCAATTGTTTACTTTATAAGTTTCTTATTCATATACTTTTCAATAGAAATTTCAGAGCATTCGCAGAAAAGCATAAATATATTTAATGGGATAACTACCACCTCTATCCAGAGGCCGATTCACAAAATGATGAAACAGAATAAATGTCAAGCAATAACAAAACCATAATATTCCTAAAATTATAGCTATTCAGTTAATGGCTTTCTACTGCAAGATTAAACTCTTTTGTTGTTCTTTTAAGAACTATTATAGGCATTTCCTGGGCCTTTCCATTCTCCGTAGCCTGTTTCTCCGAGTCAAGAAGAGCCCCACAGGAAGAGAGGAGGTGTGACTGGACCACATAACGCACACTATAAACGACCTGGAGGCATGCGAGAAGACGGCCTTTGAAGCCCGGAAGCAGCATCCTCAAATACCACAGCAGGCATTGTCGGGAAACTGCAGGCATTGTCGGGAAACCGAGGAAAGCGAGGCTCTCCTTGCCAAGTAAAAATAGTTTCAAAAATGTAAACACCTTTTCACTGAAAGTTAAACACTCCTGTAGAAATTAGAGATGTGCTGCATTCCGGTTCGTCACTCAGCACAAAACACCAGCAGTGCTTCGCGTCTGAAGGCAGCCGTGCAAGCAGCTGCTGCTCTTTTAATCCGTGTGGTTCCTATCAATATTAACCTCTCATAGAAATTCCCGCACAATGTAACTATTGAACTTCGAGATCCGAGTGCTCCGGGAGCTGTTAGCCCTATAATGTATTTGCAATCAGCTAAATCATCAAAGTATTTTTTAACAATGAGCAGTTCAGGAGTGACAGATCTACTTTCTTGTTCACAACTGCTTATCAGAGAACAGATATCACATGTGTTTTCCAGGTGCTTCCTATAGTTAGGGTACCTTCACAGAAGCCGCTCGGGAAGATAAGGTCATAAAAGAGATGAAAAATGTGCGAGTTTCATACACTTATGGTTTTATCATCAGACAAGATAGCTCTGGGTAAAGGACTCAGTCAAAAACAGAAGACTGCAGCCCCGACTGCAGGGCGAGGACACTGAAGTTTAACGCTCAGTGTGTGTTTGCTGTGCTTAATAGTCTCACATAGTGTTCGGCCTTAAAAAATTGCTTAGTTACGGATACTCAAGAAAAGTGTTGCATTAGTTTAACCCTACTTTGCCAAATTACAGCTCTGGTTGTACATCTAAAAACAAAAATAAAAACCCACAATAATTTATGAAAATATCAAAAATATAATCCAAACATTTCTATTGTCTCAAAAGAGCTGGTCTATTCCACTCTTACACCTCTATCACAGCATTCAACGTGGACCTTCCATCAACTGTGACATACAGGACTCTGCTATGTTCTAGATAATTGCAGTCAGTATGTAATTATTTTTTAAAATGTGAACGATTTCCTTATAACCAACTTACTTGGATTTTTCTATTTAATGTCATTATTTTGAGAGTACCCTTTTTCCGACCCCAGTAAATGAAAGATTAAACAGATCAAAAGAATAAAATTTCCATTTATTCAAGTAGAATTTTCAGGTCCCAGATGGGTACTCAATCCTGAACAATTGGTAACAGCAGTCCAGGGTTAAGTGTGTTATTTTGAGAAGAAACTGAATCTCTACAGTTAATGTGCACTGTAATTTGCAGGGTTTTATGATAGCCAGTAGGGGAAAAAATTATTTAAAATACTCATGCGCATGGTAATTATATCACACAACAGTTGCCATTAAAGTTTTGATAACTAGGTAAGAAGGAACAGTGTTTCATAAATTCTTTCCACCACACTGAACATTTATTACTGATTCAAACAGTTTCTTGATATGTGCAATGATTTTTCCCAAAGTTTGAGATCAGTAAAGATCTCGAGCATCCAGAAAATGTCCAGACAGACATTTTTCATCAGGTTACCACTGAGTAATCTTTATTATTTCTCTCAATGCTCATCTGGGAGGACAGTTGTATAAATAGCTATGTGCGGGACAGCTCCTGCTTGGAAAGCTGATCACACACGTGTTCATGCGTTCAGTCCGCTTACTGGCTTTTCCACTCTCCTGCCACAGACGGTCTCAATGCCATGAGCACCCTTCCAGGAGGACTCTATACACCAAAGACAGCTCTTGCTCCAAGGAAGAGACTAGAGGCCTGAGGTGCAGAAACAAGGAGGCTGGGAGCAGGGCCAACCTGCCCTCAGTGTCCTCTGCCACCTGGTCATCACTACTCCTTCGGGCTGGCAACCACGCGCAGTCCACAGCAACCACAGTGTCTCCACCATCCCCACCAGCAGCTGCAGCAGCATCACCATTAACAAAAAGCAAAACCACATCCTATAGCCTCTGAAACATTCTCCCTAGCAATGTAATGCACGCAGAAGATCACACCCATTTGAGAAAGTAATGGTATTTGAACATCGCTCTCCATGTCCTCTCACTCTTTCTTTTTTGTTTGTAACAAAACAACTCATCCGAGGACCTGCTCTGGTCCTCATCCATTATCAGCTGGCCCTCCCTGCAAGCTCCCTGGATGCTCTGCAAATCACTCATGGATAAACAGGACTTCACTTGAGCCGCATGTCTCAGCACTGAGGCTGAGGTACAGAAAAGATGGTGCCCATTCAGGAATGCCAACTGACCAAGCCATGGACCCTGTCTGAAAGGAAGGCACAGAACATGGTTTCAAACACACCTTAAGGGACCCAGTGTTCCGGATCAGCTGGCCTGGCCTGTCTTCCGGTCACTGCAATTTTATATCCCTTGCTTTTGCTCTTCTATGGCCTCTGGAGGCACAGGTTTGCATTAGCTGCTCCAGCTGTGAAGACACCTGTGCTCCTTACACTGCCTCTCTCCTGCGTCCTGCCTCAGCATTCAGCGCATGCTCTCCTGGCCCTCTGTCACACTGTGTCTCTAGCTCTTCGCTCACTTGGCTGTCACTCGGCTGTCACTCATGCACTGAGCCCTCCTGCTGCTTCTCAGCCAGCTAAAGCCTTCTCAGCTCTGCCTGTAGCTCCAGGGACACCTCCTCTGCCTTCCAGACACAGGGAAACTGGCTTTCCACTTGCTTGATCCATGCTTTAATGTCTGCTCCCATATCAGTGCAACTGTAAGATGCCCAGTGCTTCTTTGCTTGCACAGTGTGGTGTCCACAGTGCGCTTCTCAACATCTGGCACACCAGCTGTCCAATAGCATATACTATCAACAGCTGATTGGATGGACAATGTGTGTCTACACAAAATGGAATATTACTGTGCTGTAAACAATGAAAGACATGAGCCATTTGTGGGAAAAATATAACCCCAGAGTGAAGTAAACCAGAAACACAAGCTACAAATCTGTATGGTGCCTCTTATTTGAGTAAAGCAAAGCACAAAGAGAGTAACAAAGGATGGATAGAAGGGGACAAGGGGATGGATCTCTTGCACTAAGAAGAAGGAGTTTAACTGAAGAAGGATGAGCAGTAAGGATTCGAGGGAAGGACAAACATCAGAGATAAAGATGTCCATGCACAGGAAGTTGATAATTGCAATTAGCATAAGCACAATGTGCCACAGTATGCGTGGAGGCCATCAATTGTTCAATTACTCTTCTTGCATTGCTGGAAAAAACACCTAACACCCAAAATGAAGGAAAGGTTTATTTAGCTCACGGTCAGTGGAAGTTTCAGTCTATACTCAGCAGAAAAAGTGACAGCAGCTTAGGCAGTGAGCTAGCCTCCCCTCCACACATTGTAATGCATATTACCCACCCCAGGGCCTGGTGTAGCACTCACACCTGCAGGCCCAGCACTGGATCAAAAATCAAGCACAAAGTCCAGGAGCCAAGCCATCCCAGGACTGCATGAGGCTTTGGGGAGACACCTATACACAAACCATAACAACGATAGCAACAAGAACATAAAATGGGGCAGAGAAATGGAGGAGAGAGAGAAAGAGGGGGAGAAAGGAGAGGAGGTGTGTGGAAGGGAAACGAGCGAGCAGGGGTGTGGACACACACCCCCCCCCCCAAGGTGACTGCACACTGCATGAACTGCAAATGTAAAACTAAAAACCCAAAACTTAAAAAGTAAAACTAAAAGCATCATGTTCATCAGGTTGAACAAAGCTCCAGTCACTAGCTTCCACTGTGCTCTGCCTTGCTGGTTATCCCCACAGCCAAGCAAATCATATTAAAGCTGTATGGTTTACATCTATTAAAGCTGGGCATGTGGCCACCTCGTGAAAGGTCCCGTTTCTCAGTGTCCCTTTTCTGAGGACCATCCCTAAGGTGATGCTCTGGGTAAGGGGCTGCAAGCCAGAGTGCGGAGGCTGCTTCCAGGAGGGGGCTCTTCCCATTGGACCGCACCCTAACAGAGCCTCCGCAGCCAGGGCAAGAGAGGAAACATCCCAAGCCCGCCAGCTTGACCTCCCTGAGACCCACTCTGGGCTTCCCACAGAGGATGGCCCCACGTGGCATTGCAAGACCCAGGAGAGCGCGCTTCACCATGAGGCCTCCCAAGCCTCTTGCTGCCCATCACAGCCCTTGACTACCAGAGAGGACATGAGCAAAACACTGGAAGAATCACAGCAGCTCCCAGACTCCCAGAAGCACGGGAAGATGCACTCCTTCTCTGGGTCAGTTCCTCTCACGGCACTCTGTAAGCGGGGCTGCTCAGGAACACTGTGGTTTCTTTAGGCTGAAGGCTGCCGACAGTAACACACTTAAGACTTGAACTGATAATATAAAGGCATCCGGGCACCTCTGTGAAAATGTTCCAACAAATTCAGGAACTGAAGCCACACGCCGCCTTCTGGTCCCTGAGGCCTCCTACACTTCACTCCTGATTACCACGCCTGCCAGCTGGGTGGGTGCAGACTTCATGGGCTCTGAAGCTCAAGGAATATAGGAGCCTCCATTTTTTAAAGAAGCACACAGTCAGCATCAGGGTCTTGGAAAAACGAGTGCATGGCCCTGAAATAGAAGCACAGAAAACCTGCCTCCACGAGGTCATTGTAGAAAAGGGCAGAATGACCATTCTGTTTGGTGCACTCAAAATGTTCAGGTCTTTAGGAATAAGAATTAAACCAGCTTCACAATTCCAATATAATATCTAAAATGTATTTGAACCATTCAAGTTTTAGATTTGCTCAATAAAGCCAAAAGGTCCACACTTCCAAAACCAATGCACAGATGTAACACACTCCTGATCAAAACAGCAACAGCATCCTTCACACATTTTGAGAAAACAGTCCTAGCATTCACACGGAACCTGAAGAGATCCAAAACAGCAAAATCGGTCCTGGCTACCAAAAGCAAAGCAGCATCACAGTCTGAGTTATATTACAAAGCTACAGTAATAAAAACAGCATGGTAACAGCACACACACACACACACACACACACACACACACACACACACAAAAAAAAACCTTGACATTAGGATCAAAAGAACAGTGGCTACAGAAACACCCCGGCCCCATTCACCTGTTTCATCTCATGAAGGAGCAGGCACTGACAGCATGACTGGAGGAGAGACTGCCAACAAACAGTGCTGTGAAAAAAAACAAAACAAACAAAAAAACAGTGCTGTGAAGACCAGCTGTCCACGTGTAGCCGCAGTCTACAACGCACCTCTCACCATGTACTAACCTCAAATCAAAATGGATCAGGGATCAAAATGTTATGGTAGAAACAATATGCTGAAAGACAAAACAGGTAGAACTCTTGATATCACAGGCAAGGTCCTTAGGACAGAATTCCGGCTGCACAGGATAGAGTCAGCACCCAGGACCGTGTCAAATTAAATTGCTTCTGCCCTCCAAAAGAAATAACCAACAGCACGGAGAGACAATCTAGGGACTGTCAGAAAATTCCAATTATTCCTCAGACACAGGAAGAACATAAAGAAAATATAAAGAATTAAAAAACAATAGATTCCCTCAAAATAAGTAACCCAACCAAAAAGTGGCCAAGTGAAATGAACAGAAACTTCTCATAAGAAGCGCTAACAGTCCACCACCGCCAGCCCCTCGCGAAATGCGCACCGGAGCTATGCTGACATCACATCCCGCTGCAGGGAGAAGCCAGCGCCGGTGAACGGGCTGGGGACCCGCGCTGGTGGAGCCCCCCGCGCGGGTGGGGATGGCAGCTGGGGCGACGGCTGTGGAGGCCGGCGAGGGGGACCCACCTGCTCCCCTTCAGGCCGCACGTGCCTCCTGTGTTGGGCAGCGCGGTGCAGCTTCGCTCGGCGCCCCACAGCGCGAGCGCTGCCAGGCCACCAAGGGCCGCACCTCGCAACTGTAAGTTACATGAAATAATTCAGACACACAAGCTTCAATAGCATATGGTTTCCCCTCTAGGAATACCTCAAAGCATTGATAAAGGGCGAAGTGAAAGAAATCACAGGAAGTACATAGACATCTTTTGCAGCGGGATGGGAATCAGGAGATGGGGGGAGAAAAATGGGATTAAAAAAGACACGCTGCTCGCGTAGTTACTCCACACACATCATGTACAGCGAATGCACGAAGTAAAAATTATGCGAAAAGATGTGCTCAACGCTATTTTTAACTATCATCTGATGTAACAATGACTAAGCAATTGTGAAATGAGCTAAAAAAAAGAAATGAGCCATCTTGTGCTTCCTGGCAGAAACGGTGAGTGTGCTCCAAACGCCTTCCTCTTGTTCGCCTTCCCTTCATGACTGGTCGTGTGTCTCTCAGGACAATTCCAGCCCCTCTTAGATGTCCCCGCACAATACCCAGCATCAGAGAGAACGGGGTTCCTGGCAACTTAAGCTGTTTTTCAGTACTGCTCCATATTTTTGTAGAACTGTTTCCCTTAGATTCCCTGTGGGTTGGAAATCCTTACTAGATAGGGTGAGCAGGCTAGAGGCACAGGATGTAAGGATCCAGGGAGTGGAACCCACACTGCGAGTGCAAGCTGCACATCATCCTTGCCCTTACACATTTGTGCCACTCATAGAGGTGATCAAATTCTCATCCACTATCTTTTTTTTTTGCAGAACTGGGGATTGAACTCAGACCCTTTTGCTTGCCAGGAAGGCGCTTATTCCACTGAGCCATCTCCCTGGTCCCAAAACAAGGTAGTTGTTTTATTTATTTATTTTTTTGTGGAACAGGGGATTAAACTCAGACCCTTGTGCTTTCCAGGGAAGTGTTTATTCCAATGAGCCATCTCCCTGGCCCCTCATCCACTATCATCTTATCCCAAAGCAATGTGGCCACTGTGTGTGCGTGTGCGTGTGCGTGATGAGCCCAGGACCTCTACACTGAGCTCAGAGTCTTGCTAACCGCCCAGGTACTGCTTCAGCTTGCGAGCCTCCTGCCTCAGCCTCCTGCAGAGCGGGGCACTACCAACCCAGCAAGAACATGCATGGTACAGTCCTGCCCTTCCTCTAAACACACATGGCTTGTAGGCCACTGACATGTGCCCATGATTACCCAGCCAGAAAAAGCAATACAAGTTCTTGGCGTTGGCAACTAGCTGGGACCCTAACCCACATGGAAACAAATGGTTCTTCCACAACTCCACATGCAGTGACTGGTGCTAATTCTATGGCAACCACAGAAATTACACCAATTCTCACTTTTAAATAGAGGGCAGTGTTTTGAGTATCTGCGCCGCAGATTTCCACCTTGATAAATGCACGCCTCTGAGAATCCCCCAAGCCCTCCCTCGCTGTCAGGACAATCTCATCCCCACGTCTGTGCAATTCCTTCCATCTGTGCCCCACGCCAGAGACTCGGGAAGATATGGTCTTGTCAGGCTTCAGAGCCGCTCCTGGTCTAATCTGCCTGCTTCTCCAGATCTTTGATACGGAGCCTGTTCGAATGCATTGCTTACTTTCTCGGTGCCTGTGTTTATCTCGCTTCTCTCCTCGCCATCTGTTGTACTGCATTTCCTTCAGAAAGTGAAAAGTTTTCACAGCGCCCTGAGCTTTCCCTCCAAACAATGCCCTCTCCTCCTCCTCCTTCCTTCCTCTGCCTGCTTTTTATTTAGTCTTATTCTGTGTGAAGGTCAAAGTGCTCAAAAGAGTTCACTCTATAAACATTTCTACCAGGCTGAAATGCCTGTCCAAACCGCTCTGATGGATCTGTAAACATCCCTGCCAGTTGTGACAGGCCTGTGCCACAGCACACACGCCGGCCGGTGTGCGGCTGCTCCTGAGCCCCTGCTCCTGCCAAGCAGCACCGAGCACCACCTCGAGGACCCCGCTCACCACGCGCTGTCACAGCAGAGTCAGAGCTGCCCATTTAGCGCAGCCAGCGCAGAGCTTTCAGGACAGCCTCTGCACTATGGCACTGCGTACTTCCCGCAGCTCCCCCATGCTGCTGAGACCTCGGAAGGGTGCATGCGCACAGAGCTGTCCTCAGCCTGCGGCCTTCACCCTGTGCTTAGGCTGCAGAGTCCTGTTCATTTGCTGTAGACAGCCTTTGCACTTTTTCTTGGTTTTGTGCCTGTCACTATGGAAGCGTGTACTACAGAATGCCAGGTTAAAAAATACCTTAAAATGTGAGTCTTACGCTTGCCAGGCCAAGCCTTCCTCAGAGTAGGCATCTCCTTGAACAAGAATCGCACAGTAAAGGCCATCCACAAAACAAAACAAGAAAATGACTTTTCTATGTTCATCAAGTACCAAGGACTTAAAACTTTCATCTGCTATTCATCGTTTGCAGTTTTCTGACTTTGGCCAAAGTATGAAGCTCTGGAAGTCACAGGTGAGAATGACAATCAGGACAGCGAGTTGATTAGTGGAGATCTGTCTACAGCCAGGGGCCTGACGCCCAAGAGCAGGCTGCAAGTGAAGTTGTGACTATCACTACCATCACGATCATGGACGGCACGTGATCCCTGCGCTGATCTCTGAATCTCACTGAACTACACAAAAGCAGCTGCGCCAGCAGTCGCATTTGCCGTCCACATTCCTGGAGCAGTACATGCAGTTGTTTTTGCTGGACCTTTTAAGAACAACAAAAAAGTGACTGAGCTGATTACTGAAATTACATTCATCACACAGCCTACATTCTACACCTTCTGCGTTTCCTGCCTCACATTCTGAGTGCAACCTCCCAGAGAAAATGACTACCGTGCCCTCAGGTACTGGGTGGGCAGATGCCCCGGACACCTGCTGTCCCCCAGCCAACTGCAAAAACACTGCAAGAATTCACTCACGAAAGGAAAATGTTAATTTTATGAGATTAAGCATTTTGAAAATTATATTTGATTTAAATTTATAAAATACCAGTGTAGAACCAAGAAAATGTTTTTTATGTCATTTATGATGTTTAAGTAAAAGAGAAGCAGCCCTTCAAAGAGACGTTTTTCCCAAAATGCTATCAGTTTAGCTCAACTCCTAACATGATCACCAGACTCTGGGTCATCAGCCATGTTAATTCCACACGATCAGCATGAATCAGCTACCCCAATGCCATCCATACTTTTAATTTTCTCTGAACTAGAAATCTAAATTAAGAGTTAGTAGATGAAACGACTATCAAATGTGAATGCAGATCCCTATTCAAATAGCAATAGGAGAAAATGTAACAGAAACCACACACCTTTAATTTGAAATAGTTTTTTCTATAATTACAACTCGATCAAAGCTTATTTCAAGAAATAAGCTCTTCATCCAGGGGAAAAAAAATTACTGATAAACTGAAGAAGTCACACAGGACTTACAAGTAAGTTGTTCTCTTTTATATTACTTGGCTAAGTTTAATAGTTGTTTAATTAATTCAATATCTAGATTAAAAGTAAGTAATGCAGATGCTTCCTAATACATGAGGACCACATAAAATACCAAGAGCTCAAATCAATTCTTATTCTCCTTCTGATATTCAACATTTAAGGACAACAAACATAAGGAAAATGTAGAGTTCAAAAATATTCTTGGCACTTAGAAATGCTTAAACATTAAATCAAAAAGTCAATTTCTGTAAATACTAAAACATTTTATAATAATTTCTACTTTTATTATTCATATTGCTGAGGCTCAATAAAGATATAACTAAAACTAAGCAGATCCTCCCACTACCTTATGTATCTTGACAGATAGAAACTGAAACATACCTTATAGCTCTATGAAATTATCTGAGAAACTGTCCAAGAGACCCCCTAGCTGCTTGTGCAAGAGAGACGTGCTGACAGCCAGCTCACAGACAGAACACTGAACGGCACGTGGCGGCATCGTGGGCCATCTCGTAGCCTAGGAAAACCCATCCTTTCCGCTCTGCGGGGTCTTTGGTGACATGCCTGGCATCGGAGGTAAGGCAGCTGAGTACCCCACCCTTTCACACAGAGCACTGGGTTACTGCCCCAATCTGTCCCCCTTCTGGGTCCCTAAGCCCAAGAAAACACTGGCTTTCCCATCAGAATGGAGCCTACTGAGATGGGCGCCTGTTTCCTGAAATTGTAGTTTTAAATAAAACTGTCTGATTCCCAACTCTGTTGTGAAGGTTTTAAGATGGAGTGACACGGAGCCTCCCGAGGCTCACTTCTTTCTCACTCCCACTAAGCTCGCAAGTATTATAGCCCTTGTTTATATCTCCTGAGAAGAAAGACTCGCCATTTTGCACTGTTGGATAACTCTAAGAAACATTAATGATTTTTAAATGTTTTCTTCCAAACATGAAGCGGCACTGGATCCAGGAAAACAGAAGGCTTGCAGGGGGACAACACCGTCACATGCAGGGGGTGGAGGGGACGTGGAGGCCCAGGAGCCAGGCCTGCCAGGTGGAGCTGGGGCCACTCAATCAGCCCTATCAGCTCTCCATCAGTGTCTCCACTCCAGCCAAATCCGGAGGCAACAAGCAGTCCAAGACTCAGGTCAATAAGCTTAGAGGCGACCTGCGCAGCAGCCCCTCCAGCAAGGTAAGAAACAAAGTCACATTGGCTTTTCTTGCAGTTCCGTCTCTTTGAACTCCTGCTCCAAGCACACCCTGGAAATGTCAATGTTATATGCAAGAATTTAAAGAGCTGAGCTACTTAATCCCGTTATGAAAAAAGGAGCAAAGTTGCCTGTAAAGGCGAAGTCCTGGCACTGAAGGTGGAAAGGGAGGGGTGGGGAGTGGGAGTGGAATGGACTCGGGGAACAAAGGGGTTCCTGAAAGATCAGCAGGGTTTCTGAACCAAAGAAGAAAGAAGGTGGCAAAACAGCATGAACAAATGAAACCCTACCCCAGAGCCACGCCTCAAAAAGGGCTAAGGGCACTTGGTGGATTTCTCCTCAGAACGCAGGATCTAGGCACACTGCTTTGGTCTTTCCTTCAGCTTTGCTGAGGGGATTGCAGGGCATTAATAGCAACAAGCCCGTCTCAGGCCTGTGACGGGTCTCCAGCCTTCATTTGTAAACAAAGCGAGGAGGCCACAGAGGGCCAGGCAGTGGCCACAGTCAGGGCCCCCATGTCCTATAATCCAGGTGGCCAGGTGTTGTGGGGCCTGGCTCTGACTGCCACGATGGTAGGGTGTAGAAAGACACAGAAAACATGCACCTCACTCGGCCTCCAGGGGGGCAGATGACTCCCTCACCCTCAGAGGCCTCACAGCTTCTGGAACCCACCTCAGCGAGGCAGACGAAGCTGCCTCCAGGCGTGGCTGGCCTGCAGCTCTGGACCCTGTGACCTGCCATGCGCTGCTCCCTCCCTGCTGCTGGGGCTCGCAGGATGTAGTCAGTTCTTCCCCCTCCCTCCACATCTGCAGAGCAGCAGGCTGCACAGGTGGGACCTTACCTGCAGCACACCAGCTCTCTGCTGTCCTCTTCTGGCCTCCTGCAACACAAGCCCAGGGCCACAGCAGCTCGCGGGGTGGGGGTGGGGGGGTGGGGGGGAAGGTACTCTGTAAGCTGCATGCACTACAGGCACAGCAGCTCTCTACCAGGGTACCTGCTGGACTCCTCCTCCACACTAGAGGACAGAAGAAGGGTGGGTGGCTCTCTCCATTCTAAGGTCCCTTACATGGGCCACTTTTGAAGGACGTTTCGCCTGACCATTCCCATCTGCGTGCCACCTGTGTTGACTCCTCTGGGGCATGGGGAGGTGGTCTGGCATCACACCATGCCTTGCAAGTTTCCCTCACAACTGGCTTGCATATCTAAACCTTCTGTTCCAAGCATTTAGATATCTGCGCCTGACCTTGCTAGACTGAAAGCCTCAAACTCCAGCGCACCTTCAGTGTATGCACAACATCCCTGGTTCCTCTAGTCATCTGCAAATTCAGACAACAGACCAGAAGTATGGTTTTCTGTCTCCTAAACTCCAGTTTGATGGCACCAGCTTCCCTTTGGGATCAGTACTTTGGGGCACAATGTGTAAGGACCCTGGGTAACCCTTGTAGACAGCAGTTACCATGACTCCAAGTTGCCAGGGACAGGCTGTTCCTCTGGGGTTGTATTTTCACCAGCATTACATCTTGCCAGCTTACAGTGACATCCATCTGACCTCTTCTTCCTATGCACGTCCCGTGGAACTCTCCTGCAATGCTGCCCAAGACGTTGTTTATCTTACTTCCGTCAGTAGCAAACTTGATTATTTCATGGAGGAAACCCTCTTCCAAAATAACAACTGTAAACCAGTTTTAGAACTGCTCCATGTCAACCTCCCCCTATAAAATCCAACTGCTCCATGCCAACCCCACAATTAAATTGTTTTTGAGTTTCTCTGAGAACTGCTCATGCACCAAAGGATTCCTCCAGGTCCCAATGACAGAACTAAACTGTGACAGTGGCCTTCACAGCCACGCATGTTTCAACCTGACGAGCTTGCTTAGATCTTCCAAGTGTCATGAGGAAACCAGAAGAACTGAAGGACTACAGGAAGCAAATAACCAGTACCCCAGGAAATATGTCACACTTAGGGACCCAGTCATGATGTCTTCGTCATCTGTAAATTCAAGGAAATAATTCTTGCTTGTTTCCTTCCTCCCAGAGATACTGTGAAGGCAAGAGGCCAAGCAGTCTAAAGCCGTGAACAAAAGAAGACAGTATAATTGGAAAGAACTCATTCCATTTTCCTAATTGAAGAACAACAACAACAAAATCTCAGGGTACCACCACAAGCCTGCAGCAGCGTCTTCTTAGGAACACAGTTCATTTCATTTTGAAGATGAAAAAACAGGGAAATAAGCAACATGAAATAGGCAACTAATTAATGAATGTAAAACATCATGAAAAAACATCAATAGAGTTGCTATGTACAAGCTGGGATAGGGTCATATAATTAAGAATTTTATACATTAAAGCTAACACAAAATTCAGACTAGAATTTCTGGGACTTTTGTGGAATCTTACATTATAAGAGTGGGTGAGGTCAGACTTAACAATATCCTTTCTATAATGACCAGAAACATTACTAATATAAATGAGTGCTTTGAGACTTGTAAAAAAAATTTCCTATTAACTAGAACACAGGCAATATCAGTATGGAGCCAAGGAAAACACTGCAATACATAAGTACTGATTCACTCTGAAATATCCTACAAAATAGGGAAGCTACAGAAGCAGGAACATTTACCTAATGATAAGCTATGTGTTCCTGGACATATAAACAGACTTTGATTTTCACCTTAAAAGTTAGCATAGGGTAGCTTTAGACACAACTCAGTTACTGAAGAATGAATGAAAATGCATCACGCCTCTCCACATATTTTCATCATCCTGCCCAGAAATGTGGTAAACACTTTGTTTCAAGTATTTAAATATCTTAGACATTTTGTGCTTTGGATTTTTAAACTGTCATTTTTAGTAAAAAAAAAATCTGATGTTCACAGTTTTCACTGAACAAGGGCCGGTCAAATAGCTCAGCAGATTAAAGCGCCTGTAAGCAGGCACAAGTGCCAGGAGTTCGATCCCCAAGGCTTGTTGAGAAGGCAATTGAGACTGGGTGTGATGGCACATGCCTGTAATCCCAGCGCATCACTATGAGTCTTATCTAGTACTGAGACCCTGAACACCCTGCAGACCGTTCCCTAAAATACAAAAAAAAAAAAAAAAAAAAAAAAAAAAAAAAAAAAAAAAAATAAAAAAAAAACAAAAAAAAAAAAAAAAAAAAAAAAAAAAAAAAAAAAAAAAAGGAAGGAAGGAAGGAAGGAAGGAAGGAAGGAAGGAAGGAAGGAAGGAAGAAAGAAAGAAAGAAAGAAAGAAAGAAAGAAAGAAAGAAAGAAAGAAAGAAAGAAAGAAAAGAAAGAAAGAAGATTTCATCAAACAGACCCACTAAAGTAATCAGATTTGCATCATGCAAAAAAGCCGTCAGACAAAGCAGGTCCAAACAACACAATTTATTTTCCTGTATATATTGACAAATTATAAGTTGTCATCAATGATTAAAATTGTGCACAAAACAGCTTTCCAGCCACAAATCCTGGGTAAGAAACGTTCTCTTCAGATGAGCATCTCTTCTCCAGTTATGATGCTGACAGCATTAACTACTCCAGTCCTTCTACTCTCCTCATTGCTGTCACCTCTACAGCTGAGACGTGATTGTGCAGCACTGAGACAGCACGAATTGCCCCAGAAATAGAGGTTTCGAACTTTCCAGAGAGAAAATGTTCTCTTCCTCCTGGAGCTAGTCAGCTGACATGAGAAGCAGGCAACAGCCTGTGCGGGAATCAAGGGGCACAGCAGCCGCTGGAGGGCTGCCTCCACCCCACTTCCAACTGACCTGCACGGAGATTCCCTGGCTTCTCACGGTATAGGAGGGAAGGAATTGTTTCCTTTCCATCACGCAGGCCGCAGTCATATTGAAAATAATTAATATTAGTATTTACCCTGAAAATGTGATGTAAAAATAAGAATTCTTATTCTCATCTACCAGGACTTTCTAAGTTTCAAAGTAAATTCCATGGAATTATTTTATAATACATGTATTATGTATTGTTAGTGTGGCTTCTGTATCATATTAAGTACAATTTTGTGTTCGTTTAACCTTTTTTAAAATTCCCACTCTTTATCAAATAATAGCCACTGAATACCATTTGCGGTGACTTGTCCTTCACTGCCTTCCTAGCTCTTAAAAGCCCACTGGTCATTATTTTCCATGAGGTATGGTCCCACATGGATGGGCTGTACTGCCTTAGCCCCCAGTCATTATCACTAGGAACGCATCTCTGCATGTTGTTCTTCTGACAAACTACCAACCTGCGTAACTCTCACTAAACACAAGCCTAAAGCAGTGATCTCTCAAAATTTAAAATATAGGAGCCGGTGAGCAAGCTCAGTGGACTGAAGCGTCTGCTGAGGCAAACACAGACAAGCGCAGGGACTGCAGTTGGTCCCTAGCACCACTGCCACACCAGCCACGTCCCCAGAGCGTGCTGAGCTGGCCAGAGTCTGCGCGTGCTGGTGCTCGCCGGTAATCCCAGAATTGTGGAGCTGGTGAGGCTGGAAGCAGGAGCTCACCATGAGTCTAAGCTGTATAGCGAGACCCTGTATCGAATGAATGAATGAATGAAAGAAAGAAAGAAAGAAAGAAAGAAAGAAAGAAAGAAAGAAAGAAAGAAAGAAAGAAAGAAAGAAAGAAGCAAGCCAGGCAGCCAGCCAGCCAGCCTGCCTCTTAAGGCTGCTTGCTTAGGTGAGTTAAAGTGATGAACTCTGCCTCTGTACAGAGATCTTGGAACTGTTATCAGCCAAAAGGGACAATGGCCCCTTCCATCAGCACGAGGCAGGTACCCTGCAGTGAGTCATACAGCACACTCCTGATGAAGACAGGGAACGAGACATCTCCAAGCCTAGGCGCAGAGCCCTCAGCCTTCGGCCAGCTCCTCCACGGACTGCACAGCTCCAGATCTGCTGCAGCACACAGAACTACGCACAGCTCCCACAGCCTGGAACCTACGGCAACAGGAGCAAAAGAGGCTGCCCTGTCCGCGCTGTCCCCACGTTCAACCAAGTCTCCAGCAGAGCAGACAGGGACGCGTCTGCAGGCCACCCCAGCACACACGCTGGGAAAGCTCGCAGGAGAGCAGCAGAAGCAGCTGTTCCATACCCAGGAAGTGACCTCCAAGTCCCGGAAACCATGTGCTGGTGTGGAAGAAGCAGGAGATCTACCTCACTGGAAGGGACAAAGCAATCAAATAAAAATAAACCACAAAAAACAAATCATAAGAAACTTTGGACTGGCTTTCAGGGAAGGGGAGCAGATCTGCATGCATACACACACCCAGCAAGGACAGAGGGCTGGCAAGGGCTCCTGGCCGCAGTCAGGCTTAGAGATAAGCCAGGCTACAGCTCAGATGCCGCCCACCAGGGGAGAATGGAGAGGTGAAAGGGGCCCCAAGCGCTGAAAGAGCTGTGCATTTCCTCACTCTACGGTTCCGAGAAAGGACCTGCCCTCCTCAGTGTAGCCTCTAAGGAACTCAGCTTTCCACAAGAGCAGCCCAGAAGCTGGGGCTGGGTGCTCTCTGGACTCTGGCATCAAGCCTCAGCGCCAGATTTAGGGCCTGCTCACACCTGACACGCAGTAAATACTGAAGGAAGGAGTGAGGGTTAAACTTCAAATACTCCACTGATACCAGCCAATCAGTATGAAGATATTTGCTGACACATAAAAATGGCTTCTTACTGAAACGAGATTACTGCTTTGTTCCTCAGCATATGGAAATTATGCACATGATCTCAGACTGAGGAACTGGGTGAGACTTGGAGGACTTCTTCCTTTCCACCCATTGGCCTAGCTTTTAAAATCCCCAAAGTAGACCCACATAGGACATCCAACCACCAACGGTTACCTTTGTTACAAAAGTACTCCACGTCTTCGCAGCTCAGGTTTCCAGGCCCAAATCCTGAGGGAAAGCTTTCCTCCAGTGGAAAGTCTGCTTTGGAGAGGATGTCGGTCTCCTCTGAGGGACACTCGTCCTCCTCGTCCTCAATGGCGTCTTCCAGCGGCCCTTGAAAGAGAATCAGGGACACTGTACCAGACACGTCCATGAAGACAAAGACAAAATCCCGACAAGGGGTCTCTGAGAGGCTGGCAGTGAGGGTGACCAAAGCCGAGCAGCGCCACAGGAAGTGCTGACCCCCAGGAGCGTCACGGGCAGCCCCACCCCCCACCCCAAACTTAGTTTCTATTCTCTCCTAAAGAGCAGAAGTGTGTACTTTATGTTCATTTGTTAGAATTAACTGCCTGCTAAAGAGTACAAGTCTCTTTTACACTGTTGGACAATTTTACCTGAGATTTTAATAAAGATTTAAAGTAATTGAATGCATTTTAATTGAACTGAGATTTTAATAAAGTCTATACTTTTAAAAATCCATCTTAAGAGTGGATTCCAAGAAAAGATTTCATTATATGTGTTTGAAGCTTGAAGAAAAATTACATATTTTTGTCCCTGATGAAAGCATAACCCTATTCATAATTAATTGAATTTTTTCTGAAATGAAAAGTAGTTTTCTAATGAAAAAATGTAATTTGTATTTATGCGATACTTTTTCAGTAATAAAAATACAACTCCCTGGGAGAGAAAAGAGCGAAGTGCGCTACATTAATGGACCTATTTCGCTGAAAGGAAAGGGAGGGCTGGCGTTGTTCGGCTGGCTCTGAGTGGACCGTGGGGACAGCATGTGCTCCGTGGGACTCTCCAGCCATCTCCCTGAGCCAAGATCTGCACTGACTCCCAAGGAAGCAGTGTGGCCCTGGACCACAGAACACAGTCGTGCTAATCTGTGCTGACTATCACTGTGACCTTCAGAGAGGCCAAACCCAGGAGGGCCCATGAAGCCTCCACCTCCTGCTCCTCACAGAGGTGCCAGAAAGCATTCAGGGCTGAACTCTTAGAAGTATTTTAGGGCAGCACCTAAATGAACACACAATTTTCATGCCCGGCGCTATAGACAGGAAAACGTCCCAGCATGCACAGACATTGCACACACAGAGCACACACCGCGGGTGTTACGGGGCCAGTTTACAAAGGACTGAACAGTCCACGGGAGTGAAGCTAGGTACATGGCTTTAAGTGAAGGCACACACAAGCACAAGATCTCTCTCAGAGACTTTTTGTCCTTTTTAGGACACGAGGCACCCAGATTCCAGACACTCTGCTCCCACTCTGCCCTCTTCTGAGTCCTGACACTCCAGGCAGGCGGAAGAGCCATGGAGCCAGGGTGCACACAAGCCCCGCTCAGAAGTCGTGGCTCGCACATGGTTTTAACCTCTTACTAACTGCTTCAACTTAAACACTTGTAATTTCCCACTTTCTAGAATACTTCTATCAAGCATGCAAGCATAAAGTATCACTAATATAAACTATTACAATCCTTAAAATCTTTATTTGATAATTTCAGAAGAAGGGTTCACTATTAACACGGAGTCTAGTGAGGGCGCTGATAAGAGTACTTTCTTTTTACTTTTCAAACAACTTCATTCTAGTACTGAGCTTAGTCAGTAGAAGCCCGTGGAGCGTGTCCCTGGTGGCTCGGGTAGCAGCTTGAAACCACTCCTTTACGTGATTTCAAACGTAACCCAGGGAGGTGAGCACTGGCACTATTGCTATTTTAGTTTCCACATCTGGAAGGTAAAGTTTCAGGTGTCAGTTACCAGAAGAGGGTCCCAAGCAAAGAAATGAAAAAAAAATCTGGATTTGCAAACTCAGTATTTTAATAGCATTTGCTTCTCTAGCACTGTACTACATAAACCACTCTCAGGTCACTGTGAACCTGTGCTTTAGGGACAGGACTGCAATTCATAGGTAACACCGTAAAGACAGAGCTCAGAGAATCATTCGTTCATGTTTACGTGACCACTTACCCACAGATGCTTAGAGAGCTACACTAAAATTTGACAAATCTCCTTCTGTGCTTTTTGTATTACTAAAAGCCAAAGCACTAGGTACCTGCCTCCCCACCAAAAATGAGAAAGATTATCTTGTAGATTTCCCAAAACTAAAATAGTGATTAATGGTTATTACTTACATAATTTATATTCACAGTGAATCAATCTGAAATGTAAACTCTTTAATACTAACTACACACAAATTACTATAGATACTCTTTTCAGAATATATTTTTGGATAATGTAAACTCTGAGTTTTGCTAATGAAAAGTAAACCCTAATAGACACTTTAAAGGACTCACATATAAATTATGAAAAGTAAAAGTCTGCATATACTGAATAGGGTAATGGATTTAGCAATAAAATTAAATCATAAAATGTTTTCTTTTAAAAATGAAAATTTGAGCATATTTAATAGCTTTTTTGAATAGGCTTTATATAGGATGATATGTAATTGAATAGTTATTTAAAATAATGACAATAAATTAGTTTTTGTTAAGTGAAATAAAATTCAATCTTAACAGTGGTATTAAAAAGGTTCAATCGATAAACTCAGGTGAAAATTTAAAAGAAAAAAAAACTACAAAGCATTGAATTATGCTCAGTAAAACTAAAACCAAATCAACATTATGTGGTATAACTGTGTGTGTGTGTATGTCTGTGTAAACCTTTATTTCATAATTTATAAGCTCTTAATTGATAACATAGTATTACACATTGCAAAACTTGTTTAACTTTAGTGTTGGCTGTCACTTTACAATTCCAGGCATGCAACTGAAGAAACACAGTTTATTTTCAAAAACAAACTACAAAAATTGAGCATCCCCAAAATGCGTGAGCCCTCATTGCCCATATTTAGCATGGGCCACAGCAGACTGATCAATGGCCCCTCACACTTCTCCCAAAGCAAGCATCAGATTTGTGTAGTTTGCTTGAAAATGTGAAATTCATAACCATCTCCCTAACCATGCTATTCAAATCAGACTCTGGGAAGACCACTGCTTGGTTCTCCTAAAATACACAGTATTTATGGCTTTAAATCCAAGCTCCCCCTTGTCCCTCTACCACACATTTCTTTAAGAAACAGATCTTCTATAACCAGAAACTAACATTTTAAAAGGGTAAGAGACACTTGAAGCACAAGGGTAATTAACAGTACCAATGAAGGAGAGAATGGAGGAAGCCCGTGCACATGGATTAGCGGGTACAGAAGTCCACTTCAGAAAAATCACCACACGTAATTTGACACAAATAATAATATCTCCTCAGAAAAGGCTCCCCACTGAGCTCCATGTGCCCTCAAGGAGAAAATTACTTCTGATTGAGACCACTTGGCAGGCAAGTGTGAGGAAATCTGCATTTCAGCTCTCAACTGCCTCTGATTTACAGATATTCAAACACACTTGCCAGAATTAATCATCTTGATGTTTGTAAATACCAACATTCACCTCATTTTGAACATTCATAATTCACCGTATGTCCTAAAACTCTCGGCATGACCAGTGCCACTCCAGGCCAGGGGCCCGCGGTGCTGTGAAGCGCTCCCAGCAGGAGGACAGAGGGTGCCCTCCATGTTCACACTGCAATGCCACTGGGTGCCAGCTTTGGAGAAGAGAGACGGTATGTACTTGGGGCTCACCGAAGTGGCTGGAGCTGCTTCTTCCCTCCAGAAATGCCCTCCAAGGCAAAAAAAGGCTCTGCAGAGTCCCAACAGCAGCAGTGGCAATGACACACAACTGTCTCCAAGCTTCACTTAGGCTGCACCAACAACCAGCTCCACAGGGATACCATGTGTGTCCAAAGGTGTACACACCAGAGAAGTTTCTATCTGGACATTATTTCAATAATCAGGAGTTGAGAAAGGGAAACAGGATGCTCAGGATCAAGTAATTATAACCCAGCCAATGACAGCAAAGAAAATGAAGAGCTGGATAGGTATAACTAGCAGGAGTTACAGGACAGCCTCTTTCCCCAGAGAAATGGCTTTCTGCAGTGACTGGCTCAGGGGGTTATGGACACCTGCCCCCTGCAAAAAATCATCCACTGCAAGCAAAATAAGACCTAGAGCTTGACAAAGACAGTTTGTCAGGGAAAAACAGGAATATAAGTCAAAGTTCAGGAAGATTAAAGTCACCAACACAATGATAAAAAGCAAGGAACAGCAAGGACCAATGCAGCCACTATGGAATTGAATGTGCATGCCTTTCCATGTGTGCAGACGAACAGCTCTGCAGTGGCGTTCGAGCAGGACAAGAACCCTCAGCTAAACACAGAGTAGCTTTCTGGATAAATTAAAAGCTCTTCACAGTAAGAAGCACCCAAGAAAGACATTAAATTCTACAGAAACCAATGCACATTATCATATATGAAGAAAGGACAGAAATGCCAATGCCATTGTCTGGCACTGGTGCAGTGTTCCCCGGACAGGCCCCGCCTCTTGAAGGGCTGCTGCACTGACTTCTTAGACACCGGCTTTGTCGGGCCTTGCCTGCATCTGATGAGGGCAAGGCGCTCTATCCCAAAGCGGCCACAGAGATTGCTCGGTCTCTGCCCCACCCATTAATATTCTCTGCACTCTGGAGGCTGCGCAAGACTCTCCAGCACAAAATGAGACTGTTTCAGAACTCCAGGCAGCCTGATTGCGCCTGGCAGGTGAGGAGACAGGCACGTTAGAATATTATCACTCCAGTAATTGCGACCATCCGCCAGCGTGTTCCAGAACCTGCTGGCAAGCTGCGCTGGGAAAACACAAGTGCTCTCAGAGCTTATTTTTTTTTAACTCCAGCACTTCTCAATATTTGTCCTTCTGAGTCCTTTTCATAAACAGGCGGCATTACAAACATGGAAAATTAAAAACTTTCACTCCAAACTTTACATCATTTTACTCACACACAAAACAAGGGATCCTACCAAAGGGGGAAACCCCCAAGTCTTTATGCATGAATGAAAATAAAAATGAAGCTCTCTGCCTGAGTAGCCGGCTCCTGCTCCCTAAATGTCCCTTGCACCAGGCTTGAACCAGCACAATAAAAGTGAGCCACATTTAGTGGGTGATGCTGCCTTTTTAAGTTGTAAATACAAAAATAAAAGGTGCAAATTCTGGTTTACACTCAATATATGTGCACACAAACTATCAAACTCCACCTGAATGTTACTATTTACATTGCCAGAAGGAGTTAAACTTCCATTACAGTTCTCTGCATTTGATGAAAATGTAGCAGTGGATTTAACCTGAATGTCTGTTACTTAAACATGCACCACATTCCTACCTTGTATTCCCATTGATTTCAGGGGAGCATGATGGCTACATGTCCTGTTCCTTCAATTAGAAATAGAGAAAAAGTAGCCTCAGCTCTAAAATAAAGAATGAAATCCCAGAAAATCACATGCCCACCTTCTTACTAGGGCAGTGAACACATTTGGCTGTAAGGTCCCTGCACGCTTGCTCTCAGTGTGTCTTCCAGGTATTCACTAGCTGCTCTCTGCAGGTGCAGGCACTGGGTTCATGTTGCCGTGCCACCCAGGGGCACCCCACCCACTTTCCAGGACACCTGTGTCCCGCACCCCCACTGAGCTACTGATGATGGAGGCGGGGCCAGGGCTGCTCTCAGATGGTGTCGTCCCTACTAGGAACTCAGGTAATTGAGCTTAACAGCAAGAATAAAAGGTTAATTCCACAGTCTAAAATACACTATTTTAAGCGAGCAAATTTGTCCTGTGCTCTCGCACTTTCCACAATGGTTGCATCAGGGATCCAACCTGTTAGTGGGAAAGAAACATTTTTATTATTAATTTTTCCCCTTATCTACCAGAAGAATGTTGATTTTTTTTTCCATTTACGTTTGTTGCCTGCAGGTAGCAGACCAGAGAATCATATAGTAGAAGTTCTTCCTTTTGATTAATTTCTTTCCATGTGTTATTTCTTATACATAATTGATTTTGGCTTTGCTCATAGCTGCGCAAGGTTTTTTTAATATCTGTACCAACCGCTGTCGTTCAATCAAGAAAGCTGAAGAAAATCACCTGAATTTTGTTAAGTTTATTAAAAACGAGGTATATGAATATTTAAATTGAGTTCTGAAATGTTAGTGCAAGGAAAGGTATAAGAGAAATTTTAATGGTGGCTCACTTTGACCACACATCACTGCAAAATGAAGAGGAAGGGCCATGTGTTATTCAGATTGTTTCTTTAGGGAGAAATATACTTTTAATCTTAAAAAAAGTGAAGTAATATTCTTTGCTCTAAAGTCTTTGGCCACTTTTAAACATGGTAGCATTAACTTTTTTTGGCACATAAACCCCAAAAAATTTAAATTATTTAAATGCATTTCTTCAGATCCTATGCTTCGAGAGATTCCAAGTTAATTGAATGATTTTGTGTAGAACACCTGCAAACCTTGCAAGCAGCAGCTGATCACCCATAGCAGATTACATGTGGGTACCATGGCAAGACATTAGCGGACAAATACAGATGGAGCTGGAGCTAGAATCTCTAATCATTAATTTACTACCAAGAACTCAGGATTAAGAAAATTTAGTTTATGAGTAAATGCCCCAGGCACTGTCCAAGGAAGTTGGTGACAGAGATGGTAACGAAATTCAAGCAGTCTGAAATCAGAAGCCCACTATGCTAACCGGGGATTCCGGAGGTGGCAGGCAACCTTACCACGAACCCCTGAGGTAGTGTAGTTTTTACGAACATGCCACAGTATTCCCCTTTCTCCATGGAAAAACAATTCCATGAGGCCCCAGTGAACAGCGAAACCCACTGAAAACATGCCTTGCATAACAACTCATGCCTACCACAGGGCTTCATTAATAAACTTAGTACAATAAGGATTAACAATAACCAACAATAAAATAGAACAATTATGATGATATGTTCTAATGAAATTTACCTGAGGTTTGTGACGTGTGTGTGTGTGTGTGTGTGTGTGTGTGTCAGTGTAAGGACAGAAGCCAGGGCCTGCAGTATCCTAGGCAAGTGCTTCACCTCTGCGTTAAGCCACCTACGGCCCGCTTTGGTGTTCTTCCACTTCTCCTATGCTCTCCAGCCTCTTGGTGGTAACTTGTTCTCTTCCTGGGAATGTGGCCGTCCACCCTTTCATTATTTCTGGACTTGACTCAGATTCACGGAGGGTGCAGCACATGACACGGCCCACGGCTGCAGCAGTGTGCAAGAGCACGCAGCCCCAACCCACAGCAAGTGGGGATGCCAGTAAAGAAGACAGACTGTGCCACAAGGGAGGAGACTGATGAAGGCAAAAAGGGAAAACAAAACAAAAACTGCATTGTATGTGGAGCCAGGCAAGGCTTCCCATGGTGTCCTAAAGTCCAGCTACTTGGGCATTTTGCTTTCTTTCTTCCGGGGCTATTCAACCATTCCACCTATGCCACATCTGCAACTGAAAGCAGCAGGCACGGCACCCTGCATTTAGCCCTACCCTTCATACCTCAATAATGATTTTTTTCATTGAACTTAATTGTTGCCAGAGCCAAGGCCAAGTCCAGGAATGGTGGGAAACACAGGGCCAAACTGCATCTCTCCGCACACTTCCAAGCTGCCACTGCTGCCCGTGCAGGGGTGCGTTCCATGTGATGCTGAGATCCCCTGGCTTTCCCTGGTTTTTCAAAGCCAGTGCCCGCATCCATGCATGCAGAACAGCACTGACCCCAGGCTGTGTGGCCTGGAAGCAGGACTTTCCCATGGGGGGGAGGTCCACACATCAGCTGTCACAGGGGGGCAATGAAAGGTGCTGGCTGCTTCAGACACTCACAGAAGCAAGGAAAAGAGTGATCGGCTCCACAGGGCCCTGCCTGGGATACGTGGCTTCTGAGTATTTGTAACCGAGGCCATCAAAATCCCTAGCTTCACAAGCTTTAAAAAGAAAATATTTGCTTTAGAAACCACAGCACTCATAGGCACCGTTCTAACCTAGAAAGCTCAGGGCATCACCCAAAGCACTCCTTCTGAAGTGGCAGGCCCTGAGTAAGGGCTCGGAGGCACTTTCTTAAGCTGATCCCCAAGGCCAGAAGCACAAAGCCTGGCCCTGGGAAACCCGGCACACAGGTCTTCAACGTGATACGATGGCCCCAGCAGAAAAAGGCGCGAGTGGGCTGAGTCACTGCAGGCGATCCGCAGAGGCACCGGGCCAGGAAGGGCGGCACAAGGGAGGTGCCAAGACCAGCCTGTGTGCGCCGCTTTCTCCTAGGGCTAAGGACGCTGGACTCGGACTCACTTCTCACCACTTATTTTTCAATCCTTCATTTCATTAACACCATTTCTGGCTCTGCCCTGCTACTGTGATTCTTTACCTATTATCTGTATTTAGTTTATGCAAGATATAATTTTCCATCTTCTAATTTTTATTTTTGAAAGCATGTTTGCAGCATGTGTGATTACATTCACTGTAGGCAGCTGCAGCATGAACACAACGCGTCATTGATCTGCAATTATGTATTTAACCTTTGGGAGAACTATGTTTAATAAAGTAACTGCTCTCCAACATTGCCTGGGTTTACTGGCTGGTGATAGACCATCAACAAACAGCGTCCGCCCAAGATGGAGCTCTGCAGTATCAGAGACCACAGTTCCCGGGAGTCCCAGAAAAGCAAGACTCCCAGAGCCTACCTGGACCCATGGGCTCAGAAAGCTGAGGCATGCCTGCTCGAATCTGGGAGTCTGGAGATAGGGGAGCTAAAGACAGATGCTAGGAGAAGGGGCTTCACAACAGGACAGGCGACTTCTTGCTGCTACCCTCCAGTAGCACCCACTCGGCCACCCGACGCTGGTGCAAGCTCGGCCTCAGCTGTGTATAACAACACTTTGGGTGCTGCTGCTGATACCCCACAGTCAGATATGGGAAACTACATGAGAGGCCACAGTGTCTTCGGGCGCCGGATGGGTCCAGGTTACTGATCAGGGCCAGTGGACTGCTGGCCTGCCAACTCAGTCCTGCAAGTTTCCAACAGCAGTTTCTCAGCTGACTATGATAGCACAGAACACACCGCCAGTGTCCTGACTGTCACTCCTCACTTCTTCCACCCCTTCAGGAGCCCTGGGCCAGAATGCTGTTATATGAAACACACACACGCAGAGGCACACAAACAGATGCACAGTTACATGCATACATACACACGGGGAGCACAGACACATACAGGCATACACACACACACACACACACACACACACACACACACACACACACATGGCTGTGGGACAGAAGGAAGGTCAGAAGACAGAACCTTGGGTTCTAGAGGCAAAGGCAGCTGTCCGGTGCCTCACAGCTTCATGGACTAGCAGAATCATACTTCTTGCCTCCAGGGCCTGGGGTTGCACCACACCAAACAGGCCAAGCCAGTCCAGTGGCCACACTACACTCCCTGTGCCAACCCACATTCAGGTCACAGACCACGGGGCCTGGAGACAGTGACACAGCAGCCAGCACTACTCAACCACAGGGCTCCAGCTGGGGGCCCAGCACCCCCACAGGGATCTCGCATAGGGAAGGGTGCTGCGGAGCTTGGCTCATGGTTAGGCGTGACCCCTGCGCTGGAGCACGGCCAGGCTGGCTCTGCTAGGGTCTGACACTGAGCACAATCATGCACCCTCCCTTTCTCCCTGAGCCTGTCCTGTCCTGTACCCCTGTGCCTACCCTGCCAGAGAGGCACCCCTCACACAAAACAAAGCATTGTTGCAGTGTGCACATCTGGTTTGGAATACAAACCAGAGAGAATTTGCCTAATTTCACAGGTGTATGTATCATTTTCCAAACTGCATGCTGGCAGATCTCTTTTATCTTCCAGGGATGAACAGTTAAGAAAAAAAAAAAAAAAAAAGAAAGAAAACATCTCCA
This sequence comes from Ctenomys sociabilis, assembly GCA_004027165.1. Lineage (NCBI taxonomy): Eukaryota > Metazoa > Chordata > Mammalia > Rodentia > Ctenomyidae > Ctenomys > Ctenomys sociabilis. The sequence continues at coordinate 99,317 of PVKA01000599.1, read as the reverse complement.
GCAAACCTCGAGGTACAAACCCTCACAAGACACAGGGGCTGTGCAGTGGAGGCACAGGCAACACCCACATGTTCGGCCCAGCTGGGACAGGCTGGGACACCACAGGAGCGTGGTAGAAACCCTGTGCAATGTTGTCACGAAGCTGACTAGCAGGAACCTTCAGCCTGGCCCTGCACTTCTCAGGGACGCTGAAGCACTCTTCTAAACTGCACCTGCAGGGAGACGCACTGCCCCCAGGAGGGCAGACCCTCTAGAGGCAGAGGCAGAAGTGGGCACTACAGCCAAGGCTCCAGGCCACTGCTACACGGAGCAGCCAGGGCTCTCTCAGGGAGGAACAGCCCTGCCCCAGTAAGGGAGCCACCTTGCAGGCAACAGCTGCAGGTAAAGGGAGAGCTCTGAGCTGCAGGGCCACAGGTCTGCCAGGCCCCTTGTGTATAGCCCACACAGGCTCCTAGCACAGGGCTGAGAAAGCAGGCTCCCTTTTCCCCCAGAATGAATAGTGAAAGTGCGCTTCCTCAGTTGAATGAAGAGGGTAAAATGCAAAGTTCTTATTTCCAGATGGATTTTCTTTCTTTCTCTCTTTCTTTTTTTGTTTTGTATTTTGAGTCAGGCTCTTGGTACAGAATCCAGGCTGACCTGGACCTCATTCACTGTGTGGCCACGTCTGGCCTTGACTTTATGGTGATCTTCCTGCCGTGGCCTCCCTCCGGCGTTCTCAGATTACCAGAGTGTGTACCACACCAGGCTAGGCTGATTCAACAGCAGCTACTTCATGACACACAGTCAGGATGGATCATTCCAGAAGACGAAGCGTGCTGGGGCTGGACTACTGTTCAGGGCGGTGACAAGGCGCACTAGAGACCTTGTACCCTTACAATCTGTTAACTCACACTCTTAAACCTCAGAAAACAAATACGTTCAACTTGGATTGGCACGGAAGGACACATTTTCCTGTCTTCATACAAGCTGCCTTTCCATGATCAGGCCTTCCTTGTCAGCCTGCTCCAGCCCCGTCACCACTCTGTCAGGTTCCCAGGCCGTGAGCACCACGGGCTGCCAGGGCAAAGCACAGCGATGACTCTTCTGTATTGCTAATCCTTTCCTAGTTCAGACATTATTTTCCTGCTGCTGTTTAGAAGACCATTCTTTTAGCCCCCACCCATTTTTACAAACTTAAAATATTTTACTTACAACCTGGAAATTAAAAGCAAATACAGTAAATCCTACCTGAAGAATGAGAAAATACAAATCTCTTGCCAGTTTCCACCATGTTAAGGAAAGCATTCACTCTGATCCTGCCTTGCTGCGATCCTGTACTTTCCAACTGGAAAAAGCAAAGGAGCAGCTGGGCGTGGTGGCAAACACTTGTTGTCCCAGGCTGCCTGGAGGCTGAGGCAGTAAGATGTCAAGTTCTAGCCCAGCCTGAGTAGCTTAGCAATTAAGGGAGACCCTATCTCAAAAAAAATAGAATTGGATTTTCCAAATAAAAGAATTAATAAGAGGGCAACTGAAATGGACCCATCAAAGAACTCTGAATAGCCAATAAATATATGAAAAAAAAGCTCCTCAGCATCTCTGGCCATCAGAAATGTAAAATAAAGCAACACTGTGGTTTGTCCGACCCCAGAAATACTGGCCATCAAGCAATCAAGTAAAGAAAGGCTGATGAGGGTTGAGGAAAGGAAGCTTCAAACAGTGCCGGTGGAGATCTGAACGAACAGAATGTTTACAGGAACCTATGGAGCGAGTCTTCAAAGAGCTGCAGCTTAAAATTCATGGGGGCAGCCACAGCCCTTCTGCCCAGAGGGTTAGGCACCACGTTGCCTCACCACGCACACCCTCGCTTCTGGCAGCACAGCTCACACTGGCCAAAGCCTTGGGAGCAGCCTGCGCGCTCACCAGCAGATGGGTAAAGAAGGTGGCATCTGTGCAGAGTGGGGCTCTCTGCTGCCATGAGGCTGTAACGTTCAGTGAAGTAAGTCAGACGCAAGGCTTTGCTGCCACATAGCCTCTCTTATGTGAGAAAGCCAAAGCATAAGCAAAAAGCAAAGTAAAAGCAGTAACAGGAAGTGGGGAGATGAGTGTTCTCGGTGAGAAGGGGATCAAGAGATGAGAGGGAGAAAAGACAAGAGAGAATTAAGATCTGCTATACACAGGACAACACATTCTGTGCTACACCCATGCACCACTATAAAAATGTAAATTATGATAAGAGGCTGAATTAAACAGATACTACCTTCAAACATCAAATAAAATGAAATGAATTGGAAAAAGAGCTGATTCTGGGGCTCAGAGTGCAGGCCCCAGATTTGACTCTCAGCCCCAACAACAAAGAAGAAAAGAGGTAAGGAAAACACGCTGCTTACCCTGCACCTGACCCACACCAGGGCGCCATGCCGGGTCAGGTTCACCTCTGGCTCCATAGCAAAGGGGCTAGGGAAGTCTATGCAGGAGAACCACGGCCCCTCCCCACCGAGGGCCCGGCTTGCCCTCTATCTGTGACCAATGTTCCCATATTCCTGTGGGCTACAGTCATCTGAAGGTTAGCTCTCCAGAAGCCCTTCAAGGGTCCAAGCCAAACACTGAGTGCGCAGGGTGGGCCCAGGCTCGGGAGCTTTGCTCTGCATGTCCAGTTACTCTGAGAAGACCCAGGAGACTTGTCTTTTAGCTCTGTGCTCGGGAGGCAGGAAGGGCAGGCCCGAGTCACAGCATGTCTAACACAGAGTAACTGGCAGGTGGCACAGACCACCCACTCGCAGGAAATCAATGGTGTGCTTTCCTCTTTCCACTCCACAATGCTAGTGAAAACTGTCCTAGTGGGCAGTGGTGTATCCCTGGCAGAAAATGTGACTCATGGCTGCTGTCGTGTCACTTCCCATGAGCACTGGTGTCCTGGTCTGAAGGGACATATGGTCTCACTTTGGCCACTTTTCCAATCCACTGACTTGGGAAACAGTCACAGGCCATGGGGAGGACTGATTCACAGGGCTGCTGAGCCAGGGCTCTGCTCCTGGTGCACTCTGCAGGTGTAACAGGCTCAGGCGCGGCAGCCCTGAGTCGGGCGTGGGAGGCACTAGCTGGGCAGTATCCAACCCGTCACACCCGCACCAACTGCGGAGAGTCCAGGGAAGGGCCAGGGGCAGCCACCCCGCTCGGAGCTGCTGCTGAGGTGGGCCCCACATGTCCTCACGCTCCGGGCTCATCCTGGCGACGGCTTGCTGCCCCATCTCTGAGAAGCAATGAGCAAAGGGGGCAGAAGGACATCACGTGTGTACGAAGGCTGGAGGAGCTGAGCGGGCTCATCTAGTGCGAGATCCAAGAGGCTTCCGTACCCAGCACAGCACCATGTGAGCTCAGCTGGCCCACATGTGTAAAATTCCTCCAGAATTATACGCACAGAGAAATCACTGAAAAGTAGAAACTCACAGCTCCACTGTCCAATACAAAGATTTAAAAATTAAACGTCTGTCCAGTAAGATCTTGTCTGAGGTGTAAGACTCGGTAAATAAAGAGTGCGCAGGTCGCTAGCTCAACCATTACAGAGTAAGCAAATTTAAGATGAGAAAAAAGAAACAGTGCTTGGATGAAAACCTTTCTAAAGTTGCGCAGCTGACAGAATCTATCTTCCGTAATACAGAAGTTCACTGCGGACAGGGAATGGAGCGGGCAAAGCACCCGAGGACCAGAACACCGGAGGGCGCTGGCGATGGAGCACTTTCATGCTGGAGCGGACCTGCCCCCCCCCCCCCCCCCCCCCCCCCCCCCC
>PVKA01000599.1:0-95451 GCA_004027165.1 Ctenomys sociabilis | reverse complement strand
CCTCCCAGCCTCCTCCGCTGAGAAGAAACAGAGCCTGGAGACCAACCTGAAGGAAACCTCGGAGATCTAGAGCAGGGCAGGGCCTCTTATTCAATACGCTAAAGAATAAAGTTTAAGAAGACCCAAGACCTGCAGGTTAGAGACAGAAGAGAAATTTGGAACATAAGATAAACAGTACATTATTGACTATAAAAGGCAAGCTTTGCCATTCTCCACCAAAATATTTACTTTATAAAATACAATAATATTTTTAAAAATCAGCTACATGTTATCACAAAGATTCCTGAAGGAATTTTCCAATTAAACCAAACATACAATGAAAGGCCTGTATGATAAAAATCAGAATGATCAAAATAGAAGTATAATAATGACCATGATCATAGCACAAGCACACAGGAGGGTGCCGAGCAGATCAACTAGTGAATGGTCAGCGAGGACAGGCAGCCTGGAAATGCAGGACCACGATGGAAACAGATGACAAAGAGGAGAGGTAGTGGGGAAGGCCAGAGCAGATGGGCCAGCGGCATATGTGGACACAAGCAAGCTCACATGCAAGTGAACCTGAGTTACGCCGAGGGCAGCGTCTCTAGTATGATGAATGTGGGTGTAGTACCAACTTCAGGCCTAAAGAAAGCCCTCCTACGTTTGACTGAGGAAACAGCCAAAATTTTCATGCTAGTTATATTTTAAAATGGCAACATGAACTGTCTTTCCTCTCCAAGTCCATCTATCCTCTAAAGACTCTAACAAATAGATAATTAAAAAGGACAAAAATCCTGAGAAGGAAAGAGAGGGTGGAGGGGCAAGGGCAGGGGAAGGGAGGGAAGGAGGGGGAAGGGGAAGAAGGGGAGGGGAGGGGAGAGAAGCAGAGTAGAGAGGAAAGGAGAGAGGGGAGAAAAGAGAAGAGAGTGAGAAGGAAAGACAAACAAAATGAAGCTAGCAAACTGTAGGGACAGACTACGGAAGAAGATTAAATTCACAAACTATGACATTTATATGCAGCGCGGACCAAAATGCTCTCCGACCTTGTGCTGGCCAGGCCAGGCCTCATTGCTGGGGCCCGACATCTGAGGAAAGCGACAGAAGGGAGGATTGATTTTGGCTCTCAGCTTCAGAAGCTTCAGCCCAAGGTCAGCCCTGTGGATTCTCTGGGCCTGAGGTGGGGCAGAAACGTCACGGCAGAAGGGCTGAGGGAGGAAGCTGCCCTGCTCGCAGTGGCCATTCACCTGTGCAGCTACCTCGCGGAGGAGACCTCAGGGCCCCCTTCAGACCCGTCCTGCCATGCAAGGACGTCAGCTCTGCAGTGCTCGGGAATGACGCTGCTGCAGTTTCGGGAGTGCATTACTGACTACTGGAAATGACAAAGCTATGCTCAGGCAATTTTCAGGGAACACTGGAACTTGCTAGAGATACATTTTTTTCAATTTTTATTTTGTAAAGAATACAAAATGGAGGGGCTGGGGAGATGGTTCAGTGGAATAAGTGCTTCCCGGGAAAGCGCAAGGGCCTGAGTTCAATCCCCGGTTCTGCAGAAAAAAAAAAAAGAGAAGAAAAGAATACAAAATGGTAATAGACAAAAAAACAGCATTAGAAATGATACAAAATTTCAGAGCTGGCGAGATAGCTCAGTGATCTAAGCCCTGGCACCACATGCAGTCCCGGCCTCCCATTCCCAGCCTCCCATCCTGGGCATGTCATGCCAAGCACCAACACCAGGAACGGTGGTGCATGCCTGGTAACCCAGCACTGAGGAGGCTGAGACAGGAGGATCACTGCAAGTCCGAGTAGATTAGCGAGAACCTGTACCAAACACATAACATTTAAATAAATGATTTAAAAAGAAATGATATAACAATTCACTAAACAAAGTAACAAATTCAGCAATGGTTGCTTCACTGCAGGGATGAGGAAAAGCACAAAAGAAAGAAGGAAAAAAGATACATTTAGGCATGGACACAGGGTAACTTGGACAGCTGAGCTGCCAGACTCTGTCGGTCTTTTGAAAGGCGCAGTTAATGCTTAAAATATTTTTTCTTATTATGCTTATATTTTTTTCTTATGAATTTCTTTAACATTTCTGTCACTGTTTTTTTTCTTTAAATCAATCTTGCATGTTTATATCTGGTAACCTAAATAAGTAATTTGAAGGTAACAAAAAATGTTTAATAAGTCAAATTACCAATGAAAGTTTGTCTTAAGAGTCTGAATGTTAGAGGGCCAGCAAAATAGCTCAGTGGACTACGTGCCTGCTTAGGTAACTGCTGGTTCGATCCCCTGCACCACATGCTTCACTGCCCCAAGACTTGGCACATGCCTGTAATCCCAGTGTCAGGAAGGCTGAGACAGGGGGATCGCTACAAGTCCAAGCTGTGTAGTGAGACCTTGTACCACATACCTTAAAAAAAATTATTTTCATGTATGAAAAGGCCCTTTAAAGACTTCTCCAAATTCAGCTTTCCTAACTGCAGTGGAACACCCATCTCTAAGAATAAAAAAAATGGAAAAGGAGGACACGTTGGGAGCCACAAAGCTAGGAAATCAATCAAATATGTATAGGTGGGTCTTACCTCACTCCCGAGATGAACATCCTGTCTAGTTAGGGTTAGCTATCAGCTGCCAGGCAACCTAGTGTCGTACATTACTAACTTCACAAAAGTTTAAATAAAGGACAGTTTTGTTGTGGAAAAAAAGGAGGAAGAGTTAGGATAGATATACAGCTACTTTCTCTTAGTTCACTGAGAATAAAAGTTTGTACTAATATTGTTTAGATATCATGTCTGCATCTTGTCCTCCTAATTACTATAAAGACAACAATGTGCAATGTATTAATGATTGTAACTGTCCTACTAACCTGTACTGAAACGTTTCATCACTATTTTATCTTTGTTTCTCACTAAAATGAAAAAATAATTATAAAAAGAGTAAATGCTTAAAAAATAACAAGTCAAAATATTAGAAAATGAATATAAAAGAGAAATTGAGGTGTAAGAAAACTGAAAACAGGTTAAATCAACAAAAAATACAGAAGTATGGCTGAAAAGAAGCCAACAACAATTTCTATTCCTCTCTAAAGGGGTTAATTGTTCACATTTTGACAAATAGCTAAAAATGAAACTTCTAACACAAATTCAGTAATAAATACGCCATTTGGAACTTGCCCACATTTAAAGACATTAAAAGCAACCAATAATATTCAAAAAGACAAATTAATGTACAAACATTAGGAATACACAAAAGGATGCAGCGCCTATGGAGAAAGATAATAATTTTAAGATCAGAATGAAAACAGAAGCCTATTAATTTTTTCATTAGATAAATACCGTAAATATTAGTTTTTCAAAATGCAAACAGTCCAAAAAAGCCATCAGTCAGCATGGAAGGAGATGCAAGCAGACCGACACAGAGGGGGTCAGGCTGCATTTCAGGGACATGCAGGCGGAAGCAATGCTGCCTCCGCAGGAGGGTGACCACCGCGGCACCGCTGCCTGGGGAAGCCAAGCGCTGGGCCGCGAGGGGCGAGGAGACAGAGCCGGCCGCAGGGAGCACTGCGGGCACCCGGTGTAGCCGCTGCCGCAGGCCCAGATGCCAGCGCCGTCCTCGACCTAACTGCTGTGCTTTTGCAATTCGTTTCACTGGTACACATGCAGTGTGAGAAGCTGATGGCTCACACAGCATATGAGCTCCCAACCACACCCCTCTTCCTTCCTCCACACACCATTTCTCTTTTGCAAAGATACCCTGGCTCCCAGCATCTTTCACTTTGCTCTTCAATTCATTTACATTTTGGTTTCTCCTATAAGAGAAGCCAGGTGGTACGTAAGGCTGTGTGATCTACTTCACTTTAGGTGATGGTCCCAGGATGAACTTGAAGTCTGCCCAAACATTAATCAAATATTAGGAAACCCAAAGCTTAACACTGCCTGAAGTCGAATCCACTACAGTGTGATTCAACTGGAAATTAAATACAATTTTCATGTAGCTTAGAGGCTTTCTGAAAATTCACCATCTTAAAATACACACGATATGTATTTAGTAGACTGGAGTCAAACACTGCCTTCTACTATTCTGACTTGGTGGCTCTCATGACAGGCAGCAGAAGGGCAAGGAGAACTCAGAGGGACATCCAGGTGCCCAAAGGGCCAGTGGAGACGCTGGCCGTCACCCAGGAGCAGATGTCCCCGGAACAAGTCAGTCTGGAACAGAACCCAGGAGCAGGCCCCCCCAGGAAGCTTCCACAGGCCCACTACAGGGATCCTAAGGAGAGGGGCAGGGGATGAATACAAGCTGGCTCCTCCCCTACAAAAGGAAAAACTTTAGGCACTTATTAGACAGTTAGGCAACATCAGTAAACTTTGAAAAGTGACTAAAACAGATTAAAAAAAAAAAGCCAATTATATCAATAAGCTTGAAAATACAATGCAATGTAAGAATTCTTTTTAAAAACTTCTATGCTTTAAAAAAAAAAAGTTACTATGCTTTTAAAAATCTAGGGTAAGATACCTAAATAGAAAAGTGGTTGAAGGAAAAATTAAGATTTACCAAATAATCATTACATATTTATATAATGGTCAAATAGTTTAAAAAGTAAAATTGCTAGGATTAATTTGTACCAACATAAACAAAATTTTTACAAATATGCCCATATTATAAGCCTTACAGCATATTTCATTTTTAGAAGTAGAAACTCAATATTATAAAGATGCTAGAAACCACTGAAAGAAGTATGCCCTGGATTTTGATTTTCACATTCCCTGGAAATCAAAGTTTCCAAGACTTAGGAATTTAGAAAAATAACTGTAGAGTGGAACAGTCAAATCAAACTTTAGACAAGCCTCACCTGCGAGGCCAACCTGCAGATGGGGACAGGATGCTGGCGTGAGGACCGGACGGCCCACTGCACTCACACGTGAACACGTGCATGTGACACGTGGTCGCTGGGGCACAGCACACCCACCCCAGACTGCCTGACAAATAAGCACTGAGAGCTCTGCACAAATGCTGGGATCCAATGCAAACGTGCTCCAGAAGTGCACACTGCCCAAGTGTGACAGAGGCAGGACAGTGAAACACCACAGAAGGACAATGACCGGGCACTAAAATAAACACTTAGCAGCTGACAATTATGTGTACGAATGCAATTAACAATAAAGACACTTCTTAACAAGGAAGGATTCATTAATTAATGAAATTTGAAATAACTAGTTAGCAATTTAGAAAAAAAATCAATTCAGGCTTTTATCTCACACCATTTAAAAAATAAATTTCAGATTTTTTTTTTTTAGTACTAAATACCAGTAATAAAAGAAAGAGAAAAAGCCCGAGATCAGTCACATCTTTGGACAGGGCGTGAACTTTTAAATGCAATGAATGGACTCACAAAGCAGTAAACAGACATAAATCTACATAAAAACAAAGACTCAACATAAACCTAAATATATTTACACTCTCCATGGCAAAATATGAAGAAAATAAATGCAACACAAGCAGAAATATTTTCAAGAAGAGCTGGTACAGTGCTTAAAAAAACTGGTGATATTTCAAGGCACTCTATAGCTAATGGCCAGCAGGCTAGTACAGCGAAGAGAGGGCACAGGGCCTCTGTCCTCGAAGAGGTCACAGCTCATGGGACAACAGCACCCCAACTATCAGAGGAACGCTTTACCTGAGTCATGGCTAATCTCTCAGCGCCCACTCACATGTCCGATCCATACCAAATCCTTAGGCTTGAGCACCAACCAACCCCTGCAACTATGTCCCACCGCCCTGCTTCAGGGCCCCTTTCCCCCACCTTCACCCTCGTCCCTGTCTGGGTGGAAATCACTGTCACTGCTTCATGTGACAGAAGCAGCACCTCCTGGCTTCCCTCATGGCCCGTACACTCCACAGAAGGGCCAGCTACACAGTGAGCCTGCTCTCATCTGTGGGGCCAAGTCAGCTCCTCCTCCCTCCCAGGTCCCCAGCACAGGGTCCCCCTGTCCCTCCCTCTGCAGGGACATCCCACCACCAAGGCCTCACCTAGGCCTTCCAGCCCAAGATCAGTGTCCTCCTGCTCAGTCTCTGCGGTCCTGTCCATCCCACTCCCATCCTCTGTCTCTTGATAAATCTGTAGATTTATCACACCCACTGACCCAGATTTATCAAGACCTCAGCTCCCTTAGGCAAGGGCCACCTGGGCACAGACTGCTGCCGCACCTCGTGGCAGAACGAAGTTGTCCCCGAGTTGGGACAGGAAAGCCACGCCTGGGAAGCCCGACCAGGCAAGCCTCACAAGGGCAGGCTGACTAGTGTAATTTTAGTATTGTTATATTAAGAGCCTGACTGCTGAGAACGACGTGGAACGTGGAGGCTGTGTTTGGGTGCTGTTGGAACAGATCTGAAATAACAGGAGTTTAATCTCTGTTTGCAAAATATTATTGAAGGACTTGGGCAAGTCACTGGCCTGCTCCAGCTTTACCTATTGCTACGTAGTATTGTCCCTGAGCTCCCCGCAATCCCCAAGCCCCGGGATTGCAGGCCTCTTCCACCACTCTCTGCGTGTGCATTTCATAGGATCTTTGAATGAGGACCATGCACCTCCGTAACACAACACTCACACGAGGGACAGCGAGGGATTTTAAACTTGTTAACTCAGAGGCTCCGAAAACCTGCTGTTGGCACTCAGAGCTGGCTGTCCCCTGAGAGTGTGGGAGAAACCCCAGGTCCTCTGGTGTCATCCGCGTGACCCTGGGTGACTCACTTCTGGCCTGTGCTCCTTCCTCACCTGTGTAACAGCAATGTCAGGAGTCATGTTTCAGGTGGAATGGGCCAGTGGGTGTGATGATCCTGCAGCAATACCTGTGAATAAATATTCTGAAACGTTAGCTGTTATTATGTATGTATCCAAAAGGGAACACCAGTCTTTTTTTTTTTTTTTTTTTTTTTTTTTTTGCTGGTACGGGGGATTGAACTCAGGACCCTTGCCTGGCAAGGGCAGGGAACACCAGTCATTTGGCAGTATGTTCCCAAGGCTTCAAAACTGTTCAAACCCAGAGTCAGTAATTCACCCTCATGGTCTCCATCCAACAGGAAGTAACTAAAGACAGAGATGGAGTCCGGTGAAGCTCTCCACAGCGTTTGCTGTAGGGAAGAGATCTCAGAGACACTGAGTGCCAGCAACCCCTGATGTCAGAGCTGTGCCCCATGTTGCTGAGTGTGGGGAGTCAGAGAACAACTTGTTTTAGCAGGATGCTGATGACAGAAATGCTCCACGTATACGAAAGGTGAACAGTTACACCACGCGATCCTCACAGAGCTCACGCTCGTCAGTCTTAGGAACCTAAATAGCCAGTGCTAGCGCCGAGCCGGATTCTTCCAGTTGAGCAAAATCAATTTGAATAAAATTCAGGAGCTTTTTCTACATGAACTTTCTGACCTATATTTTTGCTAAGTTTATCTTTTTTCCCCTTCTGAATGAAAGAAAAGCTTAAAAAACAAGAAAATACACAGTTTGACCTGCACATATTTTTGGAGTTCTCACACTTAGTCAGGCTCAGGTCTAGGCCTGGTTATTTGGTTTTCTAACCCACTTATCATCACAGTGCCTATTTCTGGCTGATGAGGATGGAGCATGGCTGATCAAACTTCTAAGCAGCCACCACCTCAGTGCGTGCCCGGCACAGGGACATGCAGATTCCAGCCCTCTCTGCCTGCTCCCCTGGCCTCAGCAAGGGAAGCCAGTGGACAGTGGGAGGCTTTGAAAGCACTGAAAATTCCTAAGCACACAGCCTGCTGTGCTGATTTATCAAAAGCATAAGTCTGCAGACAGCATAATAAACTAAGAAAGTTTAATAAAAAGTGAGAAAGAAAAAGTCCTTGCTCCCATGGGACACAACTATGTGCGACAGAAGTGGCCTCTTTCCTGTCACCTCTGAGAGCAAACTCTTCCTGGTCGTTCTATTATATGAGCTCTGTGAAAACAGCTTTAAGTTGGAAATAAAGACCACAGAAAGTACAAAGCAGCAATCCTGTGCTGTAGCATTAAAACTAACACGCATTGTATTTAGGACAGGATCTACAGGGTCTATAGGGTCTTATCACACAGATCGGACTCAAGCGATCCTCCTGTTTTCAGCCTCCCAAGCACTGGGATTACAGCGCGCGCCCCCATGCCTAGTCTCGCTCACTCTCTCAGTGTCCCAGGGGCAGGGCTGGCATCGCACGCCAGGGATTGAGCCCCCGCCACTGCACTCTGCCTAAGCAGGTGCATTAGTCTGCTGAGCTATTTGGCTGGCCCTTAACATGCATAGTAATCATGAATAAAAATACTGAGAAATATCAAAGCCCCTGTTTGCAGTCATCCAAAGCAGTAGAGCAAAACTGCTTTATCTAGAGCAACAAAATTTAATTTTTTAAATTCTTCTGGTTTCCAGGCACACCAATTAGGCATTTATTGATAAAGTCATGTCACTAAAGGTACATAATTTTTGAAATCAGGTCCATGAAACTGTGTAAGAACAGGTGCCTTTCATATCGGTGAAGCTGCCATTCTGATGCTTATCTTTACAGTGACATCAGCAGCCAGCATGCTATGCTTGCAGACAGAGGAGCCCTCAGCTGGAAGGTAGTATGGAAAGGCACATACAACAGTGTTGGAGAAAGGTGACCAAGACAATGTCGGGCCCAGAGCGGAATCCCGACACAGCAATCGGAGTAACTAGTAGAATGGGCTTCTGGTCACTGTCTAGGCCATCCGTGCCACTGCCCAGGCAGTGCATACTGAACACTGATGTCTACATTTTAGCAGAACTGCAACTGAAGATTGCCTCCCCCTTCTAATATTACTGGCTACGCTTAAAAGCTGCCTAATGAATAATACGAAATGCTTAACACAGGGCACAAAGACGTCTTCTAACCTATGAGTCAGCCCTAGGTGCTCCCAGCCACAGAAGCAGGGGCCTCAGGCTATCCTGTCTTCCTCTCTTGGTCAGCAGTACTTGTATTGAGCTAAACTTGTATTGCACAGCTCTAAGGCAAGGGAATGCTGGGGAAAGTCTTCACTGTCCTTGAAATTTGACTCAGGCCAGTGCAACGGACACCCACCGTGAAGGCACCCCCACAAGCCCTACCAGCCACTGGGGCTCCCCTTCTGAGGCCCCAGCCCATCTGTATGGCTTGGCATCTTTCCTATACTGCACTTGCTTTCTTGTCTTCAGAGAACGCCTGGGCTGTGCTCCACTCCCATGTCCCAGTCCGCAGGAATGCTTCATCAGCATTCCTAAAAGCACAGGTGCTGCGACCTGAGCAGAGAGGTGGCACAGCGAGAGACACAGCTGGCCTGGGACTCAAGAAAACAGCCTCAAATTTGACATCGTGATGGAAATGTGATCAGAGATCAAAGTCAAAAACACTCGGCCAAAAATTCTGTGACAGCCACCTGAAAACAGGACTCTCCAGGGGTAACAAGAAGCCTGACCAGAAAAAGACATGGCTGTCCACATCCGAGCTGCAGCAGGCTCTCCTGAGGCAAGACCTCGGACTGCCCTGAGATGCTATTCTACAGCCTGTACTCACTTGTGCAGGGATCTCAGCACCTGCCTGGCACAGCACCCTCTGCCGTCTGAAGTGAACACAGCTATCCCCAAACAATGACATGGAGTCACTGCGGAGTCACTGGAGGGCTCAGTAGAGCACCTTTAGCACAGGGAAGCTAGCTGCTGCTGGTGTCTGAAAAGGAGGGGCTGGCTCTGCCCTCTGGGTGGTGAACAGGATTCAGGTTTTCTGTGGCAAAAGGCAGATCCCTGGAAATGGGCTCTTGCCACCTTTCACATTAGAAATGCTCAAGGACTCTGAGGATGGACGTATCCCCCGCTCATTCACAAGAACACAAGGAAAGGCTTTCTAATCGGCCCAGCTAAGTGGAAACACTGGAGACCAACCTCTGTTCCATGTAAGAAAGCAAACTCCTGCTGCAGACAGAGGAAGGCCTGCCATCTTCTGGGGCACGCTAGAGGGAAGCACCTACTGGAGGAAGCACTGCGAAGAGGGCCCATGCTGGGTGCTAGGGACGCACTCCTGGCCACCATGTCCAGCAGCCTGGGCCAGACCAGGAGGAATGGGGGGGAGATTTCAGAGCATGCATCCCCCTGTGACTCACACAGAAACTCAAAGTTCTCTGACCCAGGTCAGAGGTCCAGGGACCACGCTGTGGAAAGGACCTTGACCAGTGATGCACACCCACGACCCCGAGCCTCATAAGAACCTGCACCCTGACGCTCATGGGGGCCCCTGTTCTGGCTCCCAGATGCTGCTTGAGAAGGAAAGCTGGCTCTAAGATGGCGAAGGCATGAAAAATACTGCTCAAAATTCAACTCGCTCAATGCCACACCCTTTAGTTTAGTTTATCGCCTCAAGGGTGGAAAAGGCATGTTCCTCACTGTCTGCGAGACAGGACGTCGTGCCAAGCTGATGCTGGCAGGGCTGGGTGGCCTGAGCCCACGTGGGGGAGGGCGCCCTGCAGCCACGCTGCTGCTGCACACCCCGGAAGACACAACTTTTTACTTTAAAATGGTTATGTGTGGTACAGCACCTACTCCGGCCTCTGAGAACAGAAAACACCTGGATTAAATTCCACACAATGCCCCTTACAGAATTTCCAATACTGTGAAACTCCCTCCCCAGGTGCTGCTAAAAATGACTCTCTTTTAACTGGACTGAAGTCTCACACATTCCCTAATGAAGGAAAACATATTTTGGGGGGTATGAAAAGAATGAGAGGTGTCAGTGCCCCCCACAAATGTGATCAGTAGGTACAGCAAACATGCACCCACAAAAATGAGGATTAGAATTGTTCAAGGATGCATGGCGAAAATGTGGATCTAAAACAAAAATACCTAACACGCAGGAGGGACGTGTTCCAGCTACACGCGCACCCCCCCGTGAGACCCGCATGGCAGCCTCGTCATCCCCTCACCAGGCGGCAGAGCTGTGGGACAGGCCCCGGGCTCCACCCTGACCCAGCTCCTCCCTCTGCAGGAAGGCCCCAGCGTTACACAGCCAGAGTTGGGATGAATTTAACAGCATTTCTACTTTCAGATCAGTAGCTTCCCCAGGCAGAGGTAGAAGTAGCACTGCCATAGATCTGATACACGCCGGATCAGCACGCCTCTCTCTACGATGCAGCACTTGTCCTTAACACTTCCTGAGGAGCCTCACAGAGGGCTCTCTGCAGGACACGAGGGCCGCCCACTGAGGCTCACCCCACGGACCAGCGCAGCCAATGGCGACCTGCCACAGCAGGGTCTATGCTCCACACAGCAAGACGTAGCTGCCTTCTCACAACACCCAGTGGGTCACGGTGAGACTCCGCTCCAGTGCTGCAGCTCCTTTTACAAGAACAAACTTCTCAGCAGCAGCCCCGGCCCTGGAGAACCAACCATCTTGGTGACGTCTCTCTCATCTCTTTTTGTTGCTTGTTTCTGAGACAAGGTTTTGCTATGTGTATAACCTCGGTGGCCACATCCCTGGAGTCCTCCAGTCTTGGCCTACTGAGTGCGGTGCTTACAGGTGCCCTGCTGGCTTATATCTCACATTTAAACTTTAAATAATTTAATTCTTCACTAGAGCATATTTCATAGGGTTTTGTCTGACCTCTATGCTTGCTTCACCTCCAAGCAGAGTTTGGAAGGAGCTTCACAGCTCAGACATTGGGTAGGTTAGTGTTGGCTTGGTCAGCAGGCTCTTTACCAATGCCAGAACAGAAAGCCAGAAAGCACTGGGAAGTCTGTGATGAATCTGCTCATCCTACAGATGGGAACGGTGGTCTGGGGAACAGAGCGATATCAGAACTCAGCTCCTATTCTGCACCCAGGGCTGCACCGCAGGACCAGCAATTCCCAAAGCTAACACCATGCATAGATCTGGAGCTACTGTGTGACCTTACGAATCAGCAGGAACTATAAAAACAGAACTACAAGTTTAGTCCAGACCTCCATTTGTAGGTGAAATGAAGTCCAAGTGGGTGAAGCAGTGGGACATCCTTACTACGCCTTTTTTTTAACTTGTATTATTAATTATGCAGCAGACAGTGCTGCTAGTGACATCGTAGTAGAGCAGTTTTCAATCAAAATTCTTGTGATGAAATGCAGATGCTGATGGTTTTGTAAGCATCCTCCTCTCCACCAGACTACGTATGTATTCTCTGCCTGTGTGTATCTTACAAACTTAGAACACTGAGTATGGGGAAGGCACACCATTTTTGTGAGATGTCTGTAAGTCAAGGCTAGACAGAGTGATGTTCAATTTCATGATACATAACCATAACATGGCTTTACTAATGCTCTGTATGACATTATGTAGAAACAGTGCAATTCTCATTCCATCACGTGCAAGCTATAATTACTTTGATTAATTTACTATTACTAGTTATAAGCCACTTTCTAATTAAGGAGTAAGTTTAAAATAAGTAGATGAAAAGCACTTTCAGCCTGTTTCGTTAACCTTTCTGTCTGCAGGAAAAGGTAAACTTTGAAGAGTAAAGGTTGGGTTAGCTTCAAAGCCAGACTGACTCAGGCACAATATGTTAATTTTAAAATGCTAAAAATACCAAATTTCATCTCCCATTTCAAGGAAATGAAAAAGCAGCCCAGATCCATGTGAGGTTATTTTTTCTTACGATTTTAACAATTCATGGAAGACTTTATATAAAATTGGGCAGAAGCTCAGCTTCAAGACAAAATGAGTAAGACAAGGTTAAACATTCAGGAAAGACAGGGAGACATAAACCAGAGCACAAGTACATAAAAGCCTCAGATGCATGTCAGTATAACTGACGGGATTTCATACGTAACCAACCTTGTCAAATTAATTTAACCTATGCAAATTCATGAATCTTGTGTATTGATGGCCCTCCTTTGTTCTGAGGTCTTACTCCTATGCTCTGTAACACTTGAGTACCTCTGTTCTCCTTCTACATGCTTTGCCCCATGGCAAATCAGTCCATCTCAGAACGAACAGAATCACAGCTGCTAGCTTGAGGGTACCACTGCCCACATGGAGCTCCAAAAGTCCCCCTGCAGCTCAGCTACCTGTCCTTGCCACGCCTCTGTCTGAATCTGTGTCAGTGGGTCCCTCAGCATCTGTGGCCCTGAGCATCTACCATCAGGCCCTCAACCACCCCACCCCAGTCTGAATTCCTTCACACATTTCCAATCTAGCATCAGTTCAAAACTTCTGGGAACTCAGACCGGGGTTTTAAACTCGAGCCCCCGTAGTCTGCACCCTGGTGCAGCCCCCTCATACTCTTCTCCATGCTCATGACTGGGCTATGACAGGATCGTGTTCTGTGACAAAGCATTTGTCCAGCCTTGGTGGAGCACAGGATTCCAAGTTCTTGGAGTTTCCAAGTGACTGGGGGTCCTCACTCCCTACTGTGGACCGCAATCCAGGCCAAGAGCAGAGGCTGGATACTGAGTTCAGCCTCTCAGTCCCCATCCCAGCACTGAATGCGGAGTGAGGCACTGATCCCAGGCTCGGTGGCAAGCTCAGGCATGCACCAAGAGGACCTGTGCTCTGCTTCCGTGGGCAAGAACTCCGGCCCCTTGACCACCACCTTCACCCGGCACTCTGCACCCTACAATGGACTGAGCCTATGCACACAGAGCTTCCAAGTCCAGAGTCCTGCAGATTGATCTATTGAGCTCTCACCTGCAGAGCATGAACCTCCTTCATTCACAGCCCGTGGGCAGAAGCTCCGGGGCCTGGGGACTCCTGGCATGTGCCAGATGTATGTTGACAGGAGCCTTCTTGGGTGCTGGGCCTGAAGCCTAGGGAGTCGCACAAAGGCTGTGCTGGTGGCAAAGGTAGTGTAACCAGATAAATACAGACCCAGCTCACATGAACTCAGGAGGGACAGCACATCTCTAATACCGGCAAGGTCTGGAGGGGCCCAAGACACAGCTATGCCAGATATGCATATTTCACTGGTTATCCAGAGTCTCCAAGTCTTGCTTATCCTAAACCTCCCAACTGCCTCTGAGCAAGCCGGGTCACCATTCCTCCTTTCCTGGAGGTCTCCTATCATTACTTGGCCCAGAATTCAGCTTTTATAATCCTCACTACTATTATTCCTTCTGTTCTCTTTTCCTTTATTTCCTACCTTTCCTTTCTCTCTACTAGGAATAGGGCCTTGATCATGCTAGCACTTGGAAAGTGCTCCACCAGTTATTATTTTTTTGAGCTATATCCCCCAGTTATTATTTTTTTAATGTCTTATAATTTCTTGCTAAATTTCCCAGATTGGCTTTCAACTTGCAATCGTCCTGTTTCAGCTTCCTAAGTAGCTTGATAAGAGAAATGGGTCACCCCTCTTGGGAGATTCCTGCTCTTGAACAGCACTTTGATAAAGTCTTTCAGTGTGCCAAACTTACTCTGAGCCCTGAGCACACACACAGATTTGGCAGCAAGGCAATCACGCATTGACGAGGCACCAAAAGCTTCAGAACACAGACAGAGCTGTGTTCGAATCCTGTCTTCTCTACACAGCAGCTGGGTAAAATTAGACAGTGCACGCTACCCATTTGGTGTCCAATCTCTTCACTGTATATAAGCACATCAAGACATGAGGGTGTTCTGCAGGGAGAAGAAAAGCAACTTTCAATCTACCATTAATGGGCCACTTACTCCTGAGGTTTTGTCACAGAAAGCAGAAGCCCCTGGTGTTCAGTGACCATCAGGCTGCGTGGGAATCTGACACTGCCCTCCCTTTCCATCTCCATCCACTCAGCCCTCGGTATGAGCAAGTGTTTTTGGGCAGTGCTGCCGCCAGGCGCCTCACTCTCCACCCTGCTCCTGGGCCCTCCTAAGGCTTTGTGGATGAGCAGGTTCCTGCTGAGTGTAGTCGACATCCAGTGTGAAAGGTGAGCTCCAGAATCTGCCGTCCTCCTGCCTCTCAGGCATGACTAGCTCAGTGTCCCGTGGTCACCTTAGGTTTTCCTCGAGCCTCTTGGCTCTTGCTGCCTGGCAGTTTCTTTACTCAGCATTTATATGTGAAGACATCATAGGCATAGGCCAGGGGTTTCTGAGAAGAACCCTGGTTCGAAGGAAATGGTACCAAGAATCAACAAATGGGTCACATTAAGTGAAAATTTTCTGCACAACCAAAGGACTAATCAACAGAGTGAAAAGCCACCTATAAAATGGGAAAAACATTTCCAACTATTTCTGAGGATTAATACCCAGAGTGCATAAAGAATTATATAATTAGACCTCCAAAATAAAAGAAGCAACTTAAAAATGGACAACCAAAACTAACAGTCACTTCTCAGAAACAAAAAAGAGCAAGCAAAACATGAAGAAATCCTAAGCCAGCTGGTCATCACAGAACGCACACAAATCTGCAGAGACCCCTTTCAGCCCAGAGAGAAGGTTCAGCATGGGCAGATCAAATATGACCGCTCCTGTGATGCCACGGGAAGAAGGGCCATTCCACAGTCCAGGGGTGTAAACGATATGCCCCTGGGAAAGCAGGGCAGAGGCTCGTTAACAAACTAAGACCAGAGATTCCAGTCGACCCTGTCATCACACTTGTGGGGGTTTCTCCAGAGAACTGAGGACATCATACCCAGAAACACCATGCACACTGATGCATATAGCAGTGCAGCTCATAAAAGCCCAATGCTCAAGGCAGCCTACATGTCCATCGTGCATAAAGATGGATATAGCAAATACCGTACTTCACCCAGTATACTCAGCCACAAAAAAGGATAAATTTGAGTCATATATTGGAATTATTTATTTGCAGGAATTAGTCATGAGTAAGACTATTTAAATAAATCAGGTACATACATGGAATTTCTCACATGGTTTCTCTTCCATCAGAAACCCAAAATAAATCTGTATTTATTCACATAAAGAAAAACTAGGGGCCAGGAAGATGGCTCAGTGGAATAAGCACTTCCCTGGCAAGCACGAGGGCCTGAGTTCAACCCCCAGTTCTGCCAAAAAAGAAAAAGAAAGAAACTAAACAAAAGATAGGTAACAGGAAGTAGGGCGATTTCTGTCAAATGGGGACAGAGCTAAGGGACAGAGGAGGAGGTGGGAGGGAAGAAGAAAGGGCCAAAGGAAGAACGGAGCTGTGTGAGGAACATGTTCGACTCCAGAGGAGCCTGCGTGCTCTGCACCTCAACACGCCCTAAGGACGCAGGTTAACAGAGGCGCCCAAGACGCCTGGTCTCCCCACATGCACACACACACACACACACATGCACGCGCACATGCACACACATGCACACGCACACACACATGCACACGCGCACACACATGGCTAACATCAGCCTGCTCTCCTCCCTAGGTGCCTACTGCTTTTATTTGGTTCCTCAACACCTCTAGTGGGAGAACTAAAGGCGAAAGACACAGGAAACGAGAGAGAAGAGGACAAAGCTAAAGCTAACAGAAGAGGGAGAGAGGCGGAGACAGAGAGGAGGACAGGGCAGGAGGAAGCCGCGCGAGCGGAGGCGGGCCACACACCTGGTGCCGACGCTGGCCGACTACCATCCAGGTCCTGACTGCCTTGGCCCAGCTGCAGCAGCCAGGCAGGACATGAAGACACCTGCAGGGCGCAGGGCGGACTCCTGGGCCTCCCTGCAGATGCCTACCTTCTCCCGACAACGCTCTTCCCTGTCCTCCCTTCCCTCAAAGGCAGCTCTGGGACGCCCGCAGCACTGACCCCTCCACGGGGCCGGGCTTGCCTCCTCTGCCAGGTGGCCCACACATACCTCTCCCCTCTCAGACTCCCACACACCTTGCAGGTGAGTCTCCCTGCTCTCCTTTTCTTCTTCCCCTCCCTCTTCCTCCAGCCTCAACTCTGCTGTGTTCAGCCTCTTCCTTCCTGACTCTTTTGTCTTTTATGTTCCCTAATGGAGCCAGCTGCTGTCCATGAAAGCTTCTGGGCTGGCCTGAATGTGTGCGGCAAGCTGTGTTCCTGTGGCCTGCGCGTCTGGCCTGAAGCACTCAGCTCTGCAGCTGAGGGGCAGTCACACAGCCCCGAGGCACTCACAACTATCATCGGTTCATATATCTCTAGAACTGAAAGCAAAAACTTAGAACATTTTATAAGAATTTTGAACTGCATGAGAAAAAATTATTCAAGGAGAAAATATTTCTTACATCAGTCTCCCCAGGGATGACCCTGGTTCTCTGCCTTCCCATGGTTCCCAATCAGGTCTGAGTAGAGTCACTAGTGACCCAGCCCTGAGACTCCAGCCCTCTAACTTCAGTGCTTTGGGGACACCCAAATGAAAATGAGAATGTAAGGAATATGCAGCGCATGGGTCACCCCACTGCCTCTGCCATCAGTATCACCAAGGCCACCATGCAAATGTCAGGACCCCCAAGGAGCCTGCTGCACTCAGAAGATGCCCTAACCCAAGCCTCCCCAACCCCAGCAGCCGTTTCAGGGAGCATCTGCAAAGCACTCCCCTCCATTAGTAGACATACTACATGCAACATCCATATCAGTTGGGCCGCTACTGTCCAGAAACTGGGCCACAGAACACTTAAGGACCAGGGCCATGGAGGCATGCAGGAGGCATCAAAACCAGATGACCCAGCTGTCACCCCACAGCACATACCAGCCACTGTCAACTCCTGTGCCCACGTGTCCAGAATTCTTTTCACCCCAGCCCTTCAGCCCAGGACTGGAGGACAGGGGACAGCGGGGACACTACACCCTTTGTAGCAGATCCTCTCTGTCCCCAGGGACAAAGCATGTCCAGGAGAAATGACATCATTGCTCTCAAGCAGTCACGGGAGCCT
The DNA here is from genome assembly GCA_004027165.1 of Ctenomys sociabilis. Taxonomy (NCBI): domain Eukaryota; kingdom Metazoa; phylum Chordata; class Mammalia; order Rodentia; family Ctenomyidae; genus Ctenomys; species Ctenomys sociabilis. The sequence goes on along the minus strand of PVKA01000599.1, from coordinate 77,664 downwards.
TCTGCTGACCGAGGAAGATCTAAGAGGGATGCACCATGGAAGCAAAGAAAAACGCTATTTGCATGTATTTACAAGCTGCTTTTCTCAGAAGGTGTTCCATGAAGATACGTACATTACTGGCAGATAAAGTAAATTAAAATAGGTCGAACTGAAAGGCAGGGGGCACGGTGGGGCAGCCCAGGACAGCGAGTGCCCACGGCACAGGCCAGGAACTCACAGGGCCTCGCTAGCAACCAGCTGGACCCTGGCTCCACACTCCACAGCAGCCAACCGAAAGGCAGGAGCAAGATAAAATACTTCATTCTTTTTCTTCAGAATTCAAAAAGTGGTTGCTTAGGAGAAACCCAAATATTTCCTGTTCTAAGAATAGAGAGAAATTGCTTCCACAGCCTTGCCGAAAGGACAGAGTGTAGTATAATAAGTACCACCCTGAACAACCTGCCCACACTAGGCACAGAAGCAGATGGCAGGGGCGGAACTGTACGGGCATGTCGTCCGCACAGTGCTGACAACGGGCTCGGGACACTGCACAGCATCCTGCCTGGGTTTGAATCCTACCTTTGTAGCTCATTAGTACGTAACACTGGTCAGCATCCACTCAGACCTCAGTTTTTAACCACTAACAAAATGAAGATAAGTGCAAGGGCCTGAGTTCAATCCTGATTCTGCAAAAAAAAAAAAAAAAAAAAAAGAAGCAGCAGCAGCCCCCTATGGGTATGTGAGGCCTTAATCTGTCAATATATGGATGTGCTTAGAAACATATTTGGGGTGTAGAAGCACCATTGTTTTCCCAGTGATTACTACTGCACACACTTATTCCTCGCTTCCCACTCTCCTGGTGACAACCAACAATAGAAAGCAAAGAACTCGAGGGGGCAGCTGCCCCTGGCCACACGTCGCACCTGGCTCCATTTAGAGGCTGGTTCCCTTCCTTCTGGTCCACAGCTCTGCATGGCATCTGATGACTGCCTGCCCCAACTACTTGCCTCTTTGGGAGCATGGGAGCCCAGCCTGCTTCTCAGACACTGGGATGACAGGGGCAGCCAGCTGGGAAGAGGAGGGCAGGCCCAGCTACTGTGCTGTTACTGAGCCTCCTGCAGGGACTGAGCGGCAGCCCTCCCCCAGGACTGACTGGCTGCAGTGACTCGCTCTCCTCTTCAAGACAGTCCCTAGTTACCCGGACTTCCCTCAATCTCAGGAACTCTTACCTCATCTCAAGGAGTAATCTGAGGAGAGTCATGCCTGCCTGAATGCTCACACTTCACACACACTCATCTGTGCTACGTCTCATCCTGAAGTGACACCTCAGATCTCCCCATGACTCTAATGTGTAACTCCATCCCCACGACAGAGAATGTGGGGGCGGGGTAAGGCACCCCCGTGCTGTGCATTAAAGGCAGTTAACAGTTCCGGCACAGCCAGTTCAAGCAATCCTGCAGTACCCAGAGGGAGAGCTCCTAGAAGAGGCCTCATCCTCTGGGTGAGGATGCAGGTTTCAAAGAGCGCAAACTAATGAGGAGAGTGATACAAACACCATGCAGGTCTTACTAAAAGTTGAATAACACATCACTACTTGGCCTTTCCAAAATTTTGAGCAGCAGACACAAGAGAGCAGTCCCATGTGATGTATCCCGATGCTCAACACAGGCTCTTCCTCAGACTGCAAACAAGGACGACACACCACCCAGCACAGTCTGTGGTGGCTGTGGCTTGTGTCTCAAGGTCCCCCAAAAGCCTCATGCAGCCCAGAAGGGGCTTTTGCAGAGGTGGCCCAATTTAGAGTGTGCAGTGCTGGGATTAAGGGTGTGAGATTACTGACTCAGTCCACTGATTGGCGTGGTGCTGCCCTAGTCCCAGCAGCCTGGATAGAGTGAAGGGGCAGGAAGACGCTGCCAAGGTCTACAGCTTGCTTTGCTGCCTTCTGCCCGCCATGAACTGTTTCTCCTCTGCCGTGCCACCCTGCCCTGGAGCCAGCCGATGAGGGACTGAGTCCTCTGCAGACTGCGAGCTGAGTAAACCTCCCCGCCCTGGGCTTTGGGTGTCGGGTATCCTGGCTCAGCAGCAAGAAAAGAAACTAAGACAGCGGTTATATCAGCTTTTGCATAGTCACTACCACCAGAATGGAGAGCCTTCTGCATCCCATGTTGTATACCAATTAGCGTAGAACAAAAGCTCTGCGACTCCAAAGCTGTACCACTCCCAAAGACCCAACTTCTAAACAAATACGTCAGACCTCAATTTTTCATTCTTGCATTTTAGTGTTTACTTGCATCAAGGAGAAGGAATACTCTCTCGTTTTCTTCTGTTGTGGCTTCCTACTGTCTAGAGCCACCTTTTTAACTTAAAAGTGAGAAAATTGGACCTGAAAGGGTCATTGAAATTACATTTTCCCTTAGATGTAAACAAATATAAATAAAATATTAAAGGTAGGAACAAAATAGCTATCAGGTCTGATACGGTTGCCGTTCCACCCAGATTTCAGTGGCATGGCGGGCCTGCCAGCTCAGCCTGGCCTATAATTCTGTATGCTTCCTCAAAGCCACCACAGGCACACAATACACTCATAAATCCCTCCTTGGTAGGTGCCTATTTGCATCTCCTCTAGTTTCTAGAAAAGGCCTCACAGAAGGCTTAGCTTACAACATCTGAGAAGAGCAACCAGGAGGAGCATGACCTCGCGGTGATCAGCTGACCAGAGGACCCTCCGCCTGTCCTCCCCCCACATCAACAGCTCCCAGAGCTCTTGCAGCCCAGCCCATGCCAACCTCCACTGGGATCGCTTTGCTGACTCACTCCTCTTCCCTTGCCTCCCATTTTCCTTGCACTGAAATAACTTTTGTTCCTAAATATTAATTGGTGTTAACAAGATTGCCATAACGAGTCAAGAGAGCCCCGCGCTTCAATGTCCGCATATCTATGCTCAGCTTCGTAGGCTCTACTCATCCTGCTCACCAGAGCACATCAAAGAGTAGGAGGCCATGCTGTCTTCTCAGCCACCCAAGCAGACTTAGTTGTTTCTTGTCAAGCTTCAGTGAAGCTTCCTCCCCACTTCGAGAAAGTTCTCAAGCCCTTCACTTCGGTCTCAGGTGCTGACATGCGGTAGGCTCTGGCAGTGGCACCAGTGTGGGTGGAGGGCAACACTTTCTAGTTCATCTTTAATACACTCCCTGATGGAATTTAAATGACTAAAGCAAGGACAAGAAAACCTTGGCCAAAGTGATTACTCAGGAAGTTACATAATTCAGTATTTCTTTATGTATTTAGTACAGGGTCTACAGAGTCTCACTCCATAGATTGGACTCATAGTGATCCTCCTGTGTTTAGCCTCCCAACTGCTGGGATTATAGGCACATGCCACCATGCCCAGTCTCAGTCACCATCTCAATGCACCCTGGGGGTGGGGCTGGCATACCACTCCAGGGATCAAGCCCTGGTCCTGTGTCTGCCTAACCAGGCACTTTAATCCATTGAGCTATCTGGCTTGACCTCACGATTTCTTAATAATGTAAATCAAAATAAAATAAAATCCACTATGTTTTGCAGTTGAGCCTTTCTACCCCTGTAAGATCACCTGATAATTGTCTAATGATTAAAAACTTGGGAATGTGCTATGGATTCCAGTATGCAGAGAATGTATAAACACTTATGTACAGAAGATATAAACTCCTGACTGGCAAAAAAATAATAAAAGGGTAGCATGGACAACTTAAAATAGAAGCAACAGGTGAATCATTAAACTTATGCCTATTCACAACATTATAAAAATTCTAAGAATTAATAAATATCTTATGGGAAATCAGGAGCAGCTGTTTTCAACAAATGATGATTGAATTTATTTTTGCTAGCAAACCTTTCACATTTGCACCTAAGATAAATGTCCTTCATGGAAAGGTGAGCAGTCAGCAGGAAGAATATTCAGAGCCTGAGTTTGGGGGTGACATCAAGTTAACACTTCAGTCCATAGAAACACCCTATGTACATTGGGTAAGCAAGTGAATCATAGCTACACCAGCTCCAAGTACATTAACTCATATTCAAAGTATGCTAGCTCAAACTCTCTCTGACTTCCCAAGAGATCTTTTGGAGAAAATATTCCCATAGATACAGAAAGGAAAAGCAATATCTAAGCTCTAGATTCAACCCACACTCAGCATGACTGGGACCACCCAGGGTCCAAAGGATCCTCATTCAATCCAGGCCTAGCATGGAAGTGGGACTGCCCAGGGCCCACCGGATCTTTATTCATCCGAGGCCCAGTTTGAGGGAGACTGCCCAGGGCCCACCGAGTCTTCATTTGACCCAGACCAAGCCCAGCATGAGTGAGACTGCCTGGGGCCCACCAAATCTTCATTCAAGCCAGCACCCAGACCCGAAGTGTGAGTGGAACTTCCTGCATCAAGACAGGCCCAGTGTGGAACCCTGCGGCAGAACTCCCTGCATAGAGGCTAGAGGCAGGGCCCATTCAGCTGATCCAGGAGCAGAGCGTCTTGCCAGAGTGGCACAAACGGTTCACCTCTAAGGGCTGCAGCAGGAAGAAGTGGAGCACAGCAGCCAGAGCCAAGCCACACCCAACTGGATGAGTTTAAACTTGGTAGATCTGGACCTGGTGCTAAGGTAATTTAAGCTCTACATCAAAGGTCAGAAGACAGTACTATACAAAATGACAAAGAGAAGGAGAAGAGTAAATTATCAGGCCCCGAGCTAAACCAGAACAAATTCAGGAGACAATAGCATAGAAGAAATTGGAAATCACACACCTGAAATCTCTAAAATAACAGCATCAGAAGTAAAGAAACAATTACAGAAAGGCATAGAGGAAATCAGATCAGAAATAATTTCTGAAGTAAAAAAAGAAATGATAACTATAATGAAAGAAGTACTAAGTAGTTCTAAAGAAGACATTGATAAAAAAAATAAAGAAGAATATAAAAATGATGGAATCCTTAAAGGAGCAGTAGAGGAAAAAATAGAATGCATGAAGTAGATTCACAGTGCTGTACAGGAAACTAAAACCTCAATCACAAGCTGGCAAAACCATTTGAATGAAAGTGAAAATAGACATTCAGACCTTGAAGACACCATTGCAGCTAGTGAAAAGGTAAGAAAAGATCTCTTGAAAACAACTAGGATGCAGGAAAAAATAATTTAACATCTGCAAGAAGATATAAAGATAAACAATGTAAGACCAATAGGCATAAATGAGAAAGAAAGGATCAAAATAAATGATATAAAAAGAAGATAGACAGAAAGAATAACAGAAAACTTCCCAAATATGGGGAAACAGTCTGACATTCAGTAACCGAAGCATATAGAACTTCAAATAATATCAAAGTCATATATTTAGATTTCAATATTTGTTATTTTTTATTCTTAATAATTAAAAACACACCCAGACATACAATAATCAAGATTCCAGAAATTCTGCACAGGAACAGTATACTAAAAGCAACCAAAGAAACAGATCACATGAAAGGAAAACCCATCAGAATAATGGTAGATTTCTCTTCACAAACCATCAAGGCAAGAAGAGCATGGAGTAAAGTACAAGTCTTACAAGAAAACAAATTGCAACCCAGACTGATATACCCTGTGAAACTCTCTTTCAAGTTTAATGGAGAAGTGAAATACTTCCATGACAAAGGATAACTAAAGAATTTCATGATGAGAAAGCCAACCCAACACAGACTACTAAAAGATATTCTAGAGAGGAAGCAAAATGACCACAACCCCATGAATGAGAATGGAAAGAACCCACCAAATAGGGCAAACAATTAAACACAGGAGAAAAAGAGGTATACAAAAGCAGTCTTTCAATTATTCTTTTGTGCACAGCAGCAAAACATTTCCATCAGCACACTTTACAGATGGACTTCTCCTGCACCCTATGGGCCATGATTCTTTTTGGGTCTACAGGGTGGATATCAAGGAAACAGCAGCAGCTCAGTCCCACAAGTGACACCAGACCACCAGTGTCATGGACACTGTCCATGTCCACAACATACTAGAACTCTGTGCAATGTCCTATCCCCAAACCATTAGAAGTGCTGGTCACATATTTAGATTTCAATATTTGTTATTTTTTATTCTTAATAATTCTTTACTATCATGAAAACTTTTTCTTAGTTTAATAGTTTTGAAATATTTAATTTTTAATTAATTAATTCTTAATTTTCTGAATATTGTTTAATCTTTTTGTTTTAAGATTTATATTGTATCTTTGATTTGCAATCTACTTATAAGACATGGTATATTTTCTCCTAATAATAGAAACTTTAAAAGTATATTTCCATTTTCCATACACTTTATATTACTTATCTTTTACACACACACACAAGACACACACACAAAAAAATACATATATAACCTGACGTAAGATTGATACTGTTTTGTAGAAATCTTCAATGACCTTTTTTTTTTGTTTTGTTTTTGTTTTTTTGTCTTTTTGAGACAGGGTCTCACTATGAAGTTCAGGCTGGCCTTAAGCTCACTTTGTAGGTCAGGCTGGTCTTGAACTCACAACAATCCTCCTGCCTCAGCCTCCTGAGTGCTGGAATTACAGGTCTGCACCACCACTTTTAAATGAGTTTATCTAATATATTTTACATGGTCCTGAATAACTACCATTTTGAGAGCTATTTATTCTTTATCCAGGACCATATAGCAACTTCTCTTGTCTTCTGGATTATCCCCCTTGTTAATTCCTATATGCTATCCTGGAGGTATTAAAATAGTTTGAGTGTGTATAACTGGAAAATATTTAGTTTTTAAAGTATGTTTGCTAAACACAAAATTCAATGATAGTGCTGGCCCCACCCCAGGGTACAATGAGAGCAATTGAGACTGAGCATGATGGCGTGTGCCTGTAATCCCAGCTGCTAAGAGGCTGTAAATGGGCAGAATACTATGAGTCCCATTTAGTAGTGAGACCCTCAATACCCTGTAGACCCTTCCCTAAAATACAAAAGGAAATAAATTAAATTAAATTCAATGAGGACAATTCTTTTTTTTCTTTCAGTCCTTTGAATTAATTAGTCTAGTTTCTTACACACTTGCTCTTTATTTTTCTAATGTGGAATAAGATGCTATTTAATTCTGTTCTTCCATAGATAATTTTTTTTATGTATATGCTTTAATGACTTTTTTCTTTACAATTAGTTTTGTACAATTTCATTTTTATCTTGGTATGATTTTATTAAAATTTCCTGTGCAAAAGGTTCATTTTTCTTGGAAATGTGGTGCTATAATTTCAACTAAATTCAGAAATTTTAAATCTTTAAATATTTACTGCCTACCCCTTTCTATTTTGAGAATTCTAATTGTATGAATATAAGTTTCTTGATTTTGGCACAGAGTGAACTATTATATGAATGATCTGTAAATTCTTCATTTTTATTTTGAATAATTTTTATTGTTATATTCATTTAAGTATGTAATTTATTACAGTGTGCAATCTAAATAAATAAATAAATTTAAAGAAAAATAAACTCTGACACAGTGAGTAACTGTTGCTCCAGGAAGAGCAGCTGAGCACGCCTGCTGGATGAGGGTGGTTTTCCTGGCTCACTTCTGTGAGGGGACCTCCAGTGTCTCTAGGAGAATGTGACAGACGTGGCTCATGAGTTCTGCACTCATGCTTGGGGGTCTGGAAGAGAGCTCAGGACAGGGACACGCTGCTGTGGATGGGACGGTGTCTGGAGTGGGAGCACTTGACAAGCTCTCTGAAAAATTCCCCAGAAGTTGCGCTGTAACTGCTTAGCAGAGGGAAAAACAGGAGACAGAGACCATTTGGTCATTTTCTGGGGCAAAAATGTCGACACCTTTGCTGCGTTCAGTATGAGAATGGCCCATGCAGTGGCCTCCTTTCTGTCCCTCCTCAGAACAGAGCTCAGAGCTCAGCTGTATGTACATAGAACAAGCAGGTTCATGGACCTGTGGATAAAAAGAGTTCAAATAGGAGCTCATTCACCCATAGTTATGGTCCAGGCCATCAGCTGTATCCTGTGCATTTCTGGAGTCACTCCATGCATTAGAAAAATAGTAGATGCTCAGTAACCATGTCAAGGAGCTTGCTAGCTTTTGCTTTGAACAAACAATTACTCACTTTCAATGACAATATGAGTGCGATGTACTGCACTCCAACCCAGCTCACAAAGCAGGTGGGGAGAAGAACTGGCTGCTGCATGGGAGAGGTGGGGGTGCACGTCCATGCGTGTCACAGCGCAGCACGCCCGGGATGCCTGAGGTCAGGAGCAGCTTGCAGCCCTCGCGGCCCTGGCTCTGGTGGGACTGCTCATCCCTCGCCACACGGAGAGAAATAAGACTGCAGCAGTGCACTGCGTCGTCCAGCAAAACACTAACTCTGGGCTGCACCACGGCATCCAGTCTAGGTCCCTGCCTCACAAGGCCACTGTAAATTTGTAATTAAATTTTGATTGCTGGTTTGCTGGTTCATTGGAAATTGCAAATATCAACTCTTGAGTCCTCATGTATCTCATATAAACCCAAGAGGAGAGGGGCGCTCCTCTAGCTTTCATTAATAAGGGGTTTGGCTTTTTACGCTGGGTGAGAATTTGATTCGTTTTCTAATTAGAAGTCAATATGCTCATATAAATATATAAGGTGTTATAAATTACACAGTAATGATCAATACCAATTAAGTAAAAACTTTGCCAAATGTGGAGATTAATAAATTACAAAAAAATCAGCAAGAATACAATTTAGAAAAATGTTCCTGTTCCTACATTAAATTTTAAAACTCATTGATTAAGTAGGTCCTATTTATATTTCTACCTAAATCTATTCTTGGTAAAATTAAGCCTCTTAAATGAAATTTCTTAAAACTATGTTAATTTCAAGGCAACTGGAATGGCAGCATATCTTAGAAATCTCGTCACAAAAATTTCACTCGTTAATATTCCAGAGAATACCATCCTCCACAGAGAGACCCGTATGTTAAACTCACCCAGTAGTTTTAGTTTCTATAAGGATAGAGTTCCTGAGGTCTCATCATTTAAAAACACCAGCATCCTCCCCTAGTCTGTCCTTGTCTGACGCTCACTCATCCACTCACAAAATGAGTAATTACCAAGCATCCCACAACTGCACTGGAGTCACAGCAGGGGGACGAGAGCACACGGCAGTGGGAGGCTCTGCGGGGCCTGCAGGCAGGGGAGGCCAGACGCCGCAATGCTGCACAGCCGCACTTACCCTCATTGGCGACAAGAGCAGAAACTTCGGAGCACAGACCAGGGCGCCAGGGCTGCAGGGCCAGGAGCTTTCTCAGAAGCCCTGCACAGAAGCGCGACAGGACACAGGACACCCTGCCTCGCTTGGTGCCAAGCTCACCTTGGCTCTCTGCCTTGGTTACTATCAAAGTTTCCTCAACCTAAGCCGCTGCGGTTCATCTTTGGCTGTGAATGTGAGGCTATTCCATTTAACCATCTGAATTCATCTGGTTATCAATGCCAGCCAAAAGCAACATTCTTTTAAAATATGATTCTGAAATATGGCACACATTGTGACAATCCTTCGTTGGGTTTTGTTTTGGGTTTTGGTGCTGTTGATCAAACCTAGGGCCTCCCTCCTGACAGGCAAGTCACCCACCAGCAAATGACACAGCCAGTGCAAACAGTCTGAAACCCAGCTCTTGCTTACATACACTGTAACGGTTATGCTTTTTTAGATTTCCCACAACTGCAAATCTGATGAGTGCATATTTTACATATTCACGCACAGGTAATAAAAGGACATGTGACACTGCTCAAGGTGTTCAAACATCGAGGGAATGAGGCCATGGTTGAGAAGTGTTATGGTTTGTGTCTAGTTATTGCTTCAAAGCCAGATGCAGTGATGGGGTTACGGGCCTGAGTGCTGCACCCACGCTGGACACAACACGAGGGCAGTCGACTTGCTCTCTACAGTCACTGTTGCCTCCGCTCCTCCCTTCTACTCTTGTCTTGCTGCGTTCCACCACCATGAACTGTTGCCCTCTGCCATGTGCCACTCTGCCTCAGAGCCAGCTGGGTACAGACTGAAACCTCCACCAAATGTGAGACAAATAAACCTTTTCTTTCTTAATTTTGAGTGTTGTGTATTTGCCCCAGGAATGAGAGAAGAGTAAGAAAGAAAAGAGGAGGGCATGAAGATTGGAAAGTACACCTAATAATTTAAGTAAAAAATGTCCAGGTATCTAATAACCTATTCATTCATTTTTCTAATCAATGAATGCATCTAGGCTATATATTACCAGGACTTCTTTAGGACTGACAGTCTTTGACCTCCTTGGGTTTGCACTTGAGGAAGTAAAAATAACCAGAGAGAATAACCAACTGACAAGGAAATGAATAAACTACATACAACCAAATGAAAACGTAGCTGCCAATAATGACCTCAGTGACACCAAAAGTACACTGAGCTAGCACATCAGGATAGTCACCTGGGAAGGCCACCGCAGGTGGGATCGAGATGACAGGAGGCAGCCACCGTGGTTAGAGGCAAAGAATGTTCAAGCCAGAGAGAGCAGCCCTACTATGGGCTGAATGTGTTACATGAGGGTCCTGAGACCAGCAGACTGTGATCCAAGATGAGGACAGAAGTGAGCAGCCAGCTCCCAAGCCAGGGAGAGATTCTACTCTAACTGTACTGGGAAACAACTGATGTGTTCTAAGCAGTGAGGGAACTGGTGAGAATCATGTTCCCAAAGGTGACATCAACTGCTTTTCCCAAGGGGGATCCTACAGGAAGTAAGAGGAATTCAGAGAAACCATACAAGGTAGCAACAATTTGACAAGAGGATGAAGACATGGACTCAAGTGGAAAGAAAAGGAGGGATATGGAAGATATTGTGGAGGTAGGCTGACACGACTTAAGTCGAATGACTATAAGAAGAATATAAATGCTCGCTCCTAGCTTCCTCAGAGCATGTGTTGATGAAAAGGACGAGAGAGGACAAGTGAAGAGGGAACAGATTTATGGCAAACAACAAGGATTTGTTCTTGGGACACATCCAGTTGGAGGTGCTTGCTAGAAATCCATGAGAAACTTCCAAGCAGCCAGTTGGAAATAGGGTTTTGATGCTCCGGGGAAAAGTCTGAGCTAGAAATAAACAATTGAGAGCCTTCCACTGACAGATGGTATTTAAAGCTAGAGGATCAAAACATCACCTGGACAGAAATCGTAGCTTGACAAGAAGAGATGGTCCAGGAAGCATCACAGAGAACCCTAGTGCTCAGGCAGTCAGCAGAAGACAAACTAATCAAGAAACTCAGAAATGGCAACCAGCTAAATGGAAAGAATATTCAGAGCACAGGATGCTACCCAAGTCAGGGAAGTACAAAGGACCAGCACGCAGAATGTGAATATGCTCACGATACACTGCAGACATACACCAGGAAAACCCTTACGAAGAGAACAAAGCATTTTGAGGAAACAGCATTCAGATTTGATGAACGACACTAAAAGGCCAAGAAGAGTGAAGACGTAAGTTGGCTGCATGGATGCCACTTTCACTGGAGTGCACAGGAAAGTCACCTTTGGAAGAACAGAGCGAGGCAGAGGCCACAATCTCAAGCTGCTTTCCAGTGAGCAGGCATGGAGAAGGGGGGTAATGCATAGACTCTAGAGGAGCTCTGGTAGCTGATAACATAGAGAGAGCCTTGTATTTATAAGAAGTGTTACAGAAGAAAACAACAAATGCACTGTGGCAAAACCTTGGTGGAAAAGCAGACTCTGGAGAAGAAAAGGATAGGTAACCTTAAACTTACTTCATAGCTGGTATAGTGGCCCATGCTGGCCACCTTAGCACTCTGGGAGGCTGAGGCAGGTGGTTCGCAAGTCCTAGCCTGGCCCAGGAAACCTAGTGACTCAGTGAGACATTGCCCAGAATGAATGAATGAACAAATGCATAAATGAACAATGGTGTATGGCTTAATGTGAAGTTCCTGCTTCAAATCTCACTAGCCACCCAAAAAGTTACTTTGGGTAGAGGGTTACAAGCGAACTTCTTGCTCTGTGGTGTGCATTAAGGACACTAAATACATGATGACTTCAGAAGAGCACCTAGAACCCTAACCTACACAGCATCTGGTGCCTTACAAACCATTATCATTAAGGCTGGACTGGGGGATAGGGCCCTAACCTCCTCAGTGTGTTCCAGGACAGGATTCTTCCATGGTCACCAGAGTGCAGGCGTGGCATGTGCATCTGTCCTTGGCCCCCTCTCTGACCCCTTCCTTAACACTGTCCCCACCTCCTGCTTCTCTCCTGCTCCTACTTTTTCCCTTTTGGAAATGCTTCCCTGTAGGCAGGAGGCTCCAAGCAAGGTTCTTTTTCTTTGACTGCATTCTCATCTCTGACCCTGTCCCTGTAATGGGTAATCCAATCATGATTAGTAATCTGATCAGTGAGTAGTAGTAACAGAGTGATCAGAAATCCATCAATGATCAGAAATCTCAAGTTTCCTTCCAAGGAAGGCCTTGCTAAATTTCTTTCTGAAAAATCCTTTTTCTTTCTCAAATGTGGACAATTCTAAAATTCAGCTTGAGGCTTGTAAGTAAAAACATAGTCAATGTTCCCTAACTTTGGTAGGTTAACCTGGGATGGGGAAAATTCCTAGGCTGGAATTGGAGAAAATATCTCACAATAATGACAAAATAAAGGGGACAAACTCTTTACCCCCAGATACAAATCAAACATGGGACACATAATCAGAATGCTAAGTCAAAATCAAACAATGTACACTGGGAGCAAACTCATGGAAGCAGGTGGTGGGGGTTGAGACAGGGCAGAGAGGTGCCAGGTCAGCAGTCTTGGGAACACAATCCTCATTCTTCCAAGGACAGAGCCAACCCAAGGGCTGCTGTCTTTACTGTCATAAACCTTTGTACCCTTTAAACAATAGTAGTGAACAACTCAGGGCCACACTGGACTCCGGTCCAGCTGTTACCCAGGTCCCACACTTGGTGGTTTCAACTGTCCTGCCCTGCTTCCTCACTTGCTGAGCTGCCATGACCTCATGGGGCCCACAGCACTGGCCTGCGTCATCCTCACCAAGTGCTGCTGCCGTACGATGATTAAAATGCAAGGTCCCAGTTGAAAATTCACAGTTGATGGCTTGACAAAGTCTCCTGAAGGCTGCTTAAAGCTACTGACCTCAGACCAATGAGGACCTAAGCAAGGAAGGCTGTGCTCAGGAGTGCCTCATGGCCCAACAATGCTGGAGAGTTATGCGTGGGCTCCACAGGGTCCAGACCACCTGCTTGCATCTCATTTCTCCCACTAGCTGCATTGACAAAGCTTATTTATCACTCACTCGATGGACACGGCATGCATCATCCGAGTGGGATGCCCACAGTGAGGGAGACCAGCGGCTTCCCATGCCCAGAAGAGTTCCATGGAGACACAAAGCCTGCGACCTCGGCACTCGAACAACCTTTGTATTCTTTTCCTACACACTCTCTAGGTTCTGCCTTCCTCTAGCTCAAGCCCCTTCTTTCTCAGCCCAAGTGTTCACTATTCCAGTGGCCAGATCAAGCAGGACCTTTCTGCAGGAAGCAGAAGCAAAGAAAAGGCTTCTTAAAAGTCTCTGCATTTTTGTCATTAGCAAGGAGCTTTGCTCTCCCATCTGACAGCTGGGCACCATTTTCCTTTGTCACTTTCTTAGATTTATTAATGTTTTAAAGAACACAGCTTACATTGTTTTTCATTATCTCACTTACTTTGTTTATTGTTTTTTGCTTCCTTTTCCAAACTGAACATGCAGTTAGGTACTAACTTTCCGCAATCTTTTTCATCATTCTGTCTCCCATTTCTAAGTCTCCTGTATAATCTAAAAGCACAGTACTTAGCTACCTGACATTCATTTTATCCCGTCTATGTAATCTGTTGTGATGATTATGGGGCTTGCAGAAGGTTCTGCTTTGTGAAATTAAGAATATACTTCATCAAGTTCTTAATTTCACTTAAGAAATGGAAGAGATAGTTTGAGGTACAAGAAGAAAAAATATCTTAAGTAGAAGTTTAGTAAACAGAAAGGAAAATGAAATTGAGAAATAAAGAAATAATGAATGAGCTTGGAACACAAGTCTGTCCAGAAAACTCAAAACGAATGTTAAGGGTATTCCATGAAAAATGGGGGGGTGGGGGAAATGACTCAGTGGAATAAGCCCTTCCCTGGCAAGCATAAGGGCCTGAGTTCAATCCCCAGCTCTGAAAAAAAAAAAAAAAAAGAAAGAAAGAAAAATGGTAACAGGGGTTCAGTGAATGCTTAGTAGATTCAAGGGCATGACAACTGCGGAGGGAGGTGTCACGGCCACTGAAGGTCTTCAGCCTTCATGTACAAGGTAAGGAAAAGGCCCACAAGACAGTCCACCAAGACAGGAATACCAAGGCGATTTGCCAAGCAGAGCATTTCCGGCCGGTGGGCAGGAAGAGCAATGGACTTCCAGCTGTTTCCCAAGAGCCAACAGATTAGAGATAAAAGATACAAAACCATACTGCTCCAAGCGCTCCATGCCCACTCCCCCAATGAGCGGAGGCTGGGATATGATATATGAATTTTGTCTACCTAGGACAGTTTTCTCCATTTCCCTCTATATTTTCTAAAGGTCCTCCTTATTTAAAGAATCCCCCCCTCTTGTGACCAGTGCTATCAACTCTTCCTTTTTTCCCATTAAAATTTCTAACATGGCACACTCCTGATGAGTATAATTGGGAAAAATGTTTCCCTCTATTTTCGCTCCTTTCTAGTTCATTACACTACCTCTAACATAGCTCAGGAACTATGTCTAGGGCTGTGAACAATTCAGTGCACTTCAACAAAATAGGCAAAACGTTCTTTGCTCTAAGATGTATGCTTAATAATAGCACATCAGACTAGCACTGTGTTGGATGTGCTATTTCAGTGTCTCCACCCAGTGACTCTTACTTCTGGGTACTTTCACATCTATTAAAATTTCATTACCTAGAAATACGAGTAAACACTAAACATTATTGCTTTTAATTTACTAAGATATTCTGTTTCTACTTTTTGTTCAGTGTACTTCAAACATTAGAAAATCACAATGTTATTCCAAAAGCATGTACCTTTCACTTTCAAATTGCTAACGTTCCAAAATTTGTTTTATGTGCCTTTCCAATTAATGATATAATAATGGCAATATCACTGCTATTTTTAAGCCACTTATAGTTAGGTATAGACACTATGGGTTTGTGTGTGTGTGTGTGTGTGTGTGTGTGTATGCACGCGTATGTGTGTGCATGCGTGTGTGTGTGTGTGTGTGTGTGTGTGTGTGTAACCACGGATGGAACTTAGGCCTTTGTGCTTGCCAGGGAAGCGCTTATCCCACTGAGCCATCTCCTTAGCCCCATGGTCCTTTATTCAAAGTAGTTCAGCATACATCATCCAAGAGCAAGGGTGCACTCTAATGTAGTCATGGAATATTTCCTTAACTCATGATACTAATTTTGATAGAATAATTGCATAATACATAATTCATTCAAATTTTGTGTATCATCCTAAGGTCAGTTATATTAA
This sequence comes from Ctenomys sociabilis, assembly GCA_004027165.1. Taxonomy (NCBI): domain Eukaryota; kingdom Metazoa; phylum Chordata; class Mammalia; order Rodentia; family Ctenomyidae; genus Ctenomys; species Ctenomys sociabilis. The sequence continues at coordinate 62,132 of PVKA01000599.1, read as the reverse complement.
TTTATTCATGTTTCCCCAACTAACAATCCAATCCAGCATGTTATTTTATCCTTATCTAAGTCATTACCACCTTTTTCACTAAGAGTATATACAAATAGTCTATATTTTAATTTCATACCTCCAGTCATAGCCTGGTAATTTAGTAATTCATGTTCATTTACAAGCTTCTGGAATTTGATTTTGGATAACTACTGTAGGAGTATCTTTTTTTTCTATATTTTTTAGGGAACACAGGGTGTTCAGGGTCTCACTACTGGATATGACTTGTGATTCTCCTGTTTACAGCCTCCCAAGTGTTGGGATTACAGGCACGCACCACCATGTCATCTCAATCACAGTCTCAGCAAGCGCTGGGGACGGGGCCAGCATGGGGAGTATCTTCATCTGCTTTCCTTTGCAATCTTCTGATTTCCCTATGAATCTGTGCTCTTAGGTACCCTCAGCAAGGGACTTGCCCACTGTCCTCAAAGCTTACAAATTCTTCTTTAGGCCCCTTCCTGTTCTTGCATGCCCACACTGTGATTATCCATCTTCACAACTCCCAACAGAGCGCTCTCAACCCAGGGAAGCCATGTGCTCAGGTCTATGCTATCTAGCTATGTAGACACCCATCATCAAAGGGCATCTTGGAAAATTCATTTCTTTTGACATACATGACAGAAGAGAATCTCACTCAAGTTCCTGACCTTTTTTTGTCATAGAATTTTAATTTATCACCTGAATATATGCCTGAACAATAGGGCTCTGTGCATGGACATAAGTTCACACAAAGAATACTGTGTAACAACGAAAGTATTAGAGACTCAATGTTTCTCTAGTTTCAGAAGTCCTATCTAACCTCTTACATTCAGACTTCACAGCCTACGAGGTACCCTCCAAGCTGCAAACATATTTAACATGACAATGTCCAGGAATTGCAGACAACACATCTGTGTGGCAGCCTCAAAACCCGTCATGAAGCTGCACGATCAAATACAAGAAAGAGCTTTGGCTCTGCATTTGGCAGCTCAGGTTCAAATCTCCTGTCTGTCCCTTACCACCTACAAGTCTTAAGAAAACTGCTTCACCTTTTTCTGGCTTTGTCTCCTCATCTTTAAAATAAACTACAGTTTAAAGCAATTCCTAGGAAATCTATAACATGAATGAAACTCAAGAGGTTATTATCAAGAGACTGGAGTTGGTACACACGCCCTTGACAGAATGTTAATGGATTCCACCAACAAGGTCTGTCTTTCCCTCCTACTGTAAGGGCCCCTTCCAACCTTGGGGTCCAAAGCCCATATGCAGTATGGTATAACTCTCCAAGACAACATCTCTGCTCCACTGAAATCTAAAAGAAAACCATTCTCCAGGGTCATGCAGCCACTCCTCCAGTTCAACGCTTTGCCCCCTACCCATCTATGAGAGATGATTAACTACATATCATTTGAAGACTTCCTAGATGTAAATTTGGGTCACAATTTGGGAAAAGGGAAAAATTTAAAAATGCTTGTTTATCCTAAGCTGGCAGTAACTGCTCCATAAAAATATCGATCGACTCCAAAAAGACCCACATACATTCACTGAGGGGACACACAGTGTCTTTTGCTGCCCTCTCCATAACTCATAGAACATGTTCTGCTCTTCTTTCCATCACGATGGGCCAGTCAGAAACACTTCCTCCATTCTGAAGGAGCCACCTGTGCACTGTGATTCAGCTGAAAGATGGACTAAGACGTAGGACCAGAAACTAACTTTCCTCCAACTCATGTCATACCTCTCAATGGATTATTTTGCATTATTTCTTTATACATTTTAAACATGATTGATGAACACTGACAAAATTACCAAAGGAAAGGTAACATTCACAATATGACCTTCAGCATGTATGTGCATACCACTACAAGTGAAGAGCACAGGTGTGGCTTTCAGGCCTACACGTGACTTGCAGAGGACCACCCTCATGCCAGCCCATGAGACGCGGCTCTCACAGCCCCAGCAGGCACAGCAGTCCCAGCGCAAGCTGAAAGTACTGCCTAGCACAGATCCTTCCAAGAAGGAACACCTCGAGTCATCAAGTCTGCTGCACCAGACAACTCAGCCACCCAAAGCACAGACCATAAACATGACCCCTTTTCAAGAGTTTTATTAGGACTGAAATAATTGATAGTGACAGAACAAAGAGAAGACTCGTACAACCATAAAAATCACTTTGCAGCTACCAATATAACTGAATCCTACATCTAATGGATCATGCGGCCAGGCCAGCCTCGTAATAACATCTAGTAACTAACTCTGGCCATACACTGGCGTTCAGTGGCCAAAGGGCCCATTTAATTAAGAAGATGGATTTATGTGTGCTAATAATTCAGGTTGAAGCTTTGAAACAAAGTATTACTCAAGTTAAAAAATCTTTGTAGCCTAATCACTTTTTTCCCTATGAATATACCTTACTATTTTTGAAAAAACAAGTATATCAGGCATATTTTTAAAATATGAAAGTACAGTATGATTCAGCACATATTTATATACTTTACATCAGGATGATTTTCTTCTATTCTAAGCAGACCTTCTTAACAAAGAGGGATTATTAATCTTGCAAAACCCTGATGTTGAGATAAGTGCACTTATCAGACATAGACACAGAAAAACACAGCCAGTTTAGCTTAGGAGGAGTTATCTAGAAATAACCTAATGGGCCCTATCATGGATGCTTTTTATATTTTATTATTTGCTCTAAGAGTCATAAATCATGACCTGTACACTTCTGGCTAAAACATCTTCTGGGAATAAAACTCCTTCATTACAAAGTTAATGTTGAAGAGCACTTTGGAAATCCAGTCCTCAGGACCACTGAAGCCCACAGCTCTGAAGCTCGGGAGGGTCCCAGGTCAAAGCTGCACACGGCCTGACACAGCACAGTTGTGAGATGCGAGAGCCACAATGTGCAGAGACATCTTTGTTTTGCCCCACAAGGCTCAAAGTGGTAAGAGCAGGTAAAGGAGTTGATGAAAGTCATAGGACCTGAGATTGATTTTGATAGATGTGCTAAAAATCACAACCACCACTTTCTACCTCCTCAAAACTTCTTCATCACACTAACTTTCCTACAGAAATTTCATAGAAGCCAACTCTGATTGTGATGTGTCTCTCCACGTTATCTTCCACGACTCATTTACTATCTCTTCATAATATCTCTTTTAAAAGAATGGGCTTACTAAAAGAAAAATAAATGTTAGACGATATCTCTTCACTGGTACCCTTTCAATCAATATCCAGCAATATTTTACCCCAAGATCTCTCACTATCTAACAAAACCTTCCTCCCTAGATTAGACATAAAAAGCCCAAGACAGTTTAGTATCACAGAGACTGCCTAGAGACTGAATTATGTAAAGTTCCACACATATTCAAAGGCAAGTGACCTCAATTAATTGTTTCCCAAGTCAATACTGTATGTCATCCTGCATTTGGAATTAGGGTGGCCATTCATTTTATGATAACATAGTATCATTTGATAGCAAAAATGATACTTGGACTTTAACCCCTAATCCATCAGAAGAAGTGAATTAACTAAACAATAAATTTATAAAGACGAGGCCATTCTTATATGGAAGCCTTAAGAGATGCTAAAATGATTGCTCAGGTATTGGAAATCATCAATCATTTTAGGAAACTCTGAGGATTCTGAACTCCATGGAAAATGAAATGTAGGGAGGATTAAATTAAGTTGCTCCACTGGAAAGTGCCTGCATTTGCAAATTTCTAGATGAGCTGAGGAGTCCCTGCCTAGCTACCCCCAGGAAGCCGAGGGCACCAACAGCAGGGGTGTCTCAGTGGACACCCCTGGAACCACACACACAGAAGGCATTTCGGTGCTCTCCAGAGCCACACATATACACACCGAAGACATTTTGGTGCTCTCCAGAGCAACAGGGCTTGATTTCAGAACTTTTCACACTATATTTTGCTAAATAAGTAAGCAATAATAATTCAAAAAATCTTGATAGTGTCTAATACTTGGTGATCTTACTAAACATCTATGATTTTCTAAAAATGCTTTTTCCTGAGCAGGTGAATCCCTCTTAATCCCAGCTCCTTACTTATATTGGCCACTTCTACAAAAAACCTGCAGAGATTACGCATTGTGTTTCATCACCTACTTTAATATTGAAATGGAGCATCTGATAATGGGATTTACTCCCTTCTTTAAATCTGCTGCCCTAAAAGAGGCTTACTGTCCAAGGGAAGGGGTTCTATCAGGCCCATCCCAGCAAGTGCAGTCTGAGTAATTAAGTCTGGGGTTTCTGTTCCACAAATCTAAAGCCTTACCTTTTTATCACCATTCCAAATTCAAGTGAAACTCCTAATACAGCTATGGGAAAAGCTTCTTGTAAAATAAAAAGCCAATGATGTCCCATGTCACCCATTACTGGCTCTAAAATGACCAAATGTTTGCTTGCCACTGTAAATTATGGCACCAACATTGGCTCACAGGGCAAATGCCACACACCCAAGGTGCTGCTAGGGAAGAATAGGCTGAGTGCCTCAGACCAGTGCTTCCAGATTAGGCTGGACACCGAGGGTAGTGAGGAGCTCCGGGAACTTGCAGGTTCAATTTGAGAGCCCAGGACAGAACCACACAGCGGGGTAAGTAGCTAGGGACAGAAGAGTGAACCAAAGAGGACAAGAAGGAAAGGAATACAATGCAGAGCAGGACCCACAGGACTCTGGGCTGGAAAACCCAGGCCTCAACCTTACACCTGTACTCTACATGTGTGTACACACACATGAAATGCGCTGTCAGCTAGAGAAGGCTACTGCTTGTATGAAGTTTAAAGAACTCCTCCTTAAACTGTGCCGGCCGTGGTGTTCTCTCTGGTCTGGCGGCCGCTTTCACGCTGCACGGTGCCCTGGTCCCGACGGGCTCTTCCCAGTGATTTGGCCAAAAGGGGTCTTCTCCGCCACTCCTGCGAGACCACTTTTGCACTCTTCTGTACACTCGCAGCATGGGCAACACAGTGATTTACTAGGGCAGACACACCGCTAGGGTGGAGGCCACAGCTTCGGGCAGCCTCTTCGCAATGAAATGGAATTTCCTGGTCTCTAATGGACTCTGACATTAGCTCAGTATCACACCCTTGCTAACTTATACTTGGAATGAGTATATATAAAATTTTTCTGAACTCTGAACCTCTCTTTTCTATGAAATTTTCTTCCTGATTACAATTTAAATAAAAAGCTCCATAATTAATTTCAGAATGTAAATGTCACACTCCCACATTCCACGCATCATTTTAATTGCCCTATTTCTTGACCTAGTAATTGCTGCTTGTCTGAGTTATTTAGTCCCCCTTTCCTCCAGTCAGCTAACTCTTACTTCCAGATAGTATGCTGCTATAACATTAGGAGGATCCCAAGGTGTGTTCTACCAGCTGAAATGAAAATCTGTTGTTTGAAACATACTTGTTATTTTATCCCTTTTATTCTGCATCCTCTGACTCAATCCCGAAACCATCTCTTCCACAATGACCCACAAGTAAGCCCTGCATTGCATTTCACAGCTCTGTGCTGGAGCTCGGGCCAGCATGCAAGAGCTGACACTCAGGATGCCTCTATAGCTGCAACACAGGCTCATCTCCTTTTCAATTTCTATTCTGAATGAAACAGTTCTGACATAGTTTTAAAACTGGGGAAGGCAGACTGTAAATCACACAGTAAGCAACACCTATTTATAAACTGTATTAATTTTAGGAAGTTACCAGGGAAATTTGAATCCACAAAACAGGTTTCTGTCTTCCACTCCTCATGCACATGGCCCACAGGGCTCCGCAGCACTCCCAGGAAAGCTTCCTATGGATGTTTCTGCCCACGCCCTCTCTCAGTCTCTTGAAAGCAGTGTGTCAGGTAGCACTGCACCTCAGCGGAATGTCCATGCACTGCCTGGCCATGGATGGCAGGAGGTCCTGGGGTGCACAGTGTGGCCCTGATTCGGGCAGCGCCAGGTTCGAGTCATAGGCATGTTCTTCACCGCACCTGGCCCAACTCGAAGTGGGAGAGTTGAGGCCCACCTGCGCCTGATTCCGTTAGGTGGGCAGCACAGAACCTGGTCCATGGCATGTCAGTCTTCTTCATTCCTTCCTTCACTGACATTTTAAAAAGTAAAACTCATAAAGGCTGTGTCACACAACATTTAAACAAAAAAGGAATGCAGCACACCTTCACCTCGGTGCGCATGGCGGCCTCCTTTACAGTGTGTGTGCAGCACCACAGTTGCCCAAGGTGGGAGACCAACAGCGTGCTGTGGAAGGCACCGCCACACTGGACAGAGGAAGGAAAGAAGGAAGGAAAGAAAGGAGAGAAAGAAAGACAGAAAGACAGAAAGACAGAAAGAAGAAAGAAACATGACCCCACCAGAAGCAAAGAGGAAGTGGAAAAATGGTTGTGTAAAATCTTATCACAAACCCAAAATGCTAAAAGAGATCCATTGAATTATTTTAGGAACATGATACGCAAGACATTTCTCAAATCCTTGAGTCAGAAAAGGTGAGTGGAGATTCACCGCTATCCGGGAGCACAGCCTCCATTCCCAGGCTCAGTAGCTGCAGAGATGGGAAGCCAGGCCCACAGCTCCTCCTCTGCTGCAGCTGTCCAGCAACTCCCACGCTCTGGGCAAGGCTAGAGGCCCCTGAAATGCCCGGAAGGACACCTGGTCCTGCACAAGGAGCCTTTCTCTGTGAATCCCAACCTCCAGCTCTCTCCCCACCCTCCCGACCATGGGAAATCTGTGCCCAAACTGGAAATCAGCCAATAAAATGGGTCACATCTACATGCAATGGCACAACAATGCCCCGGACAAATGGGGAGAAGACTGTCACCTCCAACTTGCGGCACCTCTGGTCTCCTCCACATGTATCCAATCACAGGAAAGATTTGAGGAAAAGCATTGTGCTGTATTTACACAAATCTCCTTCTTCACTCTCCAAGACTGCAGTGGTATAGCAGGAAGAAACATTTGATTAATGTCAACAAAGCTGAAAGTCAGTGTGAATAAAATCAGAAGAACGTGCAGTGAACAAAGCATGGTCAGATGTGAGACCTGCAGCCAAGAGCCGCTATCAGCCCTGGATCTCAGGATCACTAACAGTAATAACCCTCCAGGGCATTATAACTTCCAGGCGGCCGTGGACCTAACACAAATCCAATACAATCGGTATTAGATGTAAAATATGGGCTTAGTAGTGCCAATACCAAGATGAAGTGCCCTGATCCGGTATAATTATTGTCCTGCGTGCTGTTCTATAACTTGAGAAGACAGAGAAAACCTATGGAAGGGCAGATTCCATCTGTACCAAATCAGCACTTGGGAAGCTCTTCCACGTGATTTCCTTCCAGGGGCCTTAAAAGTCATACTGGCTCAAGCCCTATGACAATGTAACTGAACCACAACTTACCTTTATATACTGTCCAATATACTGTACACTTCTAGAGAGGGTTAAGAGCTGGTTCACATTCCTATATAGGAAATCTATGATTGCAATTTCAATAAAGCATTATGGTGAAAATTCACCTTGTACAAAAAATTTACATAAATACAAATGTTGATGCAATCTCTATTTTACATGACCTTTAAAAATAATAATGGTATTATAACTGGCAGCCACAAGTAATAAATGCTACAAAGCTAAATAGCTCAGAAATGTTCAGCTTATTTTTGGAAGCCCAAACTCCTAAGTAGTGACACCCAGCTCCAGGTCGCCTATCATTTAGCATCTACCTGAACATGTAAAAGCAATCAATAATGTAACACAGAAGTGAACCACCCCCACCCTCCTGGAAACGTCAGTGGAGGGTCTGGAGCACCAGCAATGGGCAGCACTCCGCAGGGAGTCTCCTGTGCAGGGACAAGAGCAGAGCCCCGCTCTGAAATGAAACCCCACAAGTGCCAAAGCGGGGCGCAGCGCCTCCCCGCTCTCTGGTGCTTTCACTCTCTGCTGGGCTGGAGGGATGGACAGGAGCTGCAGGCAGCACATGTCTGCTCTTAGGCAAGATGACACACATCCCATTGTTCCCCGCAGAGCAGACTTTTTGTTTGTATTTTAATCAGCTCAGATGAAACCATTCTTTCAGAAACAGATGAGAATTCTGAAATAATCAACATCAGAAAAAAAAATTGTATATTCAAATTGTCAGCCTGTGCTGTATGGTGGAGGAGAAATTGGAAATCTTGAGCCAGAGGGCGCTCAGCTGCGATGCAGAGTCTGGGTCTGCCCACTTCTGCTCAGCATAGGCCTCAGGGTTTCCAGACCAGGAGCTCTGAGGCCAGCACGTGTGAGGTGCTCCTGCAGAGCTCATTCATTACACCACAGCCTCCTGGGCTCCCACTGTGGAGATTCGGGGTTGGTTACAAGGCCCTGGCAGAGCCCACAGATTTGCTGTTACTCAGCTCCAAGGAATGCTGGTGGCCTAGGACCACTGTCCCTGGCTCTGGACCGAGCCTGTCTGTGTTCCGAGTCCTATCAAAATGCAGCTCTGGCGCTTTTGAAAGCATCCTATCAACAGTTGAGAAATTCCCATTAAAAATGAATCTTAAAATCCTCTTGCAACAGTTTCTGAAACCACCCCCAGAAATGCTGATTTTCTAGCTCTAGTTTTATGACACACTAGGTTATCTCCAATTATCTCCAGGGGTGATATAACAGTTTCATGAAATTAATTTACTCCATTTTAATTTAACAAGGTTCACATCTGGAAAATGAATGCAGAATTTGTTGGTTGAAGTGAAAGTAAAGAACAGCTGAATCCATTAACTCTGCTCCTATAACCCAAAGCTCTTTGCTTAATTTTGCTAAATTCATTAAGGATTTTGCTTTTAACTTGGACCTTCTGCCTCATTCTAATAGAGTGGCAAGATGTGATGGTCAAGCTGCAAACTATTTGTGGAAGGGTAATTATAAATATGCAGAATCTCAGTGAACCCAGGAACGGGCAGTCCAGGGGCGTCTCCAGCTCCCAGTGGCCAAGGAGACAGATGACTCCCGTGTCCTTCCTGTTAGTGAGGAGTTGGCCTCCAGAACCAGTCACTGGGAGTGGAGATGGTACTGCTTAAGCCCTGATGGATTATTTCCATTTATCTTTAGGTTGCTCATAATTATGTTTTAAATCAATGTGTATTTTTTTCTAAGTGGCAAAAATTCTTTGTAGAAACAAACATAAAACTTCATTCTCAACAGTCTTTACAAAAAAAAAAGAAAGAAAAGGTTTTAAATGCCCCAAAAAACTTACTAATTTCCCTCAACTAATGTATCTGGTTCTGAACTTCTAATTGATAGTCAGATTTTATAAATCAAACAAGGCATAAGCCAACACCAACTGTGTGCTTCACCACAATGCCATGAGAGGCAAGGCTTCCACAAAAGCAGAGAGAGGTATACAAACTCCTTTCTCTGCTTCCTGCACACTTCATTGGGAGACAAGGCTGATACATGAAGAAAAACACAGAGAATGCCAAGCTGCCTGCCTGGCAACAGAAACTCAAGTGACATCACCATCGCAGGCCAGAACACTGGGAGGACTTCTGGAGAAAGGAGACTTGCACCGGGGTTTCCAAGGGCCCAGATTGCATGGAGAGGTATCATGTGAATAAAGCCCAGAGGCAGGGCCAAGAGGGGCCTGAAATGTGCCAGAGGGTAGGTGGGAGGGCTGGCCTCCTCGGGGTGGGGTGACACCCCGGGCCTGGGAGACGCTGCTCAGAAGAGGAGACACAGAAAGCTCTAGATGAAGGCAGAAGATGAGAAGCTGGTGCAGGGGAGGGGCAGCCATGGTGGGCCATGATGGGCAGCACGCAGTGGAGAGCCTCCTCGTCAACTGCTTGAGACCAGCCCGGCAGACCCGAGAGGAGAGATCGTACACCCACCTTCGCACCAAAGCAGCACAGGTGATTCAAGACTCCTTTCCAGAAAATGCAAGTGTGAAATGCAGATATACTGAGTGAAGAAATAAATGTTAAAAAGTGTTACAGGAATCCAAGTCCAGAGGTGGGGTAAGCCATCAGAAGAAAAACACCACCACAATGGACCAGAAAGCGCTCTCCCTTGCGGTGTCCTGATGGAGAAAGTTACCTCTGCACGGGCACACATGGACACACGCACACACACACACACTACCAGTTTCTATGTGTAACTTATTAAGTCAATGTTCACAAATCCTCATTCCGTAAAAATACAGGCCTGAATGAGACGAAAAGTCACATGGCTGCTTCCAGCTCCCAGCTCCCAGCTCCCAGGTCCTTTCCTCTTAGAAAACAGAAAAAGGAGTGAGAAAGAACTCACCAGATGTATTCAATAGTTGAAAGGTGCTGCGTCCACCCTGTGCTGACCGCCAGCCTGCACGGTCAATGCCCGCGAGGACTCAGCGTGCCAGCCGCTGCGCCGGGCTCCTGCACCACGGGCATCACCCTGACGGCAGGTGGCTTCCCCCCTCACAAGCACTCGCCAACCTGGCCCAGCCTCCTGGCAAAGCCCACACCACACCACCAGGTGCCCAGGCAAGAGCATGGAAGTCTTTCAAAGAATAACAAAACTGCCTTCTCTGTGAAGATAAAAGTTCCAAGGAAGGGCTGACAAGAAGGTGGAATTTTCTGAAAGTGAACTTTCAATTGTTTGCTACAATTTTTCATAAAACTGTCCAAGAAAGGAGTTTATAGTACAGCTTTTATAGCCCCAAAAGATATCATCAGACCAGGTGTTGATCACAGAAAAGTGGCAAGGAAGGACAGAGGGCATGCTTAGTCCTTTCCCTGGGTTACCTTTCTCTAAGAGAGGCATGCTCCTTCACCAGTTCAATCCAAGCCCCCTGGCATATGCCTGTTCCAACACATACTCCATTTAAATGAACACATTGTGATTCTTATAATTAAGCTCCTACCTGAAGTGCGTAATGTATGCTGAAGCGAGCTTTCTTGTATTTTGCAGTTACCTAAACTATACCATCAAAGCACCTTCGGGTCTATTCTCTACGCAAATCTATCCAGCAAAATCGTGTAAGTGAGTAAGTTTGTGAGCAACGTCTCCTATCAGCTCTGCTTTTCTTTCCAACAGAGAGAAGTTAACAAAGAAAATAAGAGCAAAGAAAGAGTCCTTTAATGCCATCTTTAAATTTCTGGTGCTCTGCAATGGCAGGATCGCGGTGAGATCTTACGCTCTCTACGTAACCAAATTGTTCAAGTTGTAGAAACCTTCTAGAGCTGAAAACAAAAGACATGAACACACTGATGAAGCAGCCCTAAGGGGGAAAGCCCAGCAGAGCGAGCAGCATAGGGCAGGTCCAGGAGCTCTGGGGGGAAATGGGGAATTCTGGGCCCGCCGCTCTAGCAGAGGCCAACACCAAAGCAGACGCGCCAGGTCACCGCCCAGCAATCTGCAGTTTCTTTTTAAAACTGTGTTGGCCAACAGTGACTTTTAAGACCAGAATTCCACACATCCCTAGCGACACGTTTTACCTGGCCAAAGGGAACCAGAGCAGTGGGTCAGAAGTAGCACAAATGCAGTGGGGACAGACGTGTGACACAACTTGAGACCACTGGCTTACGTCGTTCTCCATCGCTGAAACAGGTAAAGTAAAAGCTCCTGTTCAGACAGTGCCAGGATTGAGAGTGACACGTCAGGTCTCGTCTACAGACCCTGTGAGACCTCTGCAATGAAGCTTTTTCTTTTTGCGTTTCAGCCTATAATGGGCAACATTCAAATTTCCCAAGTCCCACTGCTTCTCAGTCCCCGCGCACGGTCTGTCCTGATTGGACGCAGCGGGCAGAGCACAGTGGTGAAGCAGAGCAGCAGGTTGCCTACTCCTGTGTGACACACAGATGTCACACGGCGTGCCCCCGGTACACGCCCGGGTTCCACGGCTCACGCCTGCCTCCCCAAATACGCAGAGTTTAAAACAGAGCAGACTGCACTTCTGATAACATCTGCTACAACAAATAACAAAAAAAGAGTGTGAAGTCTGATGAATGTTTAAACAGAACATTTTTTATGGATCAGCTAAATCTTTTCTGCTTTTTAATTAAAAGTAAAGAAAATGGAACTTAATTATCCTGTAAAGATTAGCTTGTGGGCATCTTCCTGTAAATTACTTCTAATTGAAAGCAAATTGTCAAGTGACATTCAAAGCACTGTCCTTTAAAACACAGCTGTTCTGCTGATTTCAGTGTGCTGCCTTGTTTTCTTGTTACAATGTGCCATATTTGAATATTTTAACAATTTCACTGGTTTTGTATGGATTTCCATTTAACACATCTTAATCATATTTCTTCCTGTAGCAAAGTTAGTGTCCTTACAGGGTCCACAGAGTCTCATGCGGCCTGCTGGGGAGCTCTCAGAGGTCTCCTGTCTGCAGCTTGCTCCAACCCATCTGGACATCGGTGGTCCCGGAAAAGGGCTGTGAGAACCTTAAGGCCCTGTCACCACCCAGCTCTTGAGGACACCTGTCTAATTAGGCCACAGTGCTCTGGAGCCTTAAAACACCCTAAAATCGCAAATGAAACTCACCAGAAACCAAAACCAGGTAATTTTCCAGAATTCAGCGCTAGTCCTTCTAATTCTTTTTTTTTTTTTTCTAATCAATGCTAAAGGACAACATGAAGACAGCTGGCAAGGCCCTAGTGGCATATTTTAATAAGCAGGCTAGCAGCACAACTGCATTAACCCTCCAATATATGTTTCTGCTTTTAGCCATTTTATGTACTTATCTACCCACTAATTCTTTTTTTTTTTTTCCATCTTCTTGAGATAGGGTCTCACTATATAGTTCAGGCTGGCCTTAAGCTCACTTTGTAGCTCAGGCTGGTCTTGAACTCACAACAATCCTCCTGCCTCAGCCTCCTGAGTGCTGGGATTATATGCATGTGCCACCACACCCGGCCCTCACTAATTCTTTTGATTGGTTACTATTACCTAGAACTGTATCAGCTCTGAAGATACAGAAAAAAAATAGTTCCAGTTCTAATGGAATGTAGGCCCAGAAAGACAGAATGAAGGTGAATATGGGAAGCTCTGAGTGGCAGGACTAGTCGGGGACCCTGTGCACCAGATGCTTAAACAATCAACAAAAGTACAAAGTAAGTGTGTTGCCATGGACAGCACCAACTGCAAGTCACTGGTGCTCTGAAAAGCACAAACCCGGACAGAGTGAGCAGCAGAGCCAAGTGAGGAGGTAAAGCCGCACAGTGGGCCAGGAGGGGCGGCAGCCTAAGGGCCCTTAGCCCGGAGCTAGGCAGAGCCAGGAGGGACAAGAGGTCACAGAGTGCCAAGAGGTGGAAGGCTTTGTGAGGAGGAGTGGGGACAGCTCCAGAAAATAGCATGCGGAAGGGCAGTTAGCCAAGCACAAGAACTAACCGTGACGAAAGTGTCCATACCTTCTTACTTGGACAGTATCTGGACCCAAGCACAAGCTCAGCTTGAAAACCCCCAGTTCCCCAGGCAGGCAAACCATGTTCTGAAGCTGCGTCTCCTCTTGAGCCCTAAGTAACACATTCATCTCATTTTTGCGTACACTAACTTTACTGGTCAGGTTAAAGACCACACCTGCATCCCGCCAAGTGCCACGGCTGGTCTAAGCAAAGGTCGGCAGGCGGGCAGGGCAGAAGCGAGAGAGGTTCAAAGATCAGCCCCAAAACACTTTCGGTTCAGGAGGCAGAGGTGCTCCAGAACCTTGCAGTGCTGAAGGCGAAGCGCAGTCTGAGTTTCACGATAGTCACAGGGACTTTCTGTGAAAGGGTGACCCAAAGCCAAATTCCGAGTCACATTCCCAGCTGTGCGGCCCATGCAGTCTGGAAATGTACAAGGGGTGTGAAAGGAGAATGCATGGGGAGTCTTTTTTTTTTTTTTTTAAGTCACATCAAAAGAACTGAAAAACAAATACAGAAAAAAGAGAAGTATTGCCAAGACTTGTTTTCCAGTTAAAGTCACGCTCTACCCTGGTGATGAAACAATGTTGCCACATGTGTTTCCAGTATAGTAAGTACCATTAATTACCCTTCACAGGAGGCACTGAGGGGCCATGGTGATCACAGGAGTATAATTGAGATTGTTACCAGCTAAAGCAGAGACTGAAAAGCGAAGCATAATTCCTTCAGATGTTTAAGTGTCCTCACACTAAGCTTCTTTTGGGTTCAACATGAAAATGTCATTTTTATGAGGAACTACCTAAGTCAGCCAATGCTTCCAAACCCAGACCCACAGCACTATTCTACATCCAAAGCTCAGCCCCCAACTTGAGCTGCCAACAGCATGGGATACAAAGTGCCACAGAGCTTGGTTTAGGCAAGTCCCTTCCTCACACAGCTGTCCCTCGTGGAAGCATGGCTTGTTAGAAGGCTGTGCCAGCCCTCCAGCTCAGACCCTGGAAGGGAGGAGTCAGCTCAGGAACCTGTGTTTCTAACAAGCACACAGGAATACTGATGCCACGGGGCCCTGGAAACACATCGTTCTTCTTCAGTTAAAAACAAACTATCAGCCAGGCAAATGGCACACACCTATAATACCAGCACTGAAGGAGGCTGAGGCAGGAGGACTGCAATCTTCACCGCAGCTCGTCTCAAAATAAAAACACCTCAGTAGCTTGGTTTTTGGTGCTAGGGGGCTGGGGAGGTGTTCTATTAATTAAAAATACCCAAAAATTATTTTAATGTAAAATTCAATATTTTATCCAAAGGGGCAAATGAACCCACATCATTTTCACTGCAAACATTTTGTTGATATATACTGACAGGGACGGAAATTTGACTTGTGGATAAATGACATGCTTCTTTTTATTAAGTCTCCCAGTGTTAATGTTATCAACACTTTAAATTGGCAAGGTTACCTGCAAATTCAACTGAATATTTATTTATTTGGTACAGGGTCTCACAGAGATTCTCCTGCCTCAGCATCCCCAACTGGGATTACAGTTGTGTGCCACCATGCCCAGTTTCTGTGGAAGTGTGCCCGGAGTTCTGGAGCCAGCATGGCACGAGGTACCAGGTACTGAACCCGGGTCCTTGTGCTTTCCAGGCAGGCATTTAGACCACTGAGCTATGTCCCTGGCCCTCAAATTGAATAATTAAAGTATTAATCCAGTCTCACCACAGACCGGATCCCATGAAAGATTCCAAAACAGAACTCTGATTAAAGTACAAAATTGAGTTTACACCTACATAACCTAGTTCAACATGATGTGTATTTCACAAGTGAAACGAGATGACATAATGATCTTTCTGTTAGGGAAAACATGATTCCATTTTGTACCAGCCAAAAATCATCAATAAGAAGATGGACAAGTGGACGTGGGGAGGATGAGTGGATGCACGCACCTGTGTCCCACAGCTGCTGGGAAGCTATGCGCTCATTCAGCGCTCCGAAGTCTGCATGCTCCCAGGTCCGCTGTGCGCACCCTGAGAAGGCCTCTCTCCCTCACTCCTGTCAGAGCGCTCCCATCTTCTCCTACTGTGTACTCAAAGTCCGCTGGCTACAAAGCCTGCCCTACCTTTAAGTTCCTGCCCTCATCGATACGCTTGCTCTCCACCTCAACCTTCACTCACGTGTGTCGCAAACCTCGGTGCAGCCTCCTCTGCCTCCGCTCTGACTCCAGAGGGAAAACAGCCGCCACAGCAGCCTCAGCTGACCTCAGGGAGCCTACTCAGCCCCTGGATGGACAGCAGCTGCTGGCTGCCACTGTGTGCTGCTCCCTCCACAGCCTGTGTTGCCAGCATAAATTCCAAGGAGCAGGAACTCGGAGAGCCCAGCGCTAACGTGGCAGGTGTGGGCTTCACCCTCTCCATCTGCACATGGTCCTGCAAACTGCATATCCTTCAGTCCACTAACCCTATTGCTTGAAATGTTTCCTTCAAGAAAAAAGCTAAAATAAATACATGACTGCGTGCATCGCTTCGGTCACCGCACTGCGCCTTACGAACCCAACCACGGCCCAGAGGCCTTGGGACCCAGTGTGTCAATAAATGGCAGTCACACAGGCTGGGGACTGCGGGGCAGAAACGCAACATAAAAATAAAAAATACTGTAAATATAGAAATGGCTATTATGAGTGCAATAAAATTATGCCAATGGTATTTACAAACATTTCAGTATAGAAAAATGAAAATAAGCGATGTGTGAGTCAGTTGGCACAGGTCTTGTTTATGTTGTTCTTTAAGAAATCTGAGTCTGTATGCACCAAATGCAGGCTTCTATCTCTTCCCTACCTATCTCGGAAGTTGCGCGATGTGAGCAAGCGGCCTTATGATTTACAATAACGGTGCTGAGTTTCTGTAAGGCCTTAAATTATGCTAAATTCATAGTGATAATCGCAAAGTGAACCTGATCTCTTCACTGAGAATCCTGGTGCAGGGTGCAATAAAACAGTTCCTGGAAAACCATCAGTTAAGTTCAATTAATCAAACCACTCACGGTGTGTCCCAGGTTCCACTTCGCATTGTGCATGGGGTGCCCAGAGCAGATGGGTTTTATGTCACTTTCTTTGTTACATGGTTTGTGTACAATTACAGACCACGTGACTCAGGCCTGCAAGCTGAATGAGAACTGGGCAGCTGACGTGCAGGTCGCCCCTTTGAAAAGGAACGTCGCCCCGCTGGCTTTCTGTGCTCTGATACAAATGTTCACGTGGATCTCGCTCTGGCTAAGCACAAGCCAACACAGAATAGCTCCACGACTGCCTCATTCTCATTTCAGAATTCTGGCAAAAAAAAAAAAAAAAAAAAAAAAAAAAAAAAGCCCAGTACTAATCAGGTAGCATTAATGCAAAGACTCCGAATGTCTACCAAATAATAGTACACCTTGCAGGGGACAACCTACACCCGTGCTGCTGGGGCTCATTCATCATCTTTTCCTGTAACCCCCTAACAGTTCTTCGGAACCAAGAAAGAAGATAAATGGATCCCGGAGAAACAAATATTTACAAACCCTTTGAAAATGCATTTTAAGCAGGAAAGAAAATATCCTGCTATCTATGCTGATCATTGGAGAACTCACAACTCAGGGTCAGGCAAAGTGCGTGCAGTCAGACCTCATGATCATTTGCAAATAAAATCAAATGACCCAAGATTTCAAACTTGGAAGTGAAATTCCAAACCCAGTTATCTCTTCACCTAATTACAAAGGAAATGCTAACTTCCTAGTTTCAGACAAATTACCCACCGTGTGGGCTGCCTGATAATCCCACAGTCCCTCTTCTTGCCTCTTGTGCTCTCTGAACCCCACCCTTGAAAACAAACAAATAGGAGATAAATTGCAAAACTGCCAAAGAGGAATTTTACTCTGGGTTTCCCTTAATCCAGCACACAAGCTATGAATACACTTCCACTCTTCATAGAACAGGACACATTTCTTCCCAATAAAACAGTACAGCACTTGGGAAACATCTTGAAATAAACAGGAGCCTCAAGTTTTCAGTTGACTTTGATTATACAGAAAGAGCCACAGAAAAGCCAACACACCAGCACCCTGAGCTCGCAAACAGCACTGAAAACCTGAGGTGTGCCAGGTGACAAGGCATCACAGGGACCCCGGGCACCCGGCTCCCACTGCAGGAGTGACTCCAGTCCGGCATGGTGAGCCCTGGGTTGGGTGCCGTTACGCAAACACCAACACGCCCATGCCTGGAGGCTCAGCTGGCCACAGGGATGAAGAGGGCCGGGAGGTCTGTGTTTTCTCACTCACCTGCTTTTTCTTTCTTTGTGTAGTATCTCACTACACAGCTTGGACTTGCAGTGATCCTCCTGATTTCTGCCTCCCTAGTGCTGGGATTACAGGCATGTGTCACCACGCCCATACTGGGTGCCAGTTCAGCACGCCTAGAGGAGGGGCCAGTGGGATCGAACCTTGACCCCTGAGCTCACCTAAGCAAGCACTTAGTCCACTTAGCTATCTCATCAGTCCTCATACCTTTTCTTTTGTTTCCCCTACAGAACCGGGGATTGAACTCAGGCCCTTGTGCTTGCCAGGTAAGCACTTACTCTACTGAGCCATCTCCCCAGCCCCTCCTTATGCCTTGTTAATGGCCTCAAAATCAGATAATCAGGTAAGGGTGTTTGGGAGATGTCCAACAATGTTGCACCCAAACAATTTGTGGAAGTGGTCAGTGACTTACATGTTGCTCTTTTATTTTTTTTAAATCATTTTTCTTTATTTTTTAATATGGTAAATGTGTCCAAATGGCTGCATATGTAGCCCCAATCCAAAAATGAATACTAAAGATGAGAAAGTAATTAGCAAGTTACACAGGTACCTAAGCTGGAAGGGACAAAAGCTGCTGAACACACAGTGGGAGGAAAACTACCCCAAGTGACCCCATGTGCAGCACAGCGGCCACACACTGCCACACAGACCCACGCAGACCCTGAGGCACGGCACAGGCCACCTCGGGCTGCGCATGTCCCCGCTCACCCAGTATGTCTTTCGTCCTGTCCTGTATTTGCCGCCTGCACCCAACTGCCCCAGCCTTTACTCCCCTGAAATGCAGCCCGGAGGCAACAGGGGAAACGGAGAACGCTCACCAGGGCCACGGCTAGGTCTCCACATGTTTCATGTGAGTGTGTGCCCTTCCCCACACTAAGGCAAAGAAAGGTAATTTTCTGCCACTACACCGCCTCTAGCCTAAGGCTGTGAAAAAGCAGGGTTTTTATTGACATCAGTGCCTGGAGGCTTGGTGTTCCACCCAGGGCTTGAGTTCACAACCTGTATACTGGATTCTTAATGGTACAGAAGGGAAACTTCAGCTGAATCATCTGTGTGACGTGTGCATGAAATAAGTTCTCCCAACTTAAGATTTTCCAGGGGAGGTAACAGCACCTAATACAAAGAGTCTCTGACCTGTCATTCTATATTACAAGGGTTGCATCCAGTTTCCTTGGACTGCAGGCCAAGGAGAGACAGGAACAGTTGAGCACTCTGCTTGGGTATGCACCAGCCAGTCCTGTGGGCAGGCTCTGCACTCCAGGGC
The DNA here is from genome assembly GCA_004027165.1 of Ctenomys sociabilis. NCBI lineage: Eukaryota > Metazoa > Chordata > Mammalia > Rodentia > Ctenomyidae > Ctenomys > Ctenomys sociabilis. The sequence continues at coordinate 43,161 of PVKA01000599.1, read as the reverse complement.
TTCTCTCACTCATGGCTGGACCCCTGCATCTCACAACAGAACTCTGTTGCTGGCAAAATGGAATTATGAGCAGAACTTCCCAGTACAGCTGTCCACTGCAGTGTGGCCCACAATGGGGCCTCCTAAACAGGATTAACCTAACTGTCCCCCATTAAAAGGGACTATGCAGAAATATAGAATAAACAAATTTCAGGTACATACAGGGCCTAAAAGCGGCCCTGCTGGCAGAGGGCTCACAGTAAGTTTTTTCCTATGATGCACAACACACGCATATTTATCAGCACTGTCTGCCACAGCTGCGCGGGGAAGTGGCAAATGAGAGAACAGATGTTGGTTATATGCCCTTCCTACTACTTTTAATTCCATATAAAATGCTTGAAGTGCATCAAAAACTAAACTTACCCACCTACCTGTTCAAGCACCATGCAATACAGAAAATATTTGTTGAGAATGAAACACTAAGATCAGAGGGGAAAGAATACTCAGAGCCACTGCGTATAAGCACAGCAAAGAGCCGACACATATGTGGACAAGACAGCGTGCTCCACCGTCTGCACATCCGGGTCCTGTCAGAGGCAGATGCAGGTCTGCATGCCTAGCATACACTCCTCCTGGGATGCGCACGTGCACGGCTTGTTCACCACTCTCAGTTCACAGCCCTAGGACGGAGCTCCGCTGGTCTGCGGCTCTTTTCCAGTGGCTATTTGGACAAGCTGAATAGCACTTTCCCTCCAGACACAACCTGTGTGCTGGGAGACAGGAAAACACCACCCTCTGTGAGCCAGGCACCTGGGGCCCACATCCTTCAGGAAACACAACTTCCCTTGTGGAAGGGACCCCAGCCAGAGCACACCTCTCACTAAGTCATCTGAGTAGCCACAGGAATTTTTTAAAAGAATCACAATAAGCACACAATCACAATCTGAATGGATGCCCTCTTAAGCACAGAAACAAAGTTAAACAAAATTTTAACAGAAAAAAGGCAAAAGACCAAGATGTCAGTGAAGCTACAAGCAACCCGGCCAGTGAGATAGCTCAGCTGACTAAGCGCCCGCTTAGGTAAGCACAGGGACCAGGGTTCAATCCCCGGTACCACATGCCATGCTGGTTCTGCCCTGGGGCGCGCTAAGCTGGCCACTGAGACCAGGTCTGGTGGTGCACCACTATAACTGCAGTGCTGGGGAGGCTGAAAACAGAAGGACTGTGAGTCTGAGCTTCATGGGAAGACCATGTACCAAATACACAAGCAACCACCAACAATGAATAAATATGACACATGGCAAGCTATTGTTCTTGATTAATAATAAATGGGAAGTTATTTTGAAGAGATCCTAAAATTTGTCATCTGGATTAACCAGATGTGATGCCAAAGTCAGCTCTGTTTCAATGGTCAAAGCGGCTTTACTATTACAGCACAAATCATACCCATCTCTCCATACGTACATACTCTCCTAATCAGTAAGGTGCACAGAAACACAGCCTACATGCCTCTGCCACAGGAACAACATGCACATGAGCTCACAGGCGTTAGAATGAGCATCTTAGATCTAAGGGGTCATACACACCATCTGCCTGGCTTTCTTATTGCTGCTTAAATTAATAGCTTCCTTATCAATAATACAAATGTCCACACATGTGCAGCTGTAAATATATCATGCTCTCTGCTGGCATGCCTTCTAGCACACAACGGCAGCCACAGTAAGCGTGCTCCCACCTCTCTCCACGCGTGGCACTCAGACTCATGCTAAGGGCACATGTGATCTGTGAAGGGAACACAAACAAACCGGTCCCAGCTATGCAGGCCTGGGAGCCTGTGCATGTGGGTACTCCCCTGAGGACAGAATACAGTGCTATGAATTAGAAAAATCCATTTTAGGTTGAAAAAAAATCTCACTAAAAAGCAAATGTTAAAAAATCTGAGAACTATATTCCCAGCTGCATCTCACCTTACCAAGATGTTTACTGTGCCTGTGGCCATTATGGAGCATGGCGAAGGGAAATCCAAAGCAGGAAGGATCAGCAGTTTTTCTCCACTGCAGTTATAATATCTTAATTCTGCATATTTTATAGAGCAAAACCAGCCGATGACACAGGAAGCCACAGTTCTAGAGGGGCCTCAGTGGGTGCCACTCTGGGCACCTGAGCCATAACTTCTAGGAAAGCTAGCTGGTATTGAGGAAATATCAATGAGGAGGAGGGTTAGCAGTTACCATCTGAGTCTTCAAACTTGCCCAGGAGATCCCCACATGCTAAAGGCCACTGAGAGTATGAAACACTGAGGAAACGACCCGTTTGGCCTCTCTCCTTAATCTCCATCTCCCCCCCTTCCAAGAACCTAAGAAATCATAGTCCTCACAGGATATTTTTCCAAGCAAACTATGGCAATACTCGCACGCATCCCATAACAGGGAACAGAGAAGGCCTTCTACTTAGTACAGGAGTAAGGTCTCTCTGAAGTGTGAGAACCACTTTACCTCACAGACAACACAGACCCGGGACACCTTGAGGACCATTTTTTCTTAGCTACAGTGAAAAAATAAAATTCCTTTGCTACATAAGTAGCTTAGATATCTGAATAGAGCTCTCACAGGAACCTCAGCATCTCCTTTTCAATTAGCAAACCCTTCCAATTCTTTCAAAGAGTACCTGTTACTCTGACGGCTCAACTCCAAACATATTTGAGTTTTAAGGAACACAGGACACTGAATGGGACAGCCAAGAAGTGGTTGCCATTACCAACCCCCCACAGAGTCACGCCAGGCCACAGCTTTCCCTGAGGACTCACATAAAGCAAGACCCCTAGAAGTCTCTATAGCAGCTGACTTAGGAGTGTTTTTTCCAGAAAAATCTACATTGTTATAACTGTACACCAGCAGTGTAGAGACATCATTTCATCTTCACATAGTCCTAAACTTGGTCCTGTCAACCTGTGCTCCCAAATAGGAGATGTCATAAAACCCTTAAACTAAACAACCCAAGACGTTCTGGAGGACAAAAGTGTGGGCCCTTTCACGGGCAGCACTGAGCCTCATCTCTGTGTGGTCAGTGGTGCCTTCATATCAGTCTGTGTCCCCTGTGTCTGTGTGCCGGTAGTTTAGGCAGGACAGAGCCTGGAAAGATGCAGGAAGAAACCCAAAGGCTTGTTCCTCTGCATGTTCCTGCTTTCATGTCCAGCCTTCCCATCCAGGAAGCCCTGCGCCCAGCTGCAGCATGGCCACCTCTGTACTGGCCATTTCAGCTCCCTGAGCACAGAGGAGCAACGCGTGGACCCCAAGTCATCTCCGGCGCAGAGGACAAAGGCCTCAGAATGTTCCAGATGCCTCCGAGAAGTCACACAGGGTTCTGAGGCCACAGACAGAGATCTGCTGTGTTCCGGGCTGCAGTGCAGCGGAACACCAGCCAGAACACATGAGGGGCTGTATCCAACCCCCATATGGAGAACTGCCTGCTAACATTAACCTGTGGAGCACTTTGTTTAAAGTACAATTAACATGGCTTCAAACCTAAAGCCTTCCCTACCACCTATGCAAACACGCATGATCATGGCCAATAACGAAGTTTTCCAAAAGCTACCATTCCATGTCATTAGTCATAAGCTTTCCATTCAAAAAGACACACACACACAATCACACACACATCTCAGTGTGTACAAGTGTCTGTGTACAATCAGGGCACATCAACTGTGCTAGTTACATATACCGTCTCACAGCATTATTAATGGCATTATGCTGTGAGCATTACTCTAACACGAATACTACAACAAGCTCTACCTGCCTGCTGCACTGTCCCAGGACAATACCCACCTTGCTGTGAATGTTCCATAGTAATGTGATGTCTATAATGCTATAGTTAATGCCGTAATGCCCTGTTCCAGTAGAAGTGACCTCCCATGATGCGGAGGGAGCACTGTGCTTATCAACCTGACACCGTGAGTCCCCATTTGCTGCCAATGCTCACAGAAAGGCCACACAGACGCCTGCCCATGCAAACGCTACAAATGAGTGGAACATCTGAGAAAGCGCCCTGGACTCAGAGAGACTGGCACCCCTCTTCCAGAAGCGAGGCTGCCGCAGCTCTGCTCCCTGCCTGTCTCCGTGACAACCTCTTCCTCTCCAGGGTTCCATGAAGCCCAATGGCCTCCACCCCTCCCCAGGCTCCAGCCCACTCGGAAGGGAATGGCCCTCATCCTCATCTGGGAACTCAGAGAATGCACGGCTCAAGGCCTCCGGGAACCCTTCAGCCTCTCAGTGCTGACAAATGGCTCCCAACAGTTTCCAAGGGAAGATGCTCATCTGATTGTCCCTCATCAGCAGTTGCAGCTGTAGGAAATTTCTGTGAAATTCCACAGACTTTGGGTAATTTCCCACAGATGATAGTAAGGTGACCCAGAGGTCACACTTTGTCACATCCCCATCTGACCTAAGCCACAACTCTCCCAATCCTAGATGACACTGTGCACAGTCCCGGAGCCCCTCCCTCCATCGCCTGTTGCCTGTCCCTCCAGGATGGAAAGGTCCCAGTAGCAGAAAAAAGCCTCAGTGCCTGGCACGCTGACCTCCACATGCAGAGTGCTGCCAGGCAGACCGAGAAAGATCCCCAAATGTGTTAACAAAATAAAGTAAAATTTCAGAAAGTGAGAGTATTGAATAGAGGTCTATGCTATTAGTAAAATACATCAATAAGTTTCAAAAAAGCACTACAAAATAAAATTAGTTTATTTTGAAGCCATATTCTGATTGGAAGAACATTAAAATATGAATGATAAAATCAAGAAATATACTTTGGCTTTGTCTTGTGACAGGGACTCATGCAGTGGCCAGGGCCTGTTCCCTGTGTACAGCCAGCAGCACCTTCCCGACTGTGTGCTCGGCGCCTGCCCCATGGTGCCAAGGAGACCCACTCTGCACGTCACAGAGCACCAGCGGAGCACAATAAATGCCTGCTCCCTTTTCCCCTAGATTTTTATTTGCTGCGAAGAAATAAAGAAAAAATCCCTAGATTTTCAAATTCTGTAACAAATTTTACATTAACCCTATGTTTAAGATCTCTCTGATGGCATCCAAACTCCCACTAAGCAAAGTTGCACAAAGAAAAATCAAGATGATTCACAAGACAGCTCAATCTTTCAAAGCTCAAAGTAAGGTCTTGAATCGAGATGTCACTGTTAAAAAAAAAAAAAAATCAACAAAAGGCAGTGTGGAGAGAAAGAAAGACAGAACGTAGCAGAGACCCCAACTCCCCGGCATCTGGAAGCTTCACGCTACAGGACTCGTCTCCACCCGCCCTGCAGAGTCCAACTCTGATCTAACTACCAGCACAGGGTTTGGGCGACTGTTTGCAGATGCGGTTGAATTATCAATCCGAACAGACATACAATCCGGGTCCAATGTCACTTCTCCTCATTATGTTAATAGTTAATACATGCAAATGAAAACACTCTAGCAATTTGATTTCTTTGAAGATAGTTTGCATATTGTCTTAGCCATAATGACTGTACACTCCCCTCAGCCTGCATTTATGCGCGGGGAGTGCAGTTCATTTTTATCAGCCCGAGTTCATTTTGGTTGCTATTGGAATGTGTGGGTGCGCGCCTCGTTTTTACCTTTAGCCTAATTACCATTCAGGTACCATAAGCAGATTTTTCATGCTATTGGTGTTTTTCTTAATTAAGAAACAAATGAATTCTCCCTAGCAAAAAAGATGGAACAACAGAATGAGATGCCAGGGGCTGATGTGCAGTTTCTTAATTGAAGCAGTGCTATTGTTTGGTGTCGGCAGTGAGGGGCAGAAATGTCATCAGTGCAGAATGTTAATAGTACAAAAATCACATGAAACTACCTTTAAAAATAAAGAAGGGATACAAAACACGCTGTAGGAGCTTTGAAAACACAGATTTTTATCCACATACTAATTCTGACAGTAACAGAGTAGGTTCACTGACAAATCCCTCACACCCGGAAGCTAAGGTGCCGGCCTCAGGCCCCGTTCCCTGTGTCCCGCCTCTGTGGGCCCCCCAATTAGGAGCGACCCAGGGGAGCAATTGGTTTCTTCCATTTGTGAAGAAACCATTTCTCTTTTAATTTGCATGCTGCTTTTTCTGTTCTCAGAAAAAAAAAAAAAAAACACCTCACTGCTCTGCACATGGATTGCATATGCCCTGCTACATACAGCCTTAAAATCAGAGGCGTGCAGCTTACAGCCATGCTCCCAGACTCCCAGAGGCATGGACACTTCGAGGAATCAGGGTTTAAGAGAAAGCTTGGAACTCAGCCTGTTTCTATGTGATGCCTGGATCACAATTCAGGACTTGTAGAGGGCACAAAAGGTGGGTCATTTTTCTCTTTAGGAAAAGCTGTGAACAGATATTCTTTCATTCATTCCTGGCTTTATGCTTTGCATAAAGTACTAAATTTTCACTTTAGTATTTAACTTAGATTTTTAAAACTGAAACACCTCATGCACTTAAAGGAGTCAATAAACATTGAACAAGCATCAAGGAGGCTAATATATTTTGTTCGCTGACAAGAAAAGAACATTATAAAAATGGTCTCTATGGATAAATTTCCAAGTTCCTGAGTTCTTAAACTGATGATGCAGACAACTGAAAGGGAACATACTTAAGAGGCACATCTCACAGTCAAACAGAGTGAAACAAAATATATTTTCATGTAATTTCTTCCTTTCAGGAGAAAAGGGATTTTTAACTAACTCATTTTAACATATACCACTATGCACAGTGACAAAAGTATACCCCTATTTCAAGGTGTCCCCTATTATCCTAAAGTATACCCAATACTTAAGGATAATGTAGAATATCACAAAATATCTCTAGGATGCTCTGAAAGGATAACTTGTGGGTTTTGAAAAGTAAAGGCCAGAAATAATTTTAATTTGAAACCACTGTTAAACAGTTTTACCAAGTACAAAAATATATCAGGGTACTCTTACTTAACACCAATCAGACAATTCAAGGAGGATCACTTCTGGGGGCAGAATCCTTGTGAGATCAGTGGCTTCGCAGCCCGTGTGTCTCCGCGCACACACGCAATGGAAGACCACGTGTGACTTACTTGTGAGAAACCGTTCTGTGAGGCGTGAAATGGCTCTCAAACATCTTAACTCATTTCTCACAAAATCCGCAATCCCACGAAACTGTCACGGGGGTCTTCAATCTGATTGTTTTCCTTTCACCATTCTAAAAGGCACATACAGTAACCAAAAAAACCCAAAATGCCAGGTCTACTTTCCTTATGTTCCAATATCACAAGAGGGTTAACTCAGCCCACTCACTGAGGTCCTTTAAGTCACCAAAAAACATTACAAGGCATTTATAAAAACTAGGAAACAAAACCTAAGGACAATACTGCTCTTGCTTACTTCCTTGAGTTTCTGTAATAGGGAGATGAACAGAAAAGTATAGAAAAGAGAAGGAATGAGGAGCTCAGGGATTTACAAAACAGCTATAGAGGGAAATCTGGACAGGAGTGAAGAAAACTTGAGTGCTTCTAGAACTTCAAGAATTACATCAGCTCTCGACATTCTTCAAAGAGACAGACTGAGAACACCCGTCCCCGTTTCAAGCCAGAAGCAAGCTGTCTGGAAAACCCTCTTCCCACCCTCAGCATGGGGAGCTGAGGCCCCGCCCTGCCCCCAGCCTGACGCTGCCAAATTCCTGGCCTTGGCGCGAGGGGAAGAGGCCATACCATAACGTGTCGATAATGAGCAGATAGAAATAGCAGAGCGGCCGGCTGTCCTAATAAAGTATGTCTGGGATTTAGAGACGCAACAAGTATGTGTTCAGGTCATGCAAATGCATCGTAACCAACTGGCTCTGTCGATGACCTCTGCAGATACCACGTGGGATTTTGCTGGATAAACTTTGTATATTAACTGCAGAAGTGTTGAGAAAAACAAGCCAAAACAAAATCTCACTACTTGCTTTGTCTGCTAATGCTGGTTATTACTTGTGCTAAGACCAAAAATGTATTATTTAATATAGAATAGGAGACCAAGCATTCTTTAGCAGCTTTCACAGTGTGTACAAGCACTGCTGCACAGACGCAGGCAGAGCCTGAGCACAACATTGCTCTCAATGTAGCTCATGAAGCTTCCCAGTGAAGCTCAAGTACACTCCTCTCAAGAAAACATGTCCTTTAAAAACTATCTGAAGATTGTCAGAATTATTCAATGGTTATTTGCAAGGTCTGTCTTTTACCCAGTTTACTCTAGTTAGAAAAGTATTTTCCAAAATTTGTCTACTAAAACATCCAAATCAAAGATCCTTCACATTATATTTTTAGACACGCAGGACATTTCCACTACGAGGAAACAATCTTTTCAGCATGTCAATAATGAGAAAAGTTTTATTCATGCTTTCTTGGGAGTATTATAAACACTTTGCACTTATTAATCCATTTAAGGCTGTCAAGAGACTTTGTGTAGGTTTAATAATCTCTTTTGTACAAATGGAGGAAACCTGAGTCACAAATGAAGTAACCAATGCAAGAAATACAAAGAAGTGGCTAGCGCTGGAGCCCTGAGGCAGAGTGTGGAGATGTTCTACAGACCTCTGGTCTGAGGAATAACTTTACTTGTCAATCTTCCTAAATAAAAAGATCAATAGCTGCTTCGCCACACGCACCCACTGGAATACCACCTTACAGGAAGGCACGGCACCTGAGGTCTTCTGGTTAGAAGTATGTGCACCAGGGCTGCCAAGCAGACACCTAGCCCTCCAGGCCAGCATGTCCACAGGCAGCCATGCAGGGCCATCTTTCTGGTCTCGCGGTCACAACCTTTGCTTGGCACAGGCCACGCGATCCTGGAAGTGGAGCCTGGCAACACACCAAGCCCAGAACCCCCACTGCTGCAGGCTGGCCCGAGCTACTGGGCTTTGCAGCTTGGCCCGGACCACCTGCCATCCCTGTTCCTCCTTGGCCTTCCCATGAGGCTATTTTTACACCCAACCACTAAGTTCATCATCAAGGAAACCACTTGAAGCTTTCCAACAGCAGATGGCTAGGACCTCAGTTACCCACAAGGAAGCCAAGCTTCTTGATGTCAAGATGTCCTGCAGAGATCTACCCAGTTGTGTTTTTGCAATTAGTTCCCCACTGGCATAAAGTCAGTCTACAACACCACTGAAGAGATGAATTTACCTCCACTGGACCACATGTCTGGGGAGCCCCACTGTCTCAATACAAAAATAAAACAAATTCTTTGATTCTATGCAGGTTACTGAGAATTCACAGAAATGAACTGAATAACAGTGGCTCCTGGTCACCTGTGCTAAAAAGGACCAACCCAGGAGAAGATATTAGTGCTAAGAGCAAATGCAGCAGGACGATGGCTCTTCTAGACTCTGGCCTTCCTACAAATGCAAGAAACAAAGATTTTGTTTGTTTTCAGGTCATATTTTTCTCCAATTTTGCATGCCACTTTACGTCCACTTCAAAGTTATTTGACAACAAGTCAGCATTTCTGTTTTTTTCTGTTTTCTTTGACCTCTGGCCTGGCTATGCCAGGGTGTTGACACCATGTCCATGCATTAAGGCTTCCTGTTTTCTCAGCGCCCCCCCCCATGTCCTCTGACACCCCAAGATCTGGCCCGGGCCAGTCTCTGGCTCACTTCCTGCTCCTGCTACTCTTAGTACTTCCCACAAGAAGTCAGAGAGAGCTTGGAAGAATTTCAAGGCTACAAATCCCTTAATAAGGTGCAAAAGAGAAAGAGCAACATACTTGGCCCAGAACCAATTTTAAAATACATCTGGATAGAATCAGATAGACAAAAATGAAAGACACCCTAAAATCACTTGGGAGGGAAGATGTTCAGTGTGGGTGGAAAAGGAACTGTCTTGAGCAGCAGAGAACAATGTTTCTGAACTCAGACAAGCAACACCATACAGAACAGCACACTGAACTGGAAAGAATCAATCTTTTATCTACAGCCAAATGACCATGCTCTATTAATCTGGGGTTAATAACATAGCCCTAACCTATGCTAAGAACATAGAAACATAACACTTTAAAAGGCAATGTATTTAAAATATTTGTCTTGCTGTTTCCTTTTCTACAGTAAAGCTGAGCTTAATCACTACCCAATTGTACACTCCAGTATATTCTCACACAAGTTTAGAAAGAACCACAGGATAATTTATCATTATAGCTGTTCTTTCCACATTAGTGTCTGAATTACACAGATACTGAAACCTTTTCCCAGTCGTTTTCCTTTCCCCTGCTCTTTCCTCCCCACACCAAGCAGCGCTTCTGTCCTTTCACATACTGCAACAAGGGAAAGGCATGCAATCCAAAGTCTGACAATTCTGGCAGCACAGCCCTGATCCCTCCTGCTGTCCTTTGGCCCCACTGAAGGACTTACTCTTACCAGCACTGGTGGTAGTATAGAAAGGGAAGGTGTGTTCCCAATACTCTTTTAGTTTGTTTTAACTTCTCCAATTGGTTTCATTTATAATGAGTCACAACTATAATTAAAAACTACAACAATCTTAATAGACATGCAATGAAGAGAGAGACTTCTGGCTTCTCAAACTTGTCTCTAATTCCTGGAGAGAGATGTCATCAATAAGGTCTTGCAAGTCGACCAGATAGCTCAGCAGACTAAAGCGCCTGCTTAGGCAGAGCACAGTGCTGGGGGTTCGATCCCAAACCTGCTGTGCCAGCCACACCCCCGGGGCCCGCTGAGACAGTGATTGAGACTAGGCCTGGTGGCTTGCACTGATCCTAGCACTTGGGAGGCTGAAAACAGGAGCACTACGAGTCTTATTTATATATACAAGTAGACCCTGTACTAAATACATAAAAAAATAATAATTTCTTGTATATTTTTCTTTTGCTTTTCTTTCTTTTTTTTTTTCTTCCCCTGAACCGGGTTTGAACTCAGGCCCTTGCCCTTGCCCTTGCCAGGGAAGCACTTATTCCACTGAGCCATCTCCCCGGCCCCCATGTTTTTCAATATGCCTCACAAAAACCTGTGTGTATTTATCTCTCTAGTTCACACTTCCATATTGATTTTTTTCACTTTATGTGTTCTTGAGAGTCTCACATCAGCACGGCCATGCTGCTCTGCCCCTTCCTCATGCACTAGAGAGCTAGACTAGAGTTCTGTTCGCCCATCACCTGCTCAGGACCCTTGCTGGGCTCTGATTTTGCTCCTCTAAGCTGTAGTCAAATCACAAATTTACATTTCTATGGGGTATGAAGAGGTGCTGGGTTGAAGAATATATCTGCAAACCCAATTGCCAAAAACTGCCAAATTATCTTTCAAAAAGATTTCACCAACTGGAAAGCCAGGAACAACTGTTCATGCCACTAGCAACTGCAAACGTGTCTGCCCTGATAGTCGTACAGCTATGTACACTTAGCAATGCACAGGAGTGGGTGGGAGGCTATTGCAAAGGCTACCTTCTGAGTAAACACCCCAGTTGAAAACATGCTACTATATATCATTTTACATTAGCCATCAGCTACAAAGCCAATATTAAATCTATAAATAAAATTTAAAGGACAGCCCAAGACATCTATGGTTGGGATAACAATGACTGTTAACATTAAAAAAAAAAAAAAAGAAATTAACTGAAGACCATCGTCAGTCCACAGGTCTCTCATCCCCTACCATTTCCAAGCTGTAATTTGGTAGGGGGATGTAATTACTCAGCCAATTCAGGAAACACTAAGTTCGGTCTATTTTCAGAATCTGCAGTGACCCCATTTACTTAAAGGAGTCCCAGTTCTTCAACACGGCAAGAAAGCCTTGTAAAAGTATCCCCCTAAATCAGTTCTCAACCCACATTCTTGATCGCTCTTCTCATGCAATTTAATCATTGCTCCATCTCCTCTCACTCACTGGACTTTGAAAATGTCATCTTTTTTTAAAACGTTCCTTTTCTGGCCAAGCTAGCGATGCAGCTGGTGTGCAATATCTTCTAACCGTAAGTAGATCTCCTGCTCACCCTCACAGCTCAGCCACGGCAGGGCCTTGCACTGCCTCAACTCACCTGAGTACGTCAGTGCTTACACTACTTTATACTTTCATTTATCATAAATCATAAACAGCACAAATGTTTTTTTCTCCTTCACTATTAAATGTGATTTCTTGGAGAAACTACAACTTATTCATGTTTGCATTCTCCCCTTCCATAGTTTACCAGTTACAGTACTTGCCATATGTTTGTGTAATAAACACTGAATGAACAAGTAGAAGTTTTAAAGTTCAACTTGAAGCTTATAGGCAACATATTTTTCTAGTAAAAACTGCAAAACCACCTTTGTTAAAAGATATACTCAGGAAATGAAGTGGATTTAAACAGGTGTTTTTTTTCTCATTCAGCTCAGCTTCTCTGAGCATTTTCTCTACGTCCGCTTCTCTCCCAAGAACTGGAGGGCAGAGAGGATAAGTCTGGCACCACACCCACTCCACTCACAGTCTAGCTAAAAAAGAAAAAACTAATAAATAGGTACACAAACAAAGAAATAATTGGAGGATTTCAGATAGATGACAATGCAATAAAAATAAAATAGGGTAGGTAATAGGCTAGAGAAGTGAGCAATGTAGGGGACAGAAAATGTTAAACAGGACAGGGAAGCCAAGCCCTGATGAGTAGCGGACATGCGAAGTGAGAAAAGCTTCAGAAGCCAGCTGCGTGGAAGTCCTGGAAGGGTCTCCCTGGAAGGAGGGACCTGGCATGCCCAAGGGGGAGAGAGGGAGGCTGAGGCAGTGCGGGAGTGTGAGGGGTTGTTAGGGACCGTGACAGAGCCAGGGAAGAAAGGCAGCACACAGGGCAGCACTCAGCAATCCCTAAGATGCAAGGGACACCAAACAAGTTCTGGTATTAATTCCAAAGGACAAGGACTGCAGAATCTAAATCAGTGAAGCAGTATGATTTAATTTGATGTCACTGAAAAAAACTAATTTGGTAAATAAGTAAAACTGTTCCCATTTTATATGATTTCTTTTAAAAGAAGCAAGGGATATAGAGATGCCTAAGAAATTATCTGTGGTGGTTTTAAAGTTGTGGTGGGCTGTGAAGCCCACCAAGAGTCTTATAAAAAATATATCTAGAAAAACTGTGAATACATAAAAGTTTGTATGAGATGTGTGGCTCTTCAGACTCTTAGAGGCCAGAGTATCCCAGCATGACAACCCTGATCTGATATGCAGAGCTCTCGTGTATAGGGCAGGAACGGCCCTGTGGGGTCACTGTCTGCTCCACTAAGCCCTGCCTTAGCAGTGTCTACACCAAACCTCATTACTCTTCCTTCTTTTTTTTTAATTTTTAAAAATCTTTTATTTATTTATCTGGTACAGGGTCTCACTACCCAGCTTGGACTCACAGAGATCCTCCTGTCTCGGCCTGCCCAGCACTGGGATTATAGGCACATTCCACCACACCCGGTTCCAGTGGCTGACACAGCATGCAGTACTGGGGATCAAACCTCAGTCCTTGAACTTGCCAGACAGGCACTTAGACCACTAAGCTATCTCCCAGCCCTACTCTTCCTTCTTCAGAATGAAGCAAGAGTCAAGGAACACCAAAGTGAAGGTCAGCCTGGTCAGCCCCACCACCAACTTCCCTCACGCTTCTCCTCCTGTGAGATTCCCTGCAGACTAGCCAAGAAGCTGCAGTCCAGCTGAGGACGGATTTCACCGCTGCTCTTCATGTAAGGATCGCTGGCTGTCATCTGTTTTGTGCTGTGTCATTTTTCTCCTTTGCCAGCTTCTCTCCCTAATGTACAATTATTTTTCTAATACAGCAGATCCATAGAGCAAGGCTGGTCATTAAAGAAGGTGTGTTTATATTTTTTTAAATTACCACAGTAAGAGATACGTTGCCAGTACTTCCATCCAAATTCTCCCCTTTGCAGTGACCACATTTGTCCCCTCACCCTTACCACTTGCTGCAGCAGTTCTGGAAGAACTCTTTCTTGAATGTCTTCATGAAGCAAAGTTAAAAATCAGTGAATGCAGTGACCTGGGCCACCACGGAAGGGCAGCTGGAAAAGCATGACCTCACGGAATGGATCCAGCCCCTCCCCAAGGCTGACCATGAGCTCACTGCAGACACAGCACAGGTAAAGACACTCACGAAAGAGCACTGCAGAGCTGCTTCAGGATGTGGCGAGAACACAGGAGTAGTGTGCTCCACACCAAGGGGTGTGTGCTGGGGGTGATTAATGGCCAAGTGACTTTTTGCTACAATACAGTTTTTACACTTAGTTATCTTACTTTTCGATCATACCTTGTATACTTTATGGGCTGGAGAAATAGCCCAGTAGAATAAGTGCCTGCCTGGCAAGCACAGGGTCCTGAGTTCAATCCCTGGTACCACAAAATAAATGTCTCCTTGTATATTTAAAAAATACACATTTCCAGTCAGATGGAATAAGAAAAAGAAGCAAAAGCAATGAAGATAAAAATGGCTGAAAGAGTAGTGATAAATAATCTCTGATATTAGGCATATTCATGAACACACAGAAAAACAGGTCGGCAGACCTCAGAGTGATTCTCACACATACTGAAACAAAAATAAGCAGAATCTAAGCAACTGCACTTAATAACTGCTGCCTTACCTTTAAAGGAAACACCATTTTAACTGCATTGCTGAAAAACACAATCCCAGAGTTGCAGAGGTATACAAGGAAAATCCACTTTTGTTCTTTTTCCCTCCTGTGACACAAGCACTGCCCACTGCAAGCCACCACCGGAGCAAGGCCCACAGGAGTGGGCGCACGGTCACCGCAAGCTCACCAGGGCCGCTCTTCCCTGAATCTTGCTCTGGGCGCGTTTCCATCACACCTCTCATGGCCCCTCGCTGTCCCCGGCGGTGCAGCGGGGCCTTAACGTTTATTCTCAGCCAGGTGAGCAGCGCTGCTCCTGATCTCCGCGTGCAGAGGACGCAGGGCAGGTCGCCGCGGAAACGCCCCCGGTCAGTCGGCCGGCCGGCCGGCGCGCCGACAGGTGCCTCAGGTGGGGCATGGCGCACCCCTACGCCTTCCCACCCCGCCCCAGCCCCAACCCCGTCCCACCCTCCACCGCAGGACCGCGCCTTCTGGGCTCTCCTGGCTGATTCTCAGCCTATGGGATCAGCTGAGACCCAACTGTACTTTGGAGATCAGACTCTTAAAATTCAAGACAAAAATAATAAATCACAAAGAATTTCTACAGAGTGTCAAATGGTCCTAAATCTAAATTTATATCCTATCTGTCCAAATTCCAGTGCTGTGACAGTTGTGCTAATAATTCACAGCTAACATAGGGAAATATTTCATCCTCGATTCTGCTGCTCCCTCCTACCTTTCCTTTCTTTCCCCTCCCTGTCACTCTTCTTTCCTCTCTCCCTCTTTTCCTTCTTCCAAGAATATTTATTCTAAATCCTAACTATGTTCAAATTCCAAGTGTCCTGTAATGGTGTTACCATAACAGGCGAAACACCTAATTCATATTTTAAGACGGTTGTAATGTATGTCCAGCATATGGGAATTTCTATAACACAAATTCACATTCTAATAATCCTGCTGGAAGTCACAGTAGTTCAGCAAGTTGGGGGCGGAGCGATAGCTCAGAGATCTGAAAGCCTGCCTGGCGAACCCAAGGACCCAAGATCGACCCCCAGTACTGCATTCATGCTCGCCCCATGCCCTGCCAGCCACAGAAACCGGGTGTGGTGGTGCACGCCTGTGACCTCAGCACTGGGGAAGCTGAGACAGGAAAAGCACTACAAGTCTGAGCTGCATAGCAAGACCTTGTACCAAATAAATAAATACATAAATAAATTTTGTAAGTAAATAATTAAAGTTGAGTAAATTACAGGAAAAGTATTCTCTGTGACCTGGATGTAACTTCCCATATTGTGCCAAACAATTTGAGCTTCCCCAAAGCTCAAAACATCTGTGTTGTGCACTACCACAGCTAAACCTAGGCCCCTCAAAATCTGTAATATCCAAGTACTAGAGGTAAAATTTTTAATGTAAACAGTAATTTTTTTTCCCAACAAATCCTTGTCCCAAAAGTAACTTTGGTCAGTTTAAGTGCTATGATAGCTTGTAACACTGTATGTCTCATAAGCTTATGATGAAGCAAAACATACATAAAACCCTCATATCCTGAAAAACATTTAGGCCCTAATTATTAAGAAATTGTCTTTGCCTTTCACAACCTAAACAACAGAGCAACAGTAACTTGAACAGTGAGATAGTTACACATTGCTGTTTGCAGACTGAATCTCCATGCTTCGAAAACCACTATCAAATATTAGGTCCTAGATCTAAAAGGGACGGAATGAAATACGAACGGTGTCCCACCTCGCAGGAGCATGACATCCTTGACACTCCGCAGAAGCCGACCTCTTTGTCCTTCAGGCTTGCCTAGCGGGCCCCATCTTCTATCGCAAAAGCCAAATCATCTGATCCCAAACTAAGTGTCAACTGCCTGTGATGGCGAGGAAGCCAGACATCAATCAATCAGCTTTTATCAGACACGCTCTTGGTCTCTCTGTTGTGCTCATCTTATCATCTGACCCAGTTGTAGCCCTGACTTCAGAAGCTTAAGCAACTTGATGACAAAATATGCGCCTGTTTGTCCAAGATGCGCGTCGTTAAGAAGTGGGGGATATTTTTAGCAGCGGCCTAATATATGTGCAAATGAACCCTCGGACATGTCCCCCAGACACAGTCCACTGTCGGTCCTCCCCCTGCACCCCAAATTTGTCCTTGCCAGTAGGAGGCCTGAAGCACCCAAATATGCTGGAGGAGTTACATGCCAGGAAAACGTTATAGGCAAATAGGGTTATTACCATGTCAAGTCGCAGGAAGGGGGTCAAAATTAGAAGGGGAGAACGCCACTCCGAGGAGAAGGGAGACTGCTGAGGGCGTCCCTCCGTGCAGAGAGTCCAGTCCAATGAACAAAAATAACCCTAAAATCACAAGTCTTTTTCTATTTGCATTCAAGTCATCCTGGAGAAAAAAGCACTGCACTGTGCGATGCTGGTGCAAGCCCCCACTAGCTACGCACCGCTGGCCACACGCTGCCACTGCACACCGCCGCCGGCCAGCGGGGCAGGCGTGGCCGTAGGGGCCACCTGAGACATTCGCAGCAAGGCAGGTATGTATTTGTCCCATAATTTCAACACCAAATGAGAAGAGTAAGACATACAGCTACTTTCTGAGCTGAGAATCCTGTACTAGCAGATGGAATCAGCTTCCTGCTTCAGCACATCTTTTCTCCAAAAAAGCAATTGGTGAAAGTTTTATATTTTCCTTAAAATCAAAACAACCTTCACGATAAATATGATTTTCATTAACTGGCAATCTAGTCCATTACATACTGTGCTGAGCTATAAAATATTTGGAGAAGCCTTCAAAAACAGCAGAAAATTTATCCACAGTCTCGCCATGTAAATGCACAGCTTAGCCATGTAAGCGGAGGTCACGACACCACGAAGTGGGGCAGTGATGGATTTGGGAATTGAGAAAAGCACGCATCATGAAAACAATTTGTGTGCTGTGAGAAGCACGTCATGGCAAAGCGTCCCACTGAATTCATAAAATGCTTTTCAATTCAGATTTCAGCTTCACTAACAGTAAACGCCTTTGAGTTTCTCAGTACACACAAGGCCAGAAGGCTTACCAATACAATAATACCACGTCCATCTGTGTGTGATATTTTAAGAAATTAAAAATATATTTAAAAGGTTCAAATATCAAATATGCTGAGATTAATCTCTGACACAGAGCTGGGGGTGCAGAGTGGTGGTACAGCACACATCTACCATATCTGAAGCCCTGGGTTGGACCCCAGCACAGCCAAAAAAAAAAAGACAAGTTTTATCAGTTAATTATAAATAATCACATTGTGTTATCGAATTATGTATTAAGGTTTAAAGGCACTGTTCCAAATTAGGTAATCAAAATGTTGTGTGCAAAGTGGAAAAGAATAATATACAGTGTATTTAATTGTAGTTTATGATAATCATTTCATGGTTATTTTTTAATATTTATAATTCTTAGCAATGATTCTGTACAAATTTAGAAGATCTGGGGCCTGGACTGGCATGAAGCCTTCCTTCCTTAATTTTCTTCTCCTGGTTTCTAGCCCAGTGCAGACACCAGTAGTTTTTAGAATGTGTCATGGTGACACGGACACAAGTCTTTTCCAAGAGCATGTCAGTGCTCAATATCCCAAAGGAGTATTTAAGAAAAATTAGAAGGTCTAGATCAATAAGAGAAGAAGCACAAATATTTGTCTCTTAAGTTTTATAAGTAGGCTTTTGCTCTATTCAAGCTTAAAGACTTTTGCAAATTTGTGACAAATTAAAGTTTTAGAGGTTATGCCTGAAAAAAATTCTCAACCAATTTGCATTTGCAAGACATTTTCCATATATATTACACAGAAGTCCATTGACTTAAAGTTCTTTTTACTGTCTCCCTAAAAGAGACCTACACAAGTTTTCTAAATATAGATCATAGTAATTCATATCTTCAAAAGAATTTATGTAAGAAAATCACCAGCAAGCTAACATTAAATGCACCTGCCAACAGATGCCCCTTAAAAGATAATTTTCAGATGTATGTAAAATTTAAACAAAAGTTCCAATACAGATTTTTAATTGCCTACAAAAAAGTAGGCATTACAACTTTTGTGTAAGCTATTACAATTATTTATTTTGTGATAATCTATATTCAAGCTATTGTAAATATTCATGAGCTATATACGACACATCTGACATTACCAAAGGCAGGATCATGTACATGAAATACCAGAGAAACACCTTCCTTAGCTTCCAGCACCCACAAGGGAGGCCTTCACAAGTTAATACAGCCACGTGGACAGCAGCACATGCCTGGGTGGGATGAAGGTCACTTTCATGCTAAACGCTGTACCAGTCTCTCTCGGAAGTGTGCTCCTCCTGTGCATCCACAGAGCATCCCCAGACCACCCAGGGCTCCAGCCTTCCCCTGAAGGCTCTCCTGAGAGAGCGCAGCCTCACACGGCCCAGACAAGCACATCTGGGGACAGGGCTTCAGGTGGTGGCAGTGTTTACCCCACGAGGTCCTAAGGCTCAAAGTCTCCACCTCCAGAGCTGTGGGTAGCTGCACACTCAGGCGCACACAGTGCCCATGTCGGTGACTCAGGTGCCACTTCTAAGCCTAGTGTTTACTCTTGAGCCTAACACATCATTTTTTGAAAAGATGAATTTCTAGTGATTGGGTTTTTCAAGTGCTCATTGTGAGTGATTAGCACATCTTAGGAAGATCAGCAAAGAAGCACGTGTTTTATTTCCTGACTTGAGAAACTCAGGCTGCTCTATCACCTTAGCAAACATTCCTCAGAGATGTGCGCCCCGTTAGTTTGCTGCTCAGGATTTTCTGCCTTAAGAATGCAATTGTGGTAATTTTAGTCTATTTTCCGCTAAGTTTCTCCCATGTACCTGAAAGCCTGCGGCCACATTCCCCTGCCTCACACACGGAGCACATGACCTCACCCCCAGCACAGTGGCCCACATGCACTTCTGCTACACGGGGGTATTATAAGGAACCAGCAAAGAACGCACGAAACAGAAAAAATAACTCCCTTTTATTTCAACACTGAAATCCTGGCCAAACCAATTCCACCTAGTAATTATCAGATATTCATTTTTAGAAGTATTTGCCAAAGATGCAAATTTCTAAGGCTTTAAATAATCCTGAGTAGACAATTCTCTACTTCCTGACATCCCCAAAAGTCAAACCAGTGGTAAAGGTAGGGTACCCTCCCAGGCAGGCTTCTTGCATTAATATTTAAATCTTACCTAGCTCCTGTGATTGGAATTCAGCCTCTATTCACAAACAAAAACTAAATCAATGTTCTTAGAGTTCAAACTAGATCCCTAAACAGTTTGTCACTCTCCATGCACAGATAAGATAAACTTTCTTTGACCCAAGAGATGAAGTTGCCATGACGATCAGAGAGTCCACTTTCTATATTGATATTTTGCTGATGTAACAACAAATAGAACCAGATCCTAGTGCCGATAATGGTGATTAATTAATACTCATATTGATCCCTACAGGCAAGAGACAAGGCTATTAACTTGAAGCCTGAAAAGTCAATTGCTACCTGTGGCAGAGATACTAGGAGCTGATTTGGAGGCATAATAAACAAATGTGCTATCTTTATGCTAATACCTTTAAAGAGATAGTTCTTTCCAGAATGCCAAATATTGCCATTTCTGAGCTTATTAATTTAATTGTATTTCAGCCTTTAAACACGTGACTTTATTGAGTGCAACACACTTACCCTTTATCTATGGTGGAAACACATTCTCTAGCTACGGAAGTAAGCGACTTCTGCTGCTCTTCTCTGGGTGAGAGAACGAACTGATAATTTTGTACAGGGCAGGCAATGAACTGGACTGGGTTTCAAAAACATCTGCTGTGTTCCTGTGAAATGTCCTATTCTGCTTCTGCATTGGGAAAGTAACAAGCCAGCCCAGGGACTATGCCTTGGGAGATAAGAACTCCAAAGCTGACCCATCCACCCATACATCTGAATGAACAAAGACTGCATTTAAAAAAGGAAACTGCTCTTAAATTTTTTTTATTCCTACATAAATTCCATTTCAGATTTTTCATACAACTTAGTTTAACATCAAAAATCTCCTCCAGATAGTATCACTTCATTTAAAATTTGATCCCATAAATTATGGGAAGGAATGTTCATTTAGCATTTCCTTGAAATGTGAACATAAATTTCAGATCAATAAAATTAACCCACTCATCCAATACCTTCTGAGCAAAAGGCTTGTATTTAAGCTAGGGTCACCAAAACACGAATGACAAGTCATTGTTGATTTGTTTTAGTCATGTGGAAGAATGCACTCATGGAAATTAGAAATCTACATATCTCTAATTCTAAATAACTCATCTTAGTTAATATATTATGATTCAATCTTGTTCTCTCAAAATTTTTTCCACTGTTAATCACTAGTAGCTTAATAACTACAGTTACACTTCTTTTAGTTTTCTTTAAACACTTGAAGGAAAAACTAGTGCTTACATGATTAAAAGTTAGGCTTACTGAGCACTGATCTATGGATACTGGTACACACAAGCATAGCTTAGACAACTGATAAAATCTAGGAATACCTTAATTTATCCCACAACTGCTATAAACAAAGTGATGCACAAATTTTTGTACTAATCCTTAAACATGTAACAGAATTGTGCTTTAGCAGGACATAAAATTCAGGAACAAATCACGTATTGTTGTACTTCCCAAACTAGATCACTAACTTACATGACAGGTCAAGTTATTATTTTTTATGTCTAGATTTAAGAAGTTCATAAAATAAAATTTTTATTTATAAAGGTTTATTGGTCATCTTCGATATGTCACATGAACATTGATCTCTGTACATAGATGGATCTCTCTAAACAGTCTGAGATAGTCACATTTGTGCCTGAATAAGTCTTCAACTGCAATTTACAGAAAATTGAAGGGATTTACTTTAAAAATATTATAAGAAGTAACATCAAACTTCATATTTTTCAGACTCTGCAACTTTACAAATGAACTACTCTGAAGCTACCACAAATGAAAAACACAGACTGCTCTATTAATTTGCAGTCATATTGCAAAATTTTTGCTTTAAGTTTTTTTCCAGCAACCAAAGATGAAAATACTAATACAATGGTGATACCACTGAAATTACAAAAAAAAAAAAAAAATTAAAAACTCCTGAGTTCATGATTAATGATGTTTTATAGGTAAGTTTCCTTGTATTTTTTTTTAGCTCTTAAAGTACCACTATGTATAGCCATCTCAAAATGTGTCTGTTTTTAATAATGCTAAATAATTATTCCTAGATTTTTTGTCTGAAAAATCATATGCACTAAAGTTATTTTAAATTTGTAAATAAATAAATTGATCTTCAGTTGTTCATAAAACACTGGCACCATTCCATGTGTGTAACTGATGAAGTATTACATAGAATACATAAAGCCTTATTTCATGGCTGTAATAAAAACAAGATTTTTCAAAACGTTGGTCAGTCAAAACGTAGAAGCCAAAATCCCCTACATGAGAAATATCATAAGCCAAACAGAAATAGTATTTGTATGCTGCATTTTATTATCCAAAAAATACACAAAAGTCAGTAACTGCTTAAAAGTAAAACCTGTCTTAATGCAGGACACGTGATGTGCGGGGTGGCCTTCCTGCACAGAGCGACGGTCAGAGGGCTTCAAATGTGCGCAGCAGCCCTGGAAACCTTCGTACTAATAATAATGCAGCAAATAATCAGCCCAAAATGATGGATTAAATATAAATGAAAAAAACTTTTAAAAATCTATAGAATGAGGAAACTAACCTTGTTGACTTTTTCCCACATTATAAAAATCACTCACCTAGAGCTCTCCCCATGACAAATATGAAAGAATAAATGTAATACATAACATTGTCATCTTAAAACAATAACCAATTTATATAGATAAAGCACTTAATATTACCCATTATTTTAAAAAGTAGCACAGAACATCACAAACTGTAAGTGAAGAAGGAGTTCTATGGCCCACCGTTAGGAAATCAACCCACATAACGTAAAGGTAATTTAGTCAGTATGGACGGGCTCCAACTTGTGGAAAAGCCCATCGGCTCTGCTGGCGAGATTGCCCCAACATGGCACGCTTCACTTCTGACACAGCCATGGGTTCCCAGGATCTGCTTCCTTTCTGAGAAAACACAACTCCTCCTCGGCTTTCTTAGCCCTCCTTCCCAATTCACTGGGCACCCAGTCTAGACGGAACATTAATGGTCTTCATGTCAGAGTGATCAATCCCTCTGAAAGTTTTATGAAAGCTGTAGTTTAACTGTGTAAAGAATGCCTTTTCTTAATCTTCAGCAAAACACGATGTCTGGGCTTCCTTCCTTTCTTCCTCTTCAACCTGTCCATGAGCTACGGGGGCAGATAATGACTCATTTACTAAGAAAAATAAAAGAAAGCTGATGTCCAGCTTCCCCTGAGCCATAGCCCACATACTGAAGTGTGCCTGAAGTTGGGGCCGGGAAGCAGTAAAAGCACTGCTAGAGACAACAGCCTGAGAAGAAAATTACAACAAAACTGCACACACAACGCATTTACTCATCATAAAGAGATGCATTTGTAAGAGAAAAAAAAATCATCATTTCTGTCATAAATTTTGCAGTGCAGCCCCAGAACGCAGGACAATCTGGGCAATTTATTGGCATATTGGCAGGAGGTGATAAGGGTAAAACAACAACAGCTAGCAGCTGTGCGGGGAGATGGGCTGATACCTCGGCAGGCTCCCACCCCAACACCTCCCGCCCTATCAGGGCTTTTTATCAAACCAGGATTACAATAATAGCTCATGAGAGAAAGCTTCTGAGGGAAGGCAGAAAATATAGTCATGGAATAGGAAAAAAAAAATTTGAATTTTGGGACAAAACATGGGAAAAAATACATAATTTATCACTGTATTATCAGGAGATCCAGGCAGTCTAATCAAGGAGCACTGAGTGACTATTTTTTGCCTTATCATCCAAAGTGGTGGAAACGGAGAAGGAATTATCAGGCTTCTGCAGATTGCTGGGCTGGAATTTTAATGGTAATAATCGGGTTTCTGATGGTATATCTTCTCCACTTATCTTACCCATTATCTCCTCTTATCTGGCCAGTCATCAGAGCAAATTAATGGTGCTCTTTCAGCGTTGGCTTTTTATCGCTGCCCGGAGAGCACCCAAGGGGAAAGAATAAGCAAAATATTAAAATACTGCATAAATCACAATTTTAGATAGCAGAGAACTGTATGCAGTAGAAGAAAAAAAAAAAAACTGTGCCCAACAACCTTTTTGTCCTTTAAATTGACTGTCTTCAGACTTTCTGGTAGAGCTGACTTTTTGCTTGTCATAGTTGCTCTAAATTGGGTATGGTTTTATCAACACTACCAAAGCTCTATTTTCAAGTCCTGGGCATTTTCAAGTTTAAATGTAGTTCGATTAAGGGTGAGAAATGCTATTGTTTCACAAAACATCTCCTTCTGATATTTTCCAAACTCGTACTTGACGCACATCAGTGAGGGTAACAGTATTATTTGTCACAGATGACAGTGCACCCCCTGAGCACTGGTGAAATTGGCAGGAGAGACCTATAGCAGTGATGACTTGGACTGCAAGGCGAACTTCTGCCTCGACAAGCCTGTCTCTTACATCCAGACAGGCAAAGGAGAAAAAGTCAAGAGATCGCACCCAAAGCTTCTCAGAACACATTTAAATATTTCCTCCCAAAAAGCTGCGAGCCAGCACTACTCTAACGCAACAGCAATTCAGAGACCTCTCATTTTTCATTTTCCTTAAGAGGAGAGAGGGAGAAGGGTCATCCACGTTTGTATAGATTATCGCTGTGACCCCAAAGTGAATCCAATAAAAGTCTAACATGCCTGTGTATTAACAATGCATATGTATGCATCTATCAGCTGGCAATGATCACTGTGAACAAATATAGAAATGTAATTATTTGTTCACTTCTGAATGAGAACTTTGAAGCATTTTTGATAGTTAATAAATCACAGGACTCAAATAAGCCAGTAAAATGTTTTATGACCTATAATAGGAGAGTAGCATCAGCAATTAGTTCCAACGCTTTAATCTTCAATTATATGAGGTGGACATAGAAGAAAAGAAAAAAATTTAACGTAGCTAATTGAGAAGATAACAAAGTATTCCCAAGTAGAATCAGACGGTCTCTGTGCCATGCAATCAATTAATATTAATTATTTATTAACAACCTAGATGACAGCCAGAAACTAAAAAGCATTTGAATTTAATCATGTTTCTAGTGATGTCATAATAAGCATGGGTTTTGTACTATAAAATGTAACGCCCAAACAGAAGTATCTGATCAATTTAACACTAAAAAGTGGAGGCAATTAGTGAAAGCCACGAACACGCACTCCTCGGAAAAGTGAAAGTCCCGCACGGTACTGGCACTCGATTCAAACTGTTTCAGCTAAAGGGAAGTCCATTACGTGCTTCTGAACCCAAGTTGCATAGTCTGGGATCTGAAATTTAGCCTGGGAAGCGGAGGCACTAAGCAGAGGCTGCACACACGCACACGCACACGCACACGGGGCGAGGTGAGCTGCGCGGGCCGGCCCCAAGCCCTCTCCGTGGGCAGCCTTCACTGCACCGGGGCCGGCTCGGCTCCCCGGCGGGCTCGGGTCCTGGCACGGCAAGGGGACCGCGCCCTGCACCCGTCCCAGACCCGGGCAGCGACGAAGCAGGCAGCGAGCACCCGGGCAGCGAGACGCGGCCGCTCCGACTCAGAGCACGGCCCGGCTGCTCGGCCGCGGAGGCCGCCCCAGGCCCGGCGGCCACGGCGGGAAGTTGGCCCGGTCCGTGCGGGCAGGTGCCGCACCGCGACCCCGCCAGCGCCGGCCCCGCGCTCGGACTGGGCCGGGCCGGACCCGACCCCGCTCCGGGCGCACGCGGACCGGGCGCCGGCTCCGCGCTCCGAGCCCGGCCCCGCTCCGGCCCCGCCCGGCCACCTGCCCGCAGGGGGGCGCGCGGCGCGGCGCGAACTTCACGCCCACTTTCCGTTTCGCTTCGGCCGCGCCGCCCGCCTCTCCGGCCCCGGCCCCGGCCCCGGCCCCGGCCCCGGGAAGTTCCCGCGCGGTGCGCGGCGGCGGCGGCGGTCCCCGGAGCCCCACTTACGCTTGATCTGGCGCGGCTTGCTTTGCTTGCGCCGGGACATCGCGGCGCGGCGCGGCTGCGGCCCGAGAGCGCGGCGGGCGCGGAGCGGAGGCGGCCGGCGGCGGTGACAGGGAGGACGCGCCCGCCGCGCCCGGAGATGCTGCGCCGCCACCGCCGCCGAGCGAGGAGCCGTCCGCGGGGAGGGGGAGGGGCGTCCGCGGGCGGGGGCGGGGGCGGGGGAGGGGCGTCCGCGGGGGAGGGGAGGCGCGCCGAGGGGGATTGGCTGCGGCCGCGGGCGGGGCGCGGCCGGACGGACACGGGCCGGGGACGCCGAGGGGGACCCGCTCCGCCCGGGCCGCACGAGGCCACCCCGGCCCCCCAAACTTTGGGCGGCCCCGCCCGCGCCCCAGCTCGGCTCGACTCGGCCACGGCTGCCGCCGCCGGGAACCAAGGACACGGAACTCGACACCGCCGGCCGCTCCGCGCTCGGCTCCACGCGGAAGAACGACTCGGTCCGCTAGGAGCGCAGGTGCCTCCCACGCTCCCAGGGCAGCCGGCAGGAGGCCGCGGGGCGGGTGGGATGCGGGCGCCCGAGCCCCGAACCCCGCTTCCCGGGACACCCCACGCGCAGTGGTCCGCCGCGCTCCCCAGAAGGTAAGGCCCCAGCGCGCCAGCGCCGAGTTCCCAAAGTTTTGCTTCCTCCCGTCCCGGCTCGGCGCGTGGCGCGCTGGCGGCTCAGGGCAGGAGCGCGCGCGTGGGGACCGTGGCTAGGGCACCTGGTGGCTTGGCCTCGAGAGACGCGTGCCTAGGTCCGAAGCCCATGCGGGAGGCTGTGCGGTTCACGCGCGGCCCCCACGCGACCGCCCATCCCAGGGGGTCTTAAAATTCTCCACTTAGGTCTGAATTGGGGCCTCTGTAGGAGACCAGCACCAGTGTGAGCCCCGCCAAAGGACGCAGAAAGGGCCTGGGACAGCAAGGCGCCCGCCGGGACAGCAAGGCGCCCGCCGGTACAGCCGGATGCCTGGGCTCGAGCAAAGCCAGGGCCACGGGGCGGCTAGGAACCCAGGGGCCACTCACGACGTGTGGAGTAGGGTGTGGCAGGCGCCCCACGGAGACGGTGGTCCCGGCAGGAGAGTAAGCGTGAAACCCCTGACCAGTGATTCTGCAACTGTGGGGGTCTGTGGGTCCTTTTTGGAATGATCCCTACCTGAAGAGAGGACAAATGCAGGTCCTCAATACTCTGAAAAGGCAGGGTGACGTGTGATGGAATGAATAAACAGACAGAACTACAGACTTTAAGCGCCTTCGTTTTCGATTCATTCCGATTAAGTTGCTGTGCTTAACATCTCATCGGAGGTGTTTGGTGTTACGGTTTTCAAAGATCTTTTACAGACTTGGCTGGCTTCTCATGCCACCCAAAAGGAGTGCCCTTTGGAATTAAAATGGCATAGCCATTACTATTGCTTTTGACATTTGCCATAGTTAAATGTCTAAGCAACAAGAAACAAATAACTAAATATTCAGCTTAAAAGCTGAAAACAAAAATGTCAGGAAATTTAGGGCAAGATAGACAAAATGAACAGAATGCATTATTAGGAATAGAATATTAATTCACCTAAATTTATTAATGTGTATTAATTACAGTCAATGTGAATGAAATAAGCTAAGCCGTGCTTTCAGTTTGTATTTCCTCCTTCCTGAGGAGAACACAAACAGGAGGGTCGGATTTTCCTCTGCTTTCTAGTGTAACGCAGTAAGGGAGTAAAGACAGGAAAACCTACAGGCAATTATCTCTGGCCAAGTGGATATGGCTGCTGCAGACCACAGGGACACGGCTACCAAACAATGCTTATGGAAACCGCAGTGGGCATGGGACGGCAAAACCACAGCCACAGTTGCTGCAGTGGTCCTGAAAACCACAATTCACAACTAGCGGCCTGTGTGTTGCAGATTGCTGTTTAACTGCAAATATGCAAATGTAATGCATAAAATCATTTCTCATTCACTTAAAAATGAGTTACTTTTCTAAACTTGCCGGTTTAATGTCTACTATTGATGCACATGGAAAAGTTTCTGCTTTGAAAAACCCAGCCCTTTGAGATGCCAAATACAGCGTTAGTTAATTTTTCAAACAGAAACGTACAACCTTTAATCATATTTTATGAAATGTTAAAACACTGATCTGAAGTACGGAAATAGCTGCCTCTGTACTACAGCTGTCTATGGGAAGTCCTTTGGACCTGGAGAGGTTAGTTGGCAGAAAATGTTGAGGGGCAGGGAAGGCTTGGAGCATCTTGTTACAATTTCAGTGAGAACGCAGTAGTCATTTTTAGCTAAGAAACGTGTCTGACAGTGAGGCAAGATGCCCATGCCAAAACTTCTTTAATATGAGAAATCAAATGTTGGTTTGCAAATGAGTTAAAGGACAGTACTGGCTATTTTCTAAGAGTGCCATATTTTTCAAATGAATATACAAAGTGTCCAGTTAAACATGAATTTCAAATAAGCACAACTCATTCTTTAGGATAAGCATGTTCCTTGGGTTTGTACTTATCCTAGATAATAATTGGGGCTTATCTGAAATTCAAATTTACCTGAGCACCTTGTATTTTATCTGACAAACCTGTAAGCTCAGCATTTTAGCATTTTCCCATATTTATGGTTGTTTATAATATTGTTTATAAAAGAGACAGAGAAACCCTAACCTGCTTCCTGCGGGCATAAATATATTTGATTCTTGAATGGTGTATTATTCAGAGAATGCAAGGCAGAAGGAATAAATTTCTCTACAAAGACTCTGACTTTGTTAGGTGCAGTGCAGACACGCGACCCAGCCTAGATGGGCCGCATTCATGTTTGTCTTTCTCTCAGATTTGTTTTTTAAAATGTGCTTTTTCCTCCAAAAGATCAACAATTGATAAAACAACCTTTAAGGCCACATCTTCTTAGACAGAAGCTGCCTTCTTTATTATGGGAGTAAATAATATCCAAAAGCTTCAGAAAGACTTAATTTTTGCTCTTGTATCTACACCAGAAATTGAACACAGTTTATCTGCCTTGATTTAAGATTATGACACTGAATTGAACAAGAATACTGTGTGAAAACAGTGTTTACTACTTGCACATCTTTATAATTTCAACAGTTTAAAAATAACAAATTCATCTAAGTGGCATTCTGATTTTATAACCATGAAAGAGACTGTTTATTGCAAAGGAGTCTGGGGATTTGGAGATTCAGTTGGTCTAGGTCTGGGCTTTAGCTGGAGCTTCATGTGGACTGTAGACTCCTGAGAAGTTTGTATTTACAAATAATTTTCTAAGGGTGGATCTGTTATGTTCATCAGCTTTCAAATTATGTGATAAAAATTCGGTGAGCCAATGTGTCTTAAGAGACAGTTCTGTTTGTGGATGTATTCAAAGTGCCGTGGCAGATGATTTCTGTTGTTCTCTTCCATTTTCCAAACCAGTTTCAGCTCTGATGCAGGAAAATCAGGGTGATCCCTATTAAAAGTAGTTGCTTATTCCCTTGGCTACATATTGTCAAACGCACCTCCAAGCGTAGAGCAGAAGAAATATTAAAAGAATGACCCTACCGTGCTCAGAGATGGCTGTTGCTCCACCTCCGGCCCCCTAGTGGGTCCAAGTGCCATGGTGTCCCTGAGGGGGCGCTGCGTCCTCGTCCCTTCAGTCAGGTGTGCAAGTAGACCCCTCCTGCCTCTGATGACTGAGGACACTGTGTGGTCTATCCACAGTGTGGGCTGCGGTGCTCCCCAAGGCTCCCATTGGAATCCCCGGGAACTTCACCTTAATGTCACCTAGAGAAAGAGAAGCTGACTGTCCTCATGCTACTGTGCTGGAGAGAGAAACCAGAAGGCCTGCATGATACAAGAGTGTGGCTTTGGTGAAATCCCAACCAAAACACTGGGGCTTCAGGGCATGTGTTAGGGTCCACCAACATTATCTGTTCTACATAAACTCAGGTTCTTGGTTACTTCTGTGATGCATTTTACCTTCATCTGTTCCCAGGCTGGGCTCCCCCTGGGGTGCAGTGATGTGCCTCTTCCTGGTTCCTCATTGTCCTTTTTGTCTTCCATAACAGCACTTGCTAAGCCCTACAACACTGGAAACTAAGTCTGTACACACCCACATCCCTTCCACTTCCTTCACACTTATCTGGGTAAATTTAAAGAACCAGAAACATGTCTGTGTCCTTAATCATTATGGCCCCAGAGCTGGACACATAGAAGGTCCTACGAAATCATTCAAAACAACACAAAACAAATGAAAGAGAAGTTCAGAACTCCCCTGTCATGGCAGAGGGCTCCTGCATCCACAGTCCTCATCCACAGAACGAGAGATGGGAGGTAGCAGCCATGCTTATACCACGTGAATCCTCAGAGTTCTTGGCCTTCTTTCAGAAATGTGCTGTGAAAACCCTTCGGGCGATTGCCATGTTTTCCCTGAATAACCCTGGCAGGACCAACAAACCTTACAAACACTGGCTGGGCCAATCTGCAGTTAGGGCATAGATGAGGGAAGATGCTTTTGGTTTTAACCGTGGACATTCACATTGGTGGTCATTCTTTAGGGAAAGTTAGCATTTTCAAGTCAGTGGTCCTCAAGGGCGTGAGGACAACTGGCACGTGCACCTGTGCTCTTCCCAGGTCCTTGGTTTCTGAGCCCAGGGGTTTGGTTTTCCTTTCAACTTTCCACATTTGAGCGGTCATCTAACAGATTACCATGCAAAGAAATGTTAGGAATTTTGTTAGAATTCACATAGATAAGGTTTAGGCTGCTGCAATGACTTTTATTTTCAGATCTGTAACTTTCATCATAAATTCCCAAGTGGAAAAAAAAAAAAACTAAAAGGACCTCGGGAATATTTGCCACATGTACGGCCATAATCAGATCTCCTATCTCTCCTGTTGCCAAAATCGAAGATGAGAGAAATGAGAAAAGATAAGAAAAAAGGAAGGGGAACAAACATGCAAGTGTATGTATAGGATGGCGAGATGGCTGTACTAATAATTTCCATCAGTGTTTTTGAAAATGGCAGTTCGTGTGTAGAGTTTTCACCTTGACTAGCTCTATATGCTGCTAACTATGATCTGAGCCAACTACATCGAGGACAGCAATGTGTCATGCCAAGACCATGCTTAAATACTTCTCTTTGTGGTCTTCTAAATGTGTACTATTTCTAATGTCTTACCAATTACTATTATACTCTTGTTAAAACAATTTTTTTAAAAAAGAGAAGAAAAAATTAAAGTTTCTTGAAAGCAAGCAGTACTATTCCATTGTCCATTCTTACACAACTATATGTTAATCTGTGCACCAAATTTGGCAAAAAAATGGTAATAGCCATTGTTAATTAGGTATTCTTGTTTTGAAAATCTGTAACATGTATTGCTATATGTTACCTTGCTTCTGTCTTTGTTTCTGCTATTTGTTTCTGCTTTTGTTTTAACTTTTCAAAATAAAATTTTTAAAAAGGATACATATAGGGTGACTGTAGATGTAGGATTGTGAATGACCACGCAGACAAGGAGAATCATCCAGAAGGAGCTAGAACAGATAAGTATACCACTTTTAAATTTATCTGGTAATGAAAATTTTAAAAAACATGAGTAACATTTCTTTTAAAATGTTTTTGCTAAATTATATAAGCAACTATATGCACAAAGATGTGAATGCTGGAGAGGTTTTCAGTGCTCAAGAGAAAATTAGGAATGCATGCTCTTCATGTCCCAGTGGCAATTCTTGTCCCCAGAAGCACAATCATCAACTCTTTTTAGCTAACTCTTCTTGTGATACCTTGGATTTCCCAATAGCAGCCTATGGGTGTTCTGACAGCTTATTCCTTACGCAGCACTGACTATATGGAACATCGCACATGAAACTACAAATATGTTATAGTTTTGTGTTAGTTTTGAACACACATTTCATCTAAATTTTTGGTTAAATCAAAAGTTTTATATATTTATAAACAATGAATTGTGATGACTGTTTTCTTTTTGATCTAATTGTGTTTTCCCCACAGTTAACGATTTTCATTGCCATTTTCTCAGTTTTCTGTGGCCCATGGATACTTACCTTCTCGATCCTTGGTTGGCCAGTGGTGACACACACTAGAATACATCAGCCTTTTCCGGGATCTGGGTACCCACCATAGGGGCTTTTCTAGGGTCCTTTAGGAGCCCTCGTCTTTCTGTTCTTCTCTAAAGTCACATCTCCTAGGGCTGAAAGTTCCATTGCTTCATCATCCTGGGAGTTCTTTTGGCTTTATTTTGTGTTGCTGTTGGATTTTTCTTCAATTGCTATGTAATCCTCCATCATTCAGCCATGGTTCTCTGTCTGTCTGTCTGTCTGTCTGTCTGTCTGTCTGTCTGTCTCTCTCTCTCTCTCGTTGTTGCAAATCCTCAATAGGTTCCATTTTTGCTTTTGTTTTAAAAATTGCCCTGTGTACATGCATTTTATCTCAATAATATTATAATATAATATATATTTATAATATATAATAATATTATTATATATTATAAAATAAAACCATAAAAGGGGAATCATAAAATGCTGGATTTGGGTGTGGTTTGGTTCCTATGCCTTGAGCGTGGCCCCTTGTGAGATGGGCTGTGAGGCGGAGTCTGGTAGAAGGTCGCTAGCCATTGGTCATGGCTTGTGCCATTGCAGGGATGAAGGTCTACCTGAAAGGATCCTGATTAATGCTCACAAATACGGGTCGCTATGGGACTCCCTGTCCTCTGTATGTTGCTCCCTGCCATCTGATGCCATCTGCCACAAAGTCCTCACTGTGGACAAGCAGAAGCCAGGACTGGGCTCTGACCCTCCAGAGCCATGAGCAGGATAAAATTCTTTTTCTTTATAAAATATCTGGCTGTGAGCATTTTGTTGTAGCAACTAAAATGAACTGCCATGTGGAACACATAACTGGAATCCCATTCCTCGCAGGTCCCTGCCCTTGAGGTGAATACACCGAACCCTTTCCAGGGTGTTGCATGATGTACTTGGGGTTCCCCCCCACCTGCGGTATCAAGTTTAGGAAGCATCTTGGCTCACGGTGCAGAATAAATGCTTGTATTTCTTGCGCTGTTCTCATTCCTCTGACCAGCTCTTTTCACTTCTGTTGTAAAATTCTGCGACACATTCTGCCCAGCAGCTAAGTTTGTTTTCCTCTCAGGTCTTCACGCTAATTCTTCAAACTGAAAACATGCACTCATATGACAGTTACAGCGCTGGAGCACCTCTTCACTGCAGGAACAGCTGTCAGCTAGGAGTCGCTGTCCTTCTGAGGCTGCGACTCCTGCTCCATGCACAGGAGAATCTGCCCAGTCCTGGCCACGTGCACGGTCTTCCCTTCCATTCCACTCCAGATGTACAACTAGATAAAACTATGCTTAAGGTTACTCTGCTTAGCCAAGCGTGGTGGTACATGCCTGTATTCCCAGCACTTGGGAGGCTGAGGCAGAAGGATTGTTGTGAGTTCGAGACCAGCCTGAGCTACAAAGTGAGCTTATGGCCAGCCTGAACTGCATAGTGAGATCCTGTCTCAAAAAAAAGAAAAAAAAAAAAAGATTGCTCTGCTTTTTAATCAGATCATCACTTTTTGAAGCAGATTCTTCTTTTATTTTAAATAAGTTTTCCTTGTTAATCCTTTTTTTTTTCTTTTGTTCTTTTTTGGCACCAAGGATTAAATTCAGCACCTTACACTTGCCAGGCAGGCACTAATGTCACTGAGCTATATCCTTGGCAAAAATTTCATTTTTTAAGAAATTGATCCTCACGAAGACAACTATAAGTAATGCATTAATTATTGTAACTGTGCTACTAACCTGTTTTGAAACTGTCCCATTGCTATTTCTTTCACAATAAAATTAATAAAAAAAATATGGCCCTCTATAATTGCATATGGTAGCCCGTACAATGTTATGTTGGAGTCTCAGTTTACCCCCTTTTGGGGGCATGCACAGTACGTGCACATCTCTGCTGCTGTCAGTCAGGTCCCTGCCCACTGCGGTCCAGGCTTGGGCTCCCGTTCACTGCTGCTCTTGAAGATGGATGTCCTGCGGTGGCCCCTCGCCCACTGGCCGTACCTGCTGCTGTACTTCCTGCCAGGTGTGCTGTGGTTAGGCCGGGCCCTTTTTTCCATGGACGGATTCCTGAGTTGTTCCCACCGTGTTCATACCCTATCTTCCTTATTTTTCTGAAGTCTATCCTCAAATCATCTTCTCAGGAATGGTACATGTGAAATAAAACCCCATGGATGCAAAAATGTCTGTCTTTTGTTCTTATCTTTTGCTGTGTGTTTAGCTAGGAATATAAGCCCAGATTTAAAACTTGTGTTTTGCCTGAGACATTTGAAAGAGAAAAGCTACATTAACTCTGTTGTTGTCTAGCATTTTATTAAATGTGTATTATTAAATTATTTGTGCGCATTATTAAATGTTTACAAAAATGGAGACCACGTCGTGTACTGCAGACTCCAGATGTACATATTAAATGTATTAACATATGTGAAGGGCTTGACATGTACAGAGTGTTGTTTAATTATTAGCTACTAATAGGTGAGCCCGAACATGTTCTCAGTTATTTTATGCTAGCTTATTGGAAACCTGGCTCCTAGGAACCAGAAAGCCCTGGTACTGATTCCTACTTTCTCAGTAAGTTGCTATCCTGAAATTTTACAAGTACATACAGTGCCAATAATTATTATTATTTTGTCATTTTGAGACATGTTTTTGCTATGCCATTCAGGTTGGCCTTGAACTCACTTTGCAGCCCAGGCTGCCCTCAGCTTCACAGCGGTCCTCTTGTCTCAGCCTCCTAGTGCTGGGATTAGGTGTACCCACCAGGCCTGCCTGGGTGTTCTCAGCTTCAGTGTAGCAACCACAGCTCCTCTGTTCTGCCCAGCAGGAACCTGGCTTCTACAGCCTGTGCGAGGGAACACCTGCCATGCAAGGGAACTTGCTGCTCGTGCTGTGGGAATGATCTGTAATTAATTCTAATCCTGTCACATAGTACCATATCCCTTGTTAGTGAGGATTAATTTTGGAGTGGGCGAAGGACCCAGTTTTGGGCAGGAGGAGAACTTGGACTCTTTGAGAAAGCCCCCTTTGTTCTTAAGAGAGAATTATGGGATCTTGTTTTTTATTTTTTATATAATTAGACAGGCAAATATTGTGTTCCTCCCTTCTTCAACTCCATGTGAGGAAAGCTACCTAAAACAAACCCCCCACCCGGAAAACAGGCAGTGAAGAGACTTGTAGTCAGATGTGGTGGAACCCTTCTCCTCCGGAGCTGGCATGTTCTGTGCTTTTGGAGTACTGAGCAATGAGATGTCTTATTGTTTGGAACCATTTCTGTTAGGTTTTTGTTACTGAAACCAGAAAGTATCTTAACTGATGCAAAGCTGTAGAATGATGAGTCTTTTATCTTGCATTCTTGGATCACGTGGACTGCAGAGGAGGGGTGGAAGTGTCTGCAGCCAGCGCTTGTGTCCCGAGCTCTGGTTGTGGGGTTTAGCAGGCAGGCTTTCAGTCTAGCCAGCAGCCCCTCACACCTTTGTTGGGCCTGCCAGCCGCCAGTCCACTTCTAGATGCCACATACATAGCACACTAGCATCACCAGGACTAGAGACAGAGTCTGTGGTTCAAATAATTGTTCTATTTCTTAGCAGTTAATTTTTTATTAAATGTTTATTATTAAATTATTTGTGTGCATTGTTAAATGTTAGTGTGCATCTGTTTACAAAAATGGAAACATCATGTTGTCGACTGCAGACTCCATTGTACCCACTAAATGTATTCACATATGTGAAAAGCTTAGAATATAAAAAGTGTTGTTTAATTATAAGCTACTCACAGTGAGCCCAAATGTATTCCCAGCTTATTTTGTACTAGCAGAGCCCTAACCTTGCCCATGCTCTTCATGTCAAGGTAGGGCTACTCTGATGAGGCGACCTTCCTACTAGGCTTGCCTATATCATGTGGTCCAGGCCTGCTAGCTACAGAGGGAGCTACCAGAGATGCTTCCCGGGGGCCTACAACACTGATGCTGAAAGTCCAGGCTGCGTTTCCTGCCCCACTCACCTCCGAGCTCAGTGCTCAGTGCAGCATGAAGCTTGGGCATTATCATGCTGTCTTGCCGCTGCAAGAACAAAATCTGCAAACCTGGATGCCAGCTGGGGAGGACCAACTCAGATGGACCTCATGTGGCCATCCGCATGTCAGTCCTGCACTGCGGGGCACTGGAATTCCCACCCTGTAGGAGAAGGGAGCAGATAATTTGTTTTGTGAAGCTTCTTGGGGTTTTTGTTACCCTGAGCCAAAGACAAACTTAAATTTTGCCCAGGGCACCTCCCAGACAGGGCAGTGTCTTCTTACTTTTCAGAATCCTAGCTATGGAAGGCTATGGTTTTGTTTGTGCTTCAGTATATTTCTGCCTCATATTTAATAAATTTCTTAATTCAATGTGGGTACATTTTTGAGTGACTTCTTCCCTCTTTCTTGCCTCGAAAGCCTGTGCAATCTCTATTATCAGCTTTGCTTCTCTGGAGAAAAGGCAATAGATAACATCACCTGTTCTAAGGACTACAAACTCCAAGCTTTGAGTCCATTGAATAATGCACGTAAATCCTTTGTAGGAAAGTGGTTGCACCTTGAAACCGTAATGTTAAGTGGCATAAACCAGAAATGCAGACTTAAATATCACATGGTTTCTCTTATATGAAAAACTCAAAGTATAAATAGGGAGAAAGATAAGATAGCTAATTGGAAGTAGGGAGAGCTTTGTCGAAGAGGATGGGGACCAAGAGATAGTTACAGGGGGTGGGTGGGGCAGGAAGGGACAGAAATAGGAATTAAGATGTACTCCATTCCATTTTACACCCCAGGAATGAAGCCACTGTACACTGCAAATACTATACAGAAAAATAAATGCATGATATACAGATTACCCATTATCAGAGATGAACCAGGACCCTGGAGACCAGAGATGGGTGTGCTGGTCCTTGGCACTCGATTGCTGTACCACTGGGGGAACTTTGTGGACCACTGAGGCTCTTTGTTCTCATTAATGTTCATCAAACTTTTTTCAATTCTATATTTCATGTCTCTGTGTTGCTAAATGTTGCTTTTAAGTACCGTGTCTGAGGCTGTAGATTTTAAAAAGTAGGCACTTTGTCTAAATATTTGATTTGTGTGGGGCTTACTCACCTAGACAGTCTTTTTAAATGTTCTTGATAATGTTGACAATTTGTCAAACATTGAAATGAATTTTTCTGATTACCTTCCTGCTCTGACATGTCGAAGAGCACCACACCAAATAGTAACATCTTTGAAACCAGTCGCATTGAGAATTCTTAATCCAGGTGTGTGTCTTTGGCAATTGTACGATATAATCCAGCAGAATGGAGCACTGGTTTAGGAGTTTCAGAAAAAAGATGGATGCTTATTAAAATATTTGGTGGCAGAAGGATGTTTTGAAATATTGTAGCATACTGGGATTTTTAATTCATGGGTAGGTGTTTATATAGGTCTACAGAACTTCATGTACATATTTTCAATAATGTAAAATTTAAACAACTAAAGACCTAAGTAGATGAACAAATTGTATTTTGTTTTGGTTGTATTCTGAAGTTAGCTCTCACTGTCTCACTGTTAGCCTTCCTTTCCTGTAAGAATTCTGCTGTCCCTTGGGTACTTGTGCCCTCCTGTTTTGCCCAGGCTGGCAGGAAGTTCTCACCCCGTGGATGACCAAGTAGGAAACCTTTCCCCCAGCCCCTCTCCCATTGGAAGCCAACCTCCTCAGCAAGAGCTGTTTAAAGGACACTGGTAAAAACACTGAAGCGTTTCCCATTTTTAAATGGTGAGGTACAAGTCCCTTTCCAGTGAAATACAACAAAACCCAGACTTCCTCACACAAGATTTACTCGACACTGTACACCTGGTCTGTGCATGCCAGTGCCTCAGGCTTAGCTCTGTCACTTGGGTGCCCACCCAAAGCACAGCCTGCCGTCTGAAGCTGTTTTTCCACACTGACTGAAATTCAGCCTATAGATTACTTACAAAGCAGATAACTCTGTGAGCGCCCACACTTATAATATCACGTTAACTCGTAGAATTATGACTTTAGGTGTTAGTAATGCTATGAAATGGAAATGCTATAAAGAAAGCAGACTGAGGTAAAGGAGAGCAGTGTGGAGTATGCACCGCACTAGGGGAGGAAGCAGCGGCTGACCTGTAGGTCTGACCCACGACAATGCACTCACTGTTTTCACTCATTCACTTAGCCAATCAAATGCACTTTCTGCATATTTGTAGTACACATCCCCGTCTCCGAGGGCCTCATAGTAAAAGGAAAAGCTGCAGCCAGAGCAAGATGATGGGATTTTAAAACTGTACTCTTCTGGGCGAACTACCCACTCGGGCCCCCTCCCGTCCATCTCTTGGACAGGAGCTTTCTTTCCCTCAATAAATCTATTCTGCTCATAAAAAAAAAACCGTACCCCAGGAACAGAATGCTCTCAAAAAGAGAACCTCAGAAGACTGAGTGACAGGGGTCATTGGGAAGGTTGGCAGCATGGACACTCATGGCCTCAGGCTGCGTGGCCTGCCTCCTTCACATTGCTTTCAACAGAATCAACGAAATCAGGGATGCAGTTCAGGGCAAAACCAAACAAACCTGTGTCCCTGCACTTGCCATGCGCACCCCTCTACTGGAGTAACCTCCCCTGGTCCCCGGAACCGCCTGGGCACTAAGCAGCATGTTGGTGGGGCTGGGCCAATGCACTGCCCGGTTTCTGTGCAGCACCTTGCAGCCGGTGATTCACAGTGGGAATCAAAGGAGGCTCCCCGCTCCAGTAAGGAACAGAGCCGTGGGGTGTCAACACCCCCAAAGATGGTGAAGACATCGATTTTAATTAAGTGAATGCCTCAGTAATCTTTCCTGATTTGGTTCTCTTCTGAGTCTTTATTTCAGATTAAGCCTTCTTTGACATTGTGGAGTGATTTCCCAATAGAAAACTTTAGGTGAAATAATACTTTTTATGTAGGAATGCATGAAACCCAAAGGAGCCTCTTCGTGCTCTGTTCACCTTGTTGTTCAGAATGTCTTACGCTCTGCAGAAGACAGCAGGGCCTGGAACTCAGAGAAACAAGAAGCAAGGGAAGGGCTTGAGTTTGTTATTCAGTGACTGCTTGCCTGGCAAGCACAAGGTCCTGAGTTCAAGCCCCAGTTCCACAAAAAAAAAGAATTATCTAGTGACTCAGGCACAGTTGTGCTACATGAAAAGGAAAGAAAACACTTGTGATTTCCACTACGAGTGCGTAGGTTGGTCCCGCTCAGGGAAAGTTTCATCCGAGCCACTTTCCACCACTGAACCTGTATACTGAACCTTGACTACCAGTACTTCAGGATACGACACTGTTTACAGACAGGTTCTTCACCAGGATGATACAGTTTGAAGGAGGGGCTGATGTGGCTGTGGCACTAGCTGCGTCCTTTCAGGAAAGGGAGGCTTGGAGATGGCCCGCACGGAGGAAGAAGACCACTGAAGATGAGGGCGGAGTAGAGCTGACACTAAGGAGTTCCAGAAAACTCTTGAACCCAGCAGAGAAGCCCAGGCCCACTTTCCTTCCCAACCTGGAGGTGGAGTCAAGCCTCAGACTCTGCACCTGCTCTGTACTATGCAGCGCAGACAGGAGTTGCCCTTGGCCAAGCCTCCAACTTCAGGTCCTGCCCTCAAGCCCACACACTGTGGATCTTTTAACACTCTCTTCAAGATGCTGCCTGCTAAAAACAAGATGCTGCCTGCTTCTCTGTGGCTCCTGGTATTGGTAATAATAACAACTAGTGTTTTGTTTGGAGTACTTAACATATCCCAAGCTCTGTTTGGTCAATTTTGACTCCACACAATGAATGGGGAATGAAGGAATGATTTCTTATTTGGAAATAGTATTATTTTACTAATATTAATAATTAGTGTTATTATTAATTAACACTAATTATTAATATTTCATTAAGTCACTGAGGAGTTTGGAATGACTTGGAAGGAGCTCACATTACTTACCATAACAGAGAAAGTATCACCTTGAGGTATATTGCTGTTACAACAAAACTGAATGTGATAAGCTCGAGAGTAGATGGCCTGTGGCAGGAAACTACTGCTCCGGGGTGTGCCAAGTTTGTTGAAAATCACTACACTATAGCTTAGAAGCAAACCTGCAGGCCTACTCATTGGGTCTTGGCAAACTACTAAGTGTATTGCCGCTCTAGTTATTAATAGCATTTTTATTATTAAGTATGATTCACAAAGTATTAGGAAGAAGACACAAGCCTGCGGAGAACTAGCTCCCAAGCAGAAATGAAAGAGTGCTTGGGACTCCAGGGTTTCAGAGTTGGAAAACTGAATTGTTTGTAAAGCTTGAACTAAAAGACTGAGTGATAAGACAGGATAAAAATAAAAAGTTCTATTAAATAAAATGACTCATGTTTCACATGCCGCGCCGGCCCCACCTTCGGGTGTGCTGAGCCGGTAATGGAGTCCGGGCATGGTGCGCCTGTAATCCCAGCCCTAGGGAGGTAGGAAGCAGGAGGATCACTGTGAAATGTGGGCTGCATAGTGAGACCCTGTCAAAAAAAAAAAATCCTAAAAATAAAAAAATAAAAAAAAATGACTTAGGACACAGATCACACTAGGGTGGTGTGGCTTGGCCCCATCACCTGGGGATTCCACAGTAGCCATCAATAAATTGAGCAGGAAGAAGGCATGTGGGTGGGGAATAACTGTGTACAGTAGACTGGAATATTATTTTTTAGAAGTAACTCCAGTATGGTTACTGGCTACACCGAAATATGTGAAGCAAATAGATCTGAAATCTACAGAGCTTTTGAGGGAATTCTGGTACCAAGGAAACCACAATTCTACTCTTGTTAGAAGTCTTATTACTTAAGTTGGAATGCTAAAATCAGTTCTTGAATTCCCATATATAGAAAGTGACTTTGAGTGCCTCTTCCAGAAAGTGCTTTCCAGCTTGTTCCAGATGCCACCGAGGAGCTTAATGACAAGGAGGCTCTAAGAGGTGCTACAGGGGAAAAGTGCAAGGTAGCTCCTCCCAGGGAGGAGCATCTGGCAGACCTAGGAAGCCCCACACTGCACCCCCGCCTGTGTCACAGCATCGCCATGTCCAGCTCTGGCTCCCTCCAGTGTGTAGCTCCCATACATTTCCCATTCTTCCCCTTCCTAATTAAGCAAATTCCTTGCAGACATCTGTGTTCTCTGGTGAGCGGGGTACAGACAACTTGTGGTATTGGCTCATAGACGAGCTGGCCTTTGGAAGCCAGTTATGGACCCCACAGAGAGGGTGAAGGGACTGCATCCCAGGTGCCTCAATGTGTGGAGAAGCACTGTGCTCTTATAGAGAGGGTATGGATACAAGCTTATTTGATATGTAAAAGACTGAGACAGCTGCATTGTTGATGCAGGTGTGAACTGTGTCTGAGACCACACCCTGCAATCCAAAAACTATCCCTTCTTCCCAATCACACAGCACAGTTGCGTGTTGCAGGCCTTGCGGCCAGGTTAGGGAACAGGTGGCTCAGCTTGGGTCCACGTAATATGAGTGGAAACACTGGGAGACCCCTGGAGGTTCAGTCCTCAAGGCCACAGTACACAACCCTTTATCCTTGCAGTCTGCCAATGGGGTTTTTGTTTTGTTTTGGTTTTTTTTTTTTCCCAGTGTTGATCTTGAATGTTGGTCCAGTGAACTCAGAGATGAAGCATGTTTGGCCTCTGAGTCACCAGTGGAACGGGGCTTCTCAGGAGAGCTGCTGGGCTGGCTCTGGCCCACAGTATGTGTAAAACGTGAGCACAGATTCTGAGTCTGTTACCACAGCACAGCCGAGCCTGTCTTGCCTGAGACAGGTGTCCCGCCATCCCGCTGCCGCACTGCAGCCAGCAGACCAGATTCCATTCTGCATTCTGTGTCCTCCACAGCTTGCTGTCATGCTGGCTTTCTAGGGTAGTGTCACTCAAGCTGTGGCTAGACATTTCCCTGATTTGGCAAAACCAGGAATGCGTCTCCCAGTTACACCTGTGTCACTGTATATTGCTCTGCTTATTAAAAGCTAACCTTTCATATATAAATTTATATGTCTGTATATATAAAGTTATGATTTCTATAACTGTAAGAAAAGATTTTATCTTAGAGCCAAAGAGGTTTACGTTGCATGTTCAGTTGATCTGTTGTCCCTGTGCGTCACCTTTCCAGTTCCCATAGCAGGGACCATGCTTAGCCTCCGCTCTTTTCTTTCAGCATTCGGGAACGGAGATTGAGTGCACATGTGAAGGACGGCACAGCGAGGGGGACCAAGCCCCTCTGACCCCTTTCGCTTATCTCCCCTGGCGTTTTCTCTGATAGCTGGGAAGAAAGAGAAATTCTGATTTTGCTGAAGTGAGAACTGGTGAAGGGTCTCGCGCTTACGGAACCCCCTCTGCGCTGCTGCGCACTCCACGTGGAGGCACTGCGCTTGGTGAACGATTCCTTTCTTTTCCCAGACTGGCTCATGAGACCATTATTGTCAGATGGGAGCTTTCCCACATGCACTGTTTTTTCTTTTTGGCATTTTTCCTTACTGTTTTGGTTTTCTACGTAAAAGAATTTATCTCTTCTAGGATAATAAATAACATCTAACTATTTTTACAAATTTAAAATTTTAACCCACCCAGACTTAATTTTTATTTAAGTTATAAAATAGAATTCCAATGAGATGTTTTTCCTCTAACTGGCTGAATAGTTGCTGTGGCAGTATATTTTGGGTAACAGGTTTGTCTGCTCCCCAGTATTATTCTGTCATCAAATCCCACCTGTGTCTTTTTCTATTCCCAAAATCTCTTGTTTTCATCTTTATTTTAAAATATGTCCCAAAGTAGATTGCATTTTCTTCTGATGTTCTTCTCACAAATTTAATTATGTTTTATTTTGCTCGTGTCTTTTCACTTGCCTTATGTGTTGCCTTTCCAGGTTTTTGTCTGTGGTTACTGTCATTTTTTTTTTTTTTTTTTTTTTTTTTTTTTTTTTTTTTTTTTTTTTTTTTTTTTTTTTTTTTTTTTTTTTTTTTTTTTTTTTTTTTTTTTTTTTTTTTTTTTTTTTTTTTTTTTTTTTTTTTTTGTGGAACTAGGGATTGAACTCAGGCCCTTGTACTTGCCAGGGAAATGCTTATTCCACTGAGCCATCTCCCTGGTCGGTCACTGTCATTATTTTTCATATTTTTTGTAGAAGATCTCTTCTGCTTGCGTGCTTCCATATACAAAGGATGCTCAGGTGATATCTCTTGCTTTGGGCTTTCTCTGATCTGTCAAAGTATGAGTATCTTCAATTACCCTCCCGTCCATCTGCCTGTCTGCCTGTCTGCCTGTCTGTCTGTCTGTCGTCTGCCTGCCTGCCTGT